>JARQOD010000005.1:152945567-152983709 GCA_033576555.1 Oophaga sylvatica | reverse complement strand
GGTCGGCGGCGATAGTGGAAGTGCCTACAGTGATTGTCCCTTTAAGTGTCAACTTGGAGGAAAATGCCGCTGTCTCTAGTGAACCTCCTCCCAGGACCACTAGACGCGATCGCTTCCCCGATCGCTGTGTACATTTGTTGGCATAATGTCCTGTCTGCTGCCACACTCTACAGACCACGGATACTCGAGTGGTCCGAGACTTAGATCTCACTCGAGAAATCTCCATGGCCTCAGGGGAATCGGACGCCTGAATGGAAGATTCCAGAGGTCTGGCGAAGGTGGGCGCCAGCCGGAACCTCTGCCTACATGGGCCCGCTCCAACCTCCGCTGTTAAAACGAAGGTCGATGCGGGTAGATATGGTAATGAGCTCCTCCAGTGTGGCAGGAATCTCCCTGGTGGACAAGGCGTCCTTCACATGGTCTGCCAGTCCCCTCCAGTACATGGGTATAAGGACTTTATCTGGCCAATCCAGCTCAGAGACCAGAGTCCGAAATTGGACGGCAAACTGGCTGACCATGGATGAACCCTGGGTGATAGTCAACAGTTGAAGAGCCGTATCGTGGGTGACACGAGGTCCTAAAAAGACCTGTTTAAGAGTGTCCAAGAAGAGAGGAGCACTCTGCACCACCAGATCATCGCGCTCCCATAACGGCGTTGCCCACTCCAACGCCCTGCTTGACAAAAGGGATATGATAAAACCCACTTTCGCCCTCTCCGTGGGAATAACGTGCAGCCAGAAGCTCTAGATGTATGGAGCACTGACTGACGAAACCCCGACATTGTTTACTGTCACCGGTAAACTTGTCTGGAAGTGGGAGGCGGGAAATAGTCGGAGCAGGGATGGCAGAGGACAACCTGGCTGCAGCCACGCTAGCAGCCTGAACAGCGACTGCTGTAACATCCACAGCTGCGGTTGCGCGCTCAAGAGCTGCCAACCTACCCTCCAGCTGCTGGATGTACTGCCTTAGACGCTGGTCATCCGCCATTTTACTAGCCAGACCCTGGCGCTAATATTATGTTAGGGTCTGCGGAACGCACCTAATAGATATAATAGAGAGGTGCGTTCGCAGCCCGGGGTCCACCGTGCAGGCGAAGCCCGCTGCTAATAAGATGGCGAAAGTAGCGAACTCTGTTATCCCGCAGAGTCGCTAAAAATAAACGCCGTAGCGCATTGTGACAGTAAGTGAGAACTCTGTTAATCCCAGAGCCGCTAACGGGATGCCACAGCGCTATATGGCGATAGGTGCGAACTTACTTAGCTTTAGTGAGCCACAAAGTAAACACGCTAGGGCGCTGCCTAGCGTCAAAAGCGAACCCTGTTACGTCACAGAGCCGCTGAGAAAAAGTACCGTGTCCTGTCAAGCTCTCAGGTACACGGTTAATTGCTAGCGAGCATAATACGTGGTCATGCGCTAATGTCCTCACGGGAGTCACCCGCAATCTATGGCGTCTGAACGCCAGACCCTGATTACGGCAATCAAACTCCTCACCGGTTATGCCGGTAATCTAGGGCATCTAGGACACCGACCCTGACCAGCTAGCACACCAAACTCCTCACCGATTAAGTCGGTATTCTAGTGGCTTATTTCAGCCGGGTCCCTAACCACACACACACGCATGACCATACTGGCGCATAGCATACAATGGTTGATATTAGCGCATGGCGGCCCAGCCATGCTACCCTTTTATAGCAACAGCTACAGGACCTTCCAGGAACAAGGACCAATGAGAAACCTGTTCCAGAAGACTAGTAGTAACAGGGCCTTCCTGGCGGGCCAATAGGAGCTGCTGCAGTACCTGAGCATGTGACCCCTGATCTCCAATGAGAGATCTCACTCTGGGCATGCTCAGAAGGGAAAATGCAGTACTTTGTCCCAAAGACGTCTGCTCCAGCATTGGCTATAATAGCAGATCCAGGAAAGGCAGCAGCAAGTCACTGCCCTGTAGTGGAGTGGGCAAGACGCCTGGACCGACGTCTCTGCTGAGAAGGCTCCACTGCGGCCGGAGACGAATGGGAGACCGCAGCGGGAAGGGTTCGAGACTCCCCTTGAGCAGCAGCGGGAAATCGAACCCTAACACTGTGCACCAAAAATATTCAATATAAAGCCATTTTTATGGTGCGCAGATCTCAATGCATACCCCCGGTAGAGCGCGTGTATGACCCCATTGAAATAATTTAGGAAATAAATCAATTGATATACAATAGTAGATGCAATAAATAGACCCAACTTAGGTTAGAACTCCTTTATTTCACTGAAAATATGGCCTCACAGCTGTAAAAAACGATGTCGGGTCACTATGACCCGAACACAACAAGTGTAACTTTTTGCGTGTAGCAAAAAGTAAACGAAAAAAAATACATAAAAAATACTCATAGGTAGGTCCCCCCAAATGAGGAAAAGTCAAGGAGTCTCAAGTTTTAGAGACTTACAGAAAAAAATCTACAGAGCCGCAAAAAGTCTGTTCGGGTCACTATGACCCGAACAGAACAGCAGGGTTAAGAATCTCCATGATCTTATAAGGTCCAATGAACCTGGGCTTAAACTTTGGAGATGCAACCCTCATAGGGATATTTCTTGAGGACAACCAAATCAAGTCCTCACTTTAGACCGAGGACCATCAGTCCTATGCCAGTTGGCAAACCGTTGGGCCTTCTCCTGAGAGAGAGACAACCTCTCCACTATCTTGGTCCCAAATCTGCTGCATTCACTCCACAACAGAGTCAACACCCGGACAGACAGAAGCCTCCGCCTGTCCTGAAGAAAATCTAGGGTGAAACCCAAAATTGCAGAAAAATGGAGACATCAAGGTGGCAGAGTTAGCCCTATTTTTAAGAGCAAACTCAGCCAAAGGCAAAAAAGAGACCCAGTCATCTTGATCAGCAGACACAAAACATCTCAAATAAGTCTCCAAGGTCTGGTTTGTTCTCTTGGTTTGTCCATTGGTCTGAGGATGAAAAGCAGAGGAGAACGATAATTGAACACCAAGTTTAGAACAAAATGTCCTCCAAAATCTGGAAACAAACTGGACTCCTCTGTCAGACACAATGTTCTCAGGAATGCCATGTAACCGAACCATGTGCTGAAGGAACAAAGGCACCAATTCGGAGGAGGAAGGCAACTTAGGTAATGGCACAAGATGTGTCATCTTGGAAAACCTATCACAGATTACCCAGATAACGGTCATTCTCTGAGAAACAGGGAGGTCGGAAATAAAATCCATAGAGATATGGGTCCATGGCCTCTTGGGCACAGGTAATGGCATTAACAAACCACTAGAGCGAGAGCAAGGCTTGGAGCGAGAGCAGGTCCCTCAGGACTGCACAAATTCCCTGACGTCACGAGACAAAGTAGACCACCAAAAGGAGCGACTCAACAAGTCTCTGGTATCAAAAATCCCGGGATGACCAGCCATCGCGGAACAATGAATCTCAGACATCATACTCTTCTTCCACTGGTCTGGGACAAACAATTTCCCAATTGGGCAGCTCTCAGTTTTATCCTCCTGACACCCTTCCAGAGCCAGTCTCAAATTGGGCGAGATGGCGGAAAGAACTACACCCTCTTTCAAAATAACAGTAGGATCAGATAACTCAGGAGAGTCCGCAAAGAAACTCCTCGAGAGGGCATCCACATTAACATTCTTAGTGCCAGGAAGAAAAGAAAATACAAAATTAAAACGAGTGAAAAACAAGGCCCACCTGGCCTGTCTAGGATTAAGTCGCTTGGCTGATTCGAAATAAACCAGATTCTTATGGTCCGTGAGGACCACCACATGATGTTTGGCTCCTTCCAGCCAATGTCTCCACTCTTCAAAGGCCCACTTCATGGCCAATAACTCCCGATTACCCACGTCATAATTACGTTCAGGTGGAGAAAATTTTCGAGAGAAAAAGGCACAAGGGTTACTCTTAGAGGTCTCTGGATCTCTTTGGGACAAAACGGCACCTGCCCCAATTTCAGAGGCATCAACCTCCACCTGAAACAGTAGAGAAACATCAGGCTGCCGTAGAACAGGAGCAGAAGTGAATCTCTGCTTAAGTTCCTGAAACGCAGAGACTGCCTCAGGAGGCCAATTCACCACATCAGAACCCTTTTTGGTCAAATCAGTCAATGGTTTAACAATACCGGAGAAATTACCAATAAATTTACGATAAAAATTGGCAAAACCCAAAAATCTCTGAAGAGCCTTTAATGAAGTAGGTTGGACCCAATCACAGATGGCTTGAACCTTGACCAGGTCCATTTCAATAACAGACGGAGACAGAATGAATCCCAGAAATGAGACCTTCTGTACGCCAAAAAGACACTTTGATCCCTTCACATACAGTGCATTCTCCCTCAAAATCTGGAACACAGTCCGAACATGTTTCACATGAGAGTCCCAGTCATTGGAAAAAATCAAGATATCATCCAAATAAACAATCAGAAATTTATCCACAAAATCCCTGAAAATATCATTCATGAAGGATTGGAAGACGGAAGGAGCATTAGTGAGCCCAAAGGGCATCACTAGGTACTCAAAATGCCCCTCTGGGGTATTAAACGCCATCTTCCATTCATCCCCGTGTTAATGCGAATAAGGTTATACGCCCCCCTGAGGTCAAGCTTGGTAAACCAACTAGCACTTTTCACCCTGGAAAACAGGTCAGAAATCAAGGGTAACGGATATTGATACTTCACAGTGATCTTATTCAAGAGAAAATATCAATACACGGCCTCAATGAACCATCCTTTTTGGCCACAAAGAAAAAACCGGCACCCAAGGGTGAAGAGGATGGTCTGATATGACCCTTCTCCAATGACTCCTTGATATAAGATTGCATAGCATCGTGTTCAGGTACAGACAAGTTAAAAAGGCGACCTTTAGGAAATTTACCACCAGGCACTAATTCAATGGCGCAATCGTGGCTCCTGTGAGGGGGCAAAGATGCAGATTACTTTCACTAAATACATCCGAAAAATCAGTCAAAAAGTCAGGAACATCCTGAGACTTGGGAGAGGCAGAAAAAACAGGAGTGTCGGCATTAACACAATGGCAGCCCCAACTGGTCACAGACACAGATTTCCAATCCAAAACAGGATTATGAGACTGTAACCAAGGGAAACCTAGTACAATAATGTCATGCAGATTATACAGCACCAGAAATTTACAACTCTCCTGATGATCTGATTCAACCCTCATTATCACCTGAGTAGAAAACTGGGGTTTATTCTCCACCAAAATGGTAGAATCAATGCCCAGTAGGGAAATAGAATTCCGCAGGGGTATCATGGGAAACCCAAACGTTTGGCAAAGTCAAAATCCATCAGGTTAATAGCTGCTCCTGAATCAACAAAAGCCTGAGCAGAAAATGTGGACAGGTAGCAAATCAGGGTAACAGTCAACAGAAATTTAGTCTGAACACTACCCAAGACAACTGAGGGTGCAAAACGTCTTCCCCGCTTAGGGCAGACTGAAATAGCATGAGAGGCATCACCACAGTAGAAACATAACCCATTGCACTTTCGAAACTCATGACGCTGAGCCCCAGAAGTCACTCTATCACACTGCATGGGCTCAGAAGCTGGCTCACAAGGCAACACTATCTCACGCATACCTCTGCACTCACGCAAACGTCTGTCAATTTGAATAGCCAATGACATAGATTCATTGAGACCAGAGGGAGCAGGGAATCCCACCATAACATCATTTACATTCTCTGACAGCCCCTTCCGAAAAAGGGCTGCCAAAGCATCATCATTCCATTTGGTCAGGACTGCCCACTTTCGGAATTTCTGACAGTACAACTCAGCATCTTCAAGACCCTGATTTAATGCCAACAAGGTTTTTTTCAGCTTGATCAGTGACATTAGGTTCATCGTACAATTGTTAGAACCCTCTTGTTAGTTTTTTTCAGTTTGCTGGTCACATGACCTTTTTACCCTATTTAGTCTGGCTCCGCCCTTCTGGCTTTGCTGGACTTCATTGTATTATCTACTCTTAAGCTAACCGGGTGCTTAGGTGCCTAACTCTGTCAGTTTTGCTTGATCTTAGGATCTCTTAGTATTTGTTTTCTGTTTTATTTTCCCTGCTACACTTTCTGTTAGGAGGTGTCCACCTTTTCACCCAGTCCCTAGATCTTGTAGGGATTCCTCCCTCGCAACTATAGGTCTTCGTTCAGACTAGCTGAGGACTTTAGCTGGTCTGGTCGCAGGATCAGGTTCCCGTTACATCGTAGGGATCCAGCTCAGTCCTATTGTAGGGACAGAATTCCCACCTTTCCTTAGTGCTTGTAGCAGATCATAACAGTAAGTCCAGCCCAAAAGAAAAAAAAAATCACTAAGGAAAGATTTTCTGTTTCCATCATGGTGTCGGTTCAGGATTTGGCTGAATGCCTGCAGGGACTTTCTCTGGAGGTGGCTGAAATCCAGCAACAAGTGAGTAATTGTTCTGGAGCACATTTCGTGGAGCCAAAGGTACGTTTGCCTGATTTATTTTTTGGTGAAAAACAAGATTTTTTTTCTTTTAAAAATGCTTGCTTGTTGTATTTCCGTTTGAGACCCAGGTCCTCTGGTGATGAATCACATGGACACATTTGGCTATGGACTTTATTACTGACCTTCCCCCTCTGAGGGTTTCACTGTCATCTGGGTGGTCGTGGACCGTTTTAGCAAGATGTGTCACTTGGTTCCTTTCATCAAACTGCCCTGCGCTAAGACTCTCGCTAAGGCCTTTGTCAAGGAAATAGTCAGACTACATGGTGTTCCTACTGACATTGTTTCTGATAGGGGACCTCAGTTCGTGGCTCGTTTTTGGCGCGCCTTTTGTGACAGGTTGGGAGTTCATTTGTCTTTTTCATCCGGATATCATCTTGAGTCTAATGGCCAGACAGAAAGGAAAAAACAGGATGTTGAGCAGTTCTTGCGTTGTTTTGTTACTGATAATCAAGAGGGGTGGTCTGAGATTCTGCCACTTGCTGAGTTTGCTCTTAACAACCATACATCCGCTTCTGCTGGCTGTTCGCCTTTTTTTTGTTGTACTGGGAGACATCCGTCGTTTGGGCCATTTTCCAAGTTGGGATCGGCTGTACCTGAAGAGGAGAATTTTTCTGGTGTTTTGGAGAGAGTTTAGACTGATGTGCGTGGTAATCTTCAGGAGGCTAACAAAAGATCCAAAGTGTATTTTGATAGAAAACGACAAGAGGTTTTGTTTGCTATTGGTGACATGGTTTGGTTGTCCTCTAAGAATCTGCGCTTGAGGATTCCGTCTAAGAAATTGGGTCCCAAGTTTGTAGGGCCATTTAAGGTGCTTCAGGTTATTAACCAATCTGCTGTTAAGTTGGAGCTTCCCACCTCCTGGAAGATTAATCCGGTGTTTCATGTTTCTCTCTTGAAAAAAGCTGAGGTCTCAGATGGAGATGTCTCGGCCACTGTTCCCCTGGTGGTGGAGGACGGGCAATATGAGATTTCCCGCATCCTAAATTCTAGACGGTATAGAGGGAGTTTACAGTACCTCGTCGCTTGGAAGGGTTATGGACCCGAGGATAACTCATGGGTGAGGGCGGATGATGTTTCTGCGTCTAGACTTGTCAGAGCGTTTCACAAGAGATTTCCGGATAAGCCTAAGTCATAGGGGATCCGGAGGATCCTCTTAGAAGGGAGGGTACTGTTAGAACCCTCTTGTTAGTTTTTTTCAGTTTGCTGGTCACATGACCTTTTTACCCTATTTAGTCTGGCTCCGCCCTTCTGGCTTTGCTGGACTTCATTGTATTATCTACTCTTAAGCTAGCCGGGTGCTTAGGTTCCTAACTCTGTCAGTTTTGCTTGATCTTAGGATCTCTTAGTATTTGTTTTCTGTTTTATTTTCCCTGCTACACTTTCTGTTAGGAGGTGTCCACCTTTTCACCCAGTCCCTAGATCTTGTAGGGATTCCTCCCTCGCAACTATAGGTCTTCGTTCAGACTAGCTGAGGACTTTAGCGGGTCTGGTCGCAGGATCAGGTTCCCCGTTACATCGTAGGGATCCAGCTCAGTCCTATTGTAGGGACAGAATTCCCACCTTTCCTTAGTGCTTGTAGCAGATCATAACAACAATAACAACCCAGAGCCAGAAAAAATACATCAATATCATTCAAAACAGGATCCCCAGGTGTCAGGGAAAAAGCCCAATCCTGAGGATCGCCGCGCAGGAGAGAGATGACAATTTGAACCTGCTGTGCTGCGTTACCTGAGGACATAGGCTTTAAGGCAAAAAACAACTTACAGTTATTTTTGAAATTCAGAAATTTAGCCCGATCCCCAAAAACAAATCTGGCATGGGAATCCTAGGTTCCACAACCGGCAACCCAGCAAGATAGGTAGCAATACTCCGAACCTCAGTGGCAAGCTGATCCACACGGCCAGACAACTGTGCAAACTCCATTGAGAGAAAAAAAATCCTCCTCAGTACCCAGAGAAAAAGAGGGAAAAAATGCAACAGACAGAAAAAAAAAAAATCTCTGACAACTCTGACAACTTTTTTTCTTTCCACACTATTTTTCCCTTCTGTGAGTACCATATAATTTTCAGTTATGGCCGGTGATACTGTTATGTTACGGTAGCTGAGGAGGACAGGAACAACAGCAGGGCAGCCGAACACCTGAGATGTTGGTAACTTATGAGTTGCAGATTCCTAATCTAACGACACAACTAGAGGTAGCCGTGGAGTGTTCCTACATTGATCCTAGACGCCTCGTCACAGCCTGAGAGATAACTACACCTAAAGGCAGAAAGATGAAAGCTATCTGTCCCGGACCAGATCCCCAAAGAAAATAGGAAGCCCCCAAACATATAATGGCTGTTAGACAAGATGAAAATACAAGCATAGGTAGAAAATAGACTGAGCAAACGCTGGGGCCACAAGCTGACTAAATTGGATAGGACAGGAGAGATTACTTTCTGCAACCCAGAAAACCCTACAAAAATCCAACAATTCTGATTACAAAAATGCTGAGATCACACAATCTCGCCACCCACTAAAAAACAGATCTCAGTGTGAACAAAACCAAGCCGCAGCCGCTGAAAAAACAGGAAAAAGCAAATGAGCAAACAACAGTGGCTGCAGATAAACTGTGAGGAGCTCAGGCCCCAGAAGGGGACCTGGCTGACCTCCACAAAAGTGCAGAAAACAATGCAAAAAGCAAGCACAAAAAGAAAAGCAAAAATATCCTATCTGAAAGCAGGAGATGCAGGCAAGACTCCAGCAAACTTCCAAATGAACCAGGAACCACAATTGAGACAAGAACAATTGATTACTGGCAACCATCATGGGAGGGAACCTCCTTTATATCAGACTAGTCAGTGAACCCAGATTGCCACTTCTCGCTGAAAGGTTCAGTACTGTCTGTAACCACCAGAGGGAGCCTCTGCTCAGAAACCATCTCTAGCACATTCATAACAGTTTTGGTGCACATGCGCATTGAAAAGGCCTCTCGCGCATTCGCTGTATGCTTTGCCCAGCTGTGGGCAAAGCATATAATCAGTATTGCAAATGCGCCGGTATTTTACATTACGTTCTATGCCCCAGAAGTCTTCCCATGTTTGTTACGTGTTTTTGGTCCATAAAAGGACCTTCATCAGAACTAGCGGGTTCAGAAGAGCAGTTGTGAGAATTCTATATTCCACTTTGTGTAGTGACACTTCAAAGAAGATTGGATGCCAGTTAGGGATCTGTGCTGAGCAGCGCTTCTGGGGTATGCTACCACCGTCGCCGAGGGTAAGCGCCTAATAAATTTAACTCTTTTTCGCACAATTTTTTAAGTGCCAAGTTGTTCTCTATTTAATTTCATGTAGGCTTATAGAAATTATTGCAGTGTGAGTAGCTAGTCTATCACATTGTCTATTAATTTATTGAGCCTTCAGTATTCTATAATCTGAGGGTGACCAATCAAAAAATGGCAACTCAGCTTCAATGGCGTAATCCTATTTACAGTTGCATCACCTACTTTTATAAATGCTTTCTTTGTAAGGTATACAGATTTAGGATTTTGCTTAGTTTCTTAGTATATTGTCATGTTTCTTTATGGGTTTTTTTGCTGATATTCCTCGTTCTGGCATTTACAAATCAAATAGTTTTTACGACAAATGCAGATAAGTCCCTTTGTGTCACAAAGATGACTCTTGACTACTCTGATAAGAAAAGCCTACAACATGTATTTTGGCTGCAGAATGGGAGATCAGGACAACAGTTGGGCTCCACAAATACGCTGCAGAATATGTGCATCACATCTTACCATGTGGCTGCAAGGGAATAGATAATCAATGCCTTATGCAGTACTATAGTCAGAAAAGAGCCAACCGATCACACTACCAATTGCTATTTCTGCCCACTTTGAGAAAGGAATTTCAAGGAAAAAGAAGTGAACTTTACAGCATCCAAACATTCCATCTGCAATATGCTCAATACCACATATAGGAGAACTGCAAGTTCTAAAAGCATCAGAAACATTTCCAGTCGAGTCAAGTGAGGAAGAAGACGCTGCTTGGTGTCATGAAGCATCTTCCTCTCATGACACAAATTTTCTGTCAGCAACTTCAATTAAACCACACCAAGATATTACAGCTATGGAGAAAAGATATCAAGTAAAATGTAATCCATCAATACTTGCAGAATACTGTTTGATAATTTTAAGAGATGATTTGATGTAGGAGTACAAGAGACCAGCAAAAAAGAATTGTTACTGAATGAGGACCACATTGTGTAGTACAATTTCTATAACTGTTTATAATTTGCAATGGTATTTAGACATATTTTAGTTATTTTAATTGTTGCTAAGTTTTGTCTAAGCAAATATTATAAAATTGGCATAACAAAATATTCTGCATCTTTATATTTGCAAAAATAATGTTTCAAAGTATTGAAACTTTTATGCATTAATTATATGTAGCAGTAAAAGAAATACTCTTTATTATAGAAACAAGAGCCAACTAAAAAATGTCATTGTCAGATTTGAATTCAGGTGGTAAAAATCTTTTAGAAATGGCATACTTAATAAATGAACCTTTCAACTTGTTAAAATATGTAGAACAGTGTTATCAGAAAACTTCAAATAGTGGTTAAAGAAGAGCCCTAAAGCGAATTACTTCAGCAAAAGTAACAATTTAACCCTTTCCCGACCAATGACGCCTACGTTGGCTTCATGAAAACCAGTGCCATCCCGACCCATGACGCCAACGTAGGCGTCATGCTATAAATCATGTTCAGTGACCCCAGTCACCCGACCCGCAGGCACAGGACCTTTAGTGCATCACCACAGGGGGGTTGGCTTAACCCCCACGTGGCTACGATCGCTCTGATTGGCTGTTAAAAGTGAAACAGCCAATTAGAGCGATTTGTAATATTTCACCAATGAAACTGGTGAAATATTACAATCCAGCCATGGCCGATGCTGCAATAGCATCTGCTATGCCTGGAAACCGCGATCTGACCCCCCCACATCGAGTCACGGCGGTGATCGGCCGCCGCCACCGAAAGATGGAGGTGATCGGTCACCGCAGTCACTATCTGCTCCCCTGCTCCTGCGATCCTCTGCCCCCACCCTCCGATCCCCCCCTCACCTTCCGACCCCCCCTACTCACCTCTCCCGATCCACCGATGTCCCTGGATCCGTCCCGGCGGCTGCCCGGGATTCTTCATGGGCGCCGCCATCTTGGAAAATGGCGGGCACATGCGCAGTGCGCCCACGGGCCGGCGCATGCGTGGTGCGCCCTCCAGTGTACAAAAATTTATTTTGATCACTGTGATAAACTGTCACAGTGATCAAAATAAAAAAAAGTAAATGAACCCCCCCTTTATCATAGGTAGGGACAAATAAAAAAATAAAGATTTTTTTTTTTCCTAGCGGATTTTGCTGCTGATCCGCAGCTGATTTTGCTGCGGATCCGCGGCGGATATTGCTGCTGATCCGCGGCGGATTTTGCTGCTGATCCGCGGCGGATTTTGCTGCTGATCCACGGCTGATTTTGCTGCGCATACGCGGCGGATATTGCTGCTGATCCGCGACAAATTTTGCTGCTGATCCGTGGCGGATTCTGCTGCGGCTCCGCGGCGGATTTTGCTGCTGATCCGCGGCGAATTTTGCTGCAGATCCGCGGCGGATTTTGCTGCTGATCCGCGGAAGATTTTGCTGGGGATCCGTGGCGGATTTTGCTGGGGATCCGTGGCGGATTTTGCTGGGGATCCGCGGCGGATTTTGCTGGGGATCCGCGGTGGATTTTGCTGCGGATCCGCAGCGGAGATTTTGCTGCGGATCCGCAGCGGATTTGGCGCTGCGGATCCACAGCAGATCCAGAAACCATGTACAGTACAATGCAAATAAATGGTTAAAAAAAGCTGTGCACATGCGGATTTGCTGCGGTTTTAAATCCGCAGCATGTCAATTCTTTGTGCGGATTCCTCAGCGGTTTTACACCTATTCCATTATAGGTGTAAAACCGCAGGGAAAAACCGCAGCAAATCCAGGCTAAATTCGCAGGTAAAACGCAGGTCATTTTACCTGCGGATTTAAGAAAAATCCACAAGTGAATCCGCAACGTGTGCACGGGGCCTCAGGGTTAGGGTTAGGCTGGGTTCATATTGCATTATGGCAGTCCGTTAGATGGACTGCGTTTTACCGCGGTATAACGCGGTGTAACGCAGTCCGTTAACGCTGCCATTCACCCTATTTGTGTGCGCATCGCAACGCATGCCGTAAAGCGGCATGCGTTCACGATGTGCCGTCATTCAGTGACGGAGCCTCGGACACGGGCTGCAGCGTCTGGGCTCAATCACCGCTAGCACAGATGAATCATCTGCTGATTCATCTGCGCTAGCGGGTATAGCATAACGCGATCGCGTTATGCTATACTGCTACCAGCCTGTCAACGTTACGTGTTGAACGGGCTGGTAAAATGCAATATGAACCCAGCCTTAGGGTTAGAACTAGGGTTAAGTTAGAATTAGGGTTAAGGGTTGGAATTTGGGTTAGGGTTGGAATTTGGGTTAGGGTTGTTATTAGGGTTAGGGTTGGAATTAGGATTAGGCTTGTGGTTAGGTTTATGGTTAGAGTTGGGATTAGGGTTAGGGGTGTGTTGGTGTTAGGGTTATGGTTAGGGTTTGTATTAGGGTTAGGTGTGTGTAGGGGTTAGGGTTGGAGTTAGGGCTGTGTTGGGGTTAGGGTTGGAGTTAGAATTGAGGGGTTTCCACTATTTAGGCACATCAGGGGGTCTCCATACGCGACATTGCACCACCATTGATTCCTGCAAATTTTGCGTTCAAAAAGTCAAACAGTGCTCCCTTTATTTCAAGCCCGAAGTATGCCCAAACAGTGGTTTATCCCCACATATGGGGTATCAGCGTACTCGGGAAAAATTGCACAACAATTTGGGGATTCTAATTTCTCCTGTTAACATTGGGAAAAAAAATTGGGGACTAAAAAATTATTTTTGTGGAAAAAAAAGATTTTATATTTTCACGGCTCTGCGTTATAAACTTCTGCGAAGGACTTGGAGATTCAAAGTGCTTATCACACATCTATAGGAGTTCCTTGGGGGATCTAGTTTCCAAAATGGGGTCACTTGTGGGGAGTTTCTACTGTTTAGGCACATCAGGGACTCTGCAAACGTAACATGACGCCCGAAGACCATTCCATCAAGTGGGCATTTCAAAACGTCACTACTTCCCATCCGAGCCCCGACGTGTGCCCATACAGTAGTTTTCTCCCACATATGGGATATCAGCAGACTCAGGACAAATTGGACAACAACTTTTGGGGTCTAATTTTTCATGTTACCCTTGGGAAAAAAAAAAATTGGGGACTAAAAGATCCTGATTGTGGAAAAAATATGATTTTTTATTTTCATGCCTGGACGTTATAAACTTCTGTGTAGCCCTTGGGGGTTCAAAGTGCTCACCACACATCTGGATAAGTTCTTTGCGGTGTCTAGTTTCCAAAATGGGGTCACTTGTGGGGAGTTTCTACTGTTTAGGCACATCAGGGGCTCTGCAAACGTAACAAGATGACCGCAGACCTTTCCAAGTTGGCATTTCAAAGCGTCACTACATCCCTTCCGAGCCCTGACGTGTGCCCTGACGTGTGCCCAAACAGTGGTTCCCCCACCCACATATGGGGTACTACCATACTCAGGACAAACTGGACAACAACTTTTGGGGTCCAATTTCTCCTGTAACCATTGTGAAAATAAAAAATAGTGGGCTAAAAAAATCATTTTTTGAGAAAAAAAAATGATTTTTTTATTTTCACGGCTCTGCGTTATAAACTTCTGTGAAGCATCTGGGGGTTCAAAGTGCTCACTATGCATCTAGATAAGTTCCTTAGGGTGTCTAGTTTCCAAAATGGTGTCACTTGTGGGGGAGCTCCAATGTTTAGGCACACAGGAACTCTCCAAATGCGACATGGCAACCGCTAAATATTCCAGCATATTTTCTATTCAAAAAGTCAAATGGCGCTCCTTCCCTTCTGAGCCCTGCCGTGCGCCCAAACAGTGGTTTATGACCACATATGAGTTATCTGTGTACTCAGCAGAAATTGCCCAACAAATTTTTAGGATCCAATTTATACTGTTGCCCATGTGAAAATGAAAAAAACTGAGGCTAAAAGAAAATTTTTGTGAAAAAAAAGTACTTTCTTTTTTTTACGATCAATTTGTGAAGCACCTGGGGGTTCAAAGTGCTCACTATGCATCTAGATAAGTTCCTTAGGGGGTCTAGTTTCCAAAATGGGGTCACTTGTGGGGGAGCTCCAATGCTTAGGCACACAGGGACTCTCCAAATGCGACATGGCAACCGCTAAATATTCCAGCATATTTTCCATTCAAAAAGTCAAATGGCGCTCCTTCCCTTCTGAGCCCTGCCGTGGCGCCAAAACAGTGGTTTATGACCACATATGAGGTATCTGTGTACTCAGGAGAAATTGCTCAACAAATTTTAGGATAAAATTTATACTGTTGCCCATGAGAAAATGTAAAAACTGAGGCTAAAAGAATTTTTTGTGAAAAAAAGTACTTTCTTTTTTTACAGATCAATTTGTGAAGCACCTGGGGGTTCAAAGTGATCACTATCATCTAGATAAGTTCCTTAGGGGGTCTAGTTTCCAAAATGGGGTCACTTATGGGGGAGCTCCAATGTTTAGGCACACAGGGACTCTCCAAATGCAACATGGAAACCGCTAAATATTCCAGCATATTTTCTATTCAAAAAGTCAAATTGGCGCTCCTTCCCTTCTGAGCCCTGCCGTGCGCCCAAACAGTGGTTTATAACCACATATGAGTTATCTTGTACTCAGCAGAAATTGCCCAACAAATTTTTAGGATCCAATTTATACTGTTGCCCATGTGAAAATGAAAAAAACTGAGGCTAAAAGAAAATTTTTGTGAAAAAAAAGTACTTTCTTTTTTTTACGGATCAATTTGTGAAGCACCTGGGGGTTCAAAGTGCTCACTATGCATTTAGATAATTTCCTTAGGGGGTCTAGTTTCCAAAATGGGGTCACTTGTGGGGGAGCTCCAATGCTTAGGCACACAGGGACTCTCCAAATGCGACATGGCAACCGCTAAATATTCCAGCATATTTTCCATTCAAAAAGTCAAATGGGCTCCTTCCCTTCTGAGCCCTGCCGTGCGCCAAAACAGTGGTTTATGACCACATATGAGGTATCTGTGTACTCAGGAGAAATTGCCCAACAAATTTTAGAATCAAATTTATACTGTTGCCCATGAGAAAATGTAAAAACTGAGGCTAAAAGAAAATTTTTGTGAAAAAAAAGTACTTTCTTTTTCTTACAGATCAATTTGTGAAGCACCTGGGGGTTCAAAGTGATCACTATTCATCTAGATAAGTTCCTTAGGGGGTCTAGTTTCCAAAATGGGGTCACTTATGGGGGAGCTCCAATGTTTAGGCACACAGGGACTCTCCAAATGCAACATGGAAACCGCTAAATATTCCAGCATATTTTCCATTCAAAAAGTCAAATGGCGCTCCTTCCCTTCTGAGCCCTGCCGTGCGCCCATACAGTGGTTTATGACCACATATGAGGTATCTGTGTACTCAGGAGAAATTGCCCAACAAATTTTAGGATTCATTTTATCCTGTTACCCATGTAAAAATGAAAAAATTGATGCTAAAAGAAAATTTTTGTTGGAAAAATTAAAATGTCCATTTTTTCCTTCCACGTTGCTTTAGTTCCTGTGAAGCACCTGAAGGGTTAATAATCTTCTTGAATGTAGTTTTGAGTAGCTTGAGGGTTGCAGTTTTTATAAAGGTGTCACTTTTGGGTATTTTCTGCCATATAGCCCCCTAAAAGTGACTTCAAATGTGAGGTGGTCCCTAAAAAAATGGTTTTGTAAATTTTGCTGTAAAAATGAGAAATCGCTGGTCAATTTTTAACCCTTATAACTTCCTAACAAAAAAAAATATTGTTCCCAAAATTGTGCTGATGTAAAGTAGACATGAGGGAAATGTTATTTATTAACTATTTTGTGTCACATAACTCTCTGGTTTACCAGAATAAAAATTAAAAAAATTAAAATTACAAAATTTTCAAAATTTTCGCCAAATTTCCATTTTTTTCACAAATAAACGCAAAAATTATCGACCTAAATTTACCACTAACATGAAGCCCAATATGTCACGAAATAACAATCTCAGAATCGCTAGGATCCGTTGAAGCGTTCCTGAGTTATTACCTCATAAAGGGACACTGGTCAGAATTGCAAAAAATGGCAAGGTCTTTAAGGTCAAAATAGGCTGGGTCATGAAGGGGTTAATCTGTGTTAAAGCACCATTACAGCCATGTTTTAACTTTATTTTATAAAATTTTGCTGATAGGTTCTCTTTTAACTGACATTTGCTAAATAAAAATGTTTTTATAAAATTATTAAAAATGGGTTGAGGAATTTGCATATTAACATGAAATCCTGTGTTCCCTAATTAATAGTGTTGAGCATTCCGATACTGCAAATATCAGGCATCGGCCGATATTTGCTGTATCGGAATTCCGATTCTGAGTTCCGTTTATTTTTTTCGTATCGGATACCGGAATCAGGGTTTTCCTGTAAAGTCTATGGGAGTTCTTGTCTCACAGAACGAAGTGCGTGGCACAGGAACTTCCCGAAACTGTCACTGTCAGTGTCGGTCGGGTCTGTCAGGTGTCAGGACTCAGCAGAGTCAGCACTTACCTGGCAGAAGATCCCCTTCCCCGGTGGTCACGTCCTCCTGGATGGCCGCCATTACCCTGTCCCTGGCGGTCACGTGCAGAGTCTCGCGATAACTGCAGTGACTGCCGGGTACTGGGTAATCTCGGCCAGCTGTACTCTCGCGACAGCTGGCCGTAAACCAGTCCGGATGACGTCACCGCGGGGGTGCAGCTCTGGTAAGCAGCTCTGCTCTATGTGGATGTCAGGCTCAGCCTGTCATCCAGATGTAGCAGAGCTGGACTCGTCGTGGGACACTCGGTATTTTGGACTGAGTCAGACAGGGAGTATTTGTGTTGGTTAATTATTTTTGTTTTTTTACAGGAGAACGATGGCGTCGTAGGATGAGAGTGAAAAAAAATTAATGAAAACTGTGTGGTGTTTTATTTCAATAAAAGACTTTTTTCTGGCTGTGTTTTTTTTTTTTAAATTTTCAAACTATGATTAATAATGGATTGGTGTCTTATTGACGCCTCTCCATTATTAACCGGTCTTATTGTCACCGATCAATCAAAGGTGACATTAACCTCTTATTCCCCACTTGCCACAGCTACAGGGCAAGTGGGAAGAGCCGGGTAAAGTGCCACAATTGGCGCATCTTTGGATGCGCCATTTGTGGGGCTGCTGCAGCCTGGTATTTTTAGGCTGTTGAGGGCCAAAATCCATGGGCCTTGAAAGTCTTTTAATACCAGGTCTCAGCAGTCTGCATTTTACTTGGCTGGTTAACAAAAATAGGGGGATCCCTACGCCATTTTTTTTCGAGGGGATCCCCTATTTTTGTTAACCAGCCAAGCTAAGCAGACTGCTGTGGCCTGGTATTATCAGGCTTGCAAGGTCCATGGATATTGGATCCTTACCAGCCTGAAAAACCAGGCCTCAGCAGTCTGCTTCATCTGGCTGGTTAACAAAAATAGGGGGGACCCCACGCCTTTTTTTTTCAAGGGGATCTCTATTTTTGTTAACCAGCCAAGATAAGCAGACTGCTGTGGCCAGGTATTATCAAGCTTTTAAGGTCCATGGATATTGGCTCCTTAACAGCCTGAAAAACCAGGCCTCAGTAGTCTGCTTTATCAGGCTGGTTAACAAAAATAGGGGGGACCCCACGCCATTTTTTTTTCGAAGGGATCCCCTGTTTTTGTTAATCAGTTCACTTCAGGTCAGCCTCTGATGTCACTGATGCTGTGCGTGTCCCTGGCTGATCTGAAGTGAAAGTGGGAAGCAATCAATTATGCTAACCACTCCCTCTCCTGTCAGCCAGGAGAGGAGATGATTCAGTCGGGGGTTTACTGTGAGACTGTCAGCATTAGCTGCGGTCTTTGCAGTAAACATTAACCCTTTCAGAAGGATTACATCGGGGGACCTGACTGAACATCAGATAGGTAAGAATAATGTTGCTTTATTATTTTATTTTTATTACAGGTGAACAAGGGCTTCGCAAGGAATGGCAGTAAAATAAAATATGGTCAAAAACCGTGTATTTATTTCATTAAAATGATTTTTAATTAAAGTGTGTGTTTTATTTTTATTTCATACAATAGGATTAATAATTGATAGTTGTCTAATTGACAGCTCTCAATTATTAACCTGGCTTAAAGTCACCTTTCATTAGCAAGGTGGCTTTAACCCCTTATTAACCCATTCGCCACCACTACAGGGCAATGGGAATAGACGGGCAAAGTGCCAGAAAGGGCGAATCTAATTATAGATTTGCCTTTTCTGGGGTGTCTGGGGCAGATGTTAGTAGCCAGGGTGGGGCCAAAAGTAATGGTCCCTCTCTGGGCTATTATTATCTGCCCCCACTCGCTGGCTTTGTCTGTCTGGTTGAGAAAATAGGGCGGGAGCCCACGCATTCTTTTTCAACAATTTTACACCTCATATATATATATATATACATGTCATTGAATTTGTGACACATATATATATATTTATAGTTCATACACTTCTACATAGTATAATAGCCGCTAATTTAATTGCTGGCTTTTGTGAAAATACAGAACCCGACATGAAATGACACATGGTTTACATAGAGTTAACCATGTCATTTCATGTTGTTTGATATATTGTTTTCACTAACAATTACATGAGTGCATGTGTGCAAAATTTGACACATGTAGGGGTTAATTAAAGGTGTAAATTCGTAGCAAAAAAATGCGTTTTTTTCAACAAATTTACACCTTTAATTAACCCCTACATGTGTCAAATTTTGCACACGTACACTCATGTAATTGTTTGTGAATACCATATATCAAACTACATGAAAAGATATGTTTAACTCTATGTAAACCATGTGTCATTTCATGTCGGGTGCTTCTGTATTTTCACAAAAGCTGGCATTACCCGGCAATTGAATCAGAGGCTATTTTACTATGTAAAAGTGCATGAACTATAAATATATGTATATATATATATATGTCACAATGACATGTGTATATATATATATATATATATATATATATATTCTATGTGTGTATATCTAGTGTTTACAAGGAAAGAAAGGTTTTTTTTTAGTTCCGATATTTCTGTCCCTTTGACTTGCATTGTGTTCCGGTATCGGATCGGCGATAACCGATACTTTTTGAGTATCGGGCCGATCCAATCTGATCCGATATTTTAGGATATCGGGCAGTATCGCTCAACACTACTAATTAATGAAGCATTTGTTAAGCTGATGGTTACCAACTAGATGGTTACCAATCTGCTGGCCCTCACTGAAACCTGGATTCAGGGATCTGACATGGTCTCCCCTGATGCTATTTCTCATGGCGACTTACATTTTACCCATTCCCTGAGACTCGCAAACAAACTTGGTGGTGGAGTCGGCATACTACTGTCCCCACAATGCACTTTCCAGGTCATCCCTCAGTTCCATCACTCTCATTCCCTTCTTTTGAGGTCCACATCTTCAGGCTCTTCCATCACCTCTCTCTCAGAATGGAGGTCATATACAAAACTTGACCATTTTTCTGCCTGGCTGCCATAATTCATATCCTAAGAATTACCAACCCTTATCGTAGGAGACTTCAGCATCTACATAAACAGTCCCACCTCCCCATCTGTATCCCAGCTTCTATCTCTAACCACTTATCTTGGCCTCTCACAGCTCTCAACCTCTGAGACACAAGAAGACAGTAACACCCTCCATCTGTTTTTTGTCTGGCTCTTTTCAATCTCCTACCTAGATAACTAGTGGCCTAGTGGCCTTCCACTTTACAGAAAAAAAAGAGAAAATATCTTTCAGAAAATCAGCTCCAAGCCACCAAGTGCGTGACCCCATCGCTCCCCACATCTCCTCTCGCACACTGTCCACATTTGACACCGTCATAGAAGAAAAAGTCTCCAGGCTCCTCTAATCTTCTCGCTATGCACTACTGACCCCATTCCCTCGCACCCACTTCAGTCTCTCTCTCCAGTTGTCACTACTCACCTAACTAAAATTTTCAATCTCTCCCTCTACTCTGGTATTTTCTCCTCCTCCTTCAAACACTCTATCATTACTCCATTATTTTAAAAAAATGACCCATCCTGCACAAATAACTACGGACTAGTCTCAAATCTCCCTTTCATCACTAAACTCATGGAGCCCTGGTCTAATCTCGCCTTACCTGCTACCTCTCCACTCACTCTCTCCTAGATCCATCACAGTCTGGCTTCCACCCCTACATTCAAAAGAAACTACACTCATCAATGTGACCAATGACCTTTTGACAGCAAAATGTAACGCTGACCACTCTCTGCTCATTCCTCTTGATCTCTCTGCAGCTTTCAACACTGTTGACCACCACCTCCTACTCTCTATGCTCCAACCAATAGGTATAAAGGACACTGCTGTCTCCTGGTTCTCTTCCTATCTTTCTAACCGCTTCTTCAGTATATCATTTGCTGGTTCCATTTCTTCTCCTCTTCCTCTCAGTATTGGTGTCCCTCATGGTTCAGTCCTTGGCCCTCTTCTCTTCTATCTCTACACGGCCCTAATTGGACAGACCATCAGCAAATTTGGCTTTCAGTACCATCTTTATGCTGATGACACACAATTATACACTTCATCTCCTGACCTTAGCCCCACTGTACTACAGAAAACCAGTGACTGTCTGTCCGTAGTTTCCAACATCATGTCTGCGCTCTATCTAAAACTCAATTTTTTCAAAACTGAACTTCTTCTCCCGTCTACTGACCTCCCTAAAGCAGACATCTCCATCTCCGTAAATGGCAGATGTTATGTTTGACACTGATATTTCCTTCACCTCCCATTTACAGTCTCTAGCCTGCTTTTGTTGCTTGCAACTGAAAAACATCTCTAGAATCTGTCTTTTTCTCACCATGGAAACAACAAAAACCCTCACTTTTGCCCTGACCTACTCACAGCTTGACTACTGTAATTCTCTATTAATTGGCCTCTACCTCACTCAACTTTCCCCTCTCCAGTTCATCCTTATTGCAGCAGCCAGGATCATCTAGCTGGCTAATCGTTACTCTGACGCCTCTACTAAATGCCAGTTATTGCACTGGCTGCCCATACATTATAGGGTCCAATTTAAACTGCTTGTTCTCACTCACAAAGCTCTCCACAGTGCGGCACCCCCTACAGCTCCTCCCTCATTTCTGTTTAGCAGCCTAACCACACGTTATGCTTCGCAAGTGACTTTTGACTAGCATCCGCACTAGTCCGTACCCCAATCCTAGCTCCAAGACTACACTAGAATTGCACCAAAACTCTGGAATGCTATACCCCAAGAAATTAGGACTAACCACAACTTACACAGTTTTAGGTGCTTCCTAAAAACACATCTGTTTAGGGCGGCTATCACATTCCCTAATTGAAGTCCTTTTACAGTGGGTTCGGAAAGTATTCAGACCCCTTTTAATTTTTTACTCTATGTTTCATTGCAGATATTTGGTAAATGCAAAAAAGTTTATTTGTTATCATTAATGTACACTCTGCATCCCATCTTGACTGAAACAAACAGAAATGTAGAAATTTTTGCAAATTTATATATAAAGGAAAACTGAAATATCACATGGTCATAAGTATTCAGACCCTTTGCTCAGTATTGAGTAGAAGCACCCTTTTGAGCTAGTACAGCCATGAGTATGCTTACAAATGATGCAACAAGTTTTTCACTACTGGATTTGGGGATCCTCTGCCATTCTTCCTTGCAAATCCTCTCCAGTTCCAACAGGTTGGATGGTGAACGTTGATGAACAGCCATTTTCAGGTCTCTCCAGAGATGCTCAATTGGGTTTAGGTCATGACTTTGGCTGGGCCAGTCAAGAATGGTCACAGAGTTGTTCTGAAGTCACTCCTTTGTTATTTTAGCTGTGTGCTTTGGGTCATTGTCTTGTTGGAAGGTGAATCTTCTGCCAGCAACAGCGACAGGCGCAGTCTGCCCGCGAATTGGAGCTGGATTTGAACCACGCATGCCACCGCTGTTAATAATAATAATAATAATAATCTTTATTTATATAGCGCCAACATATTCCGCAGCGCTTTACAGTTTAACAGTTTCAAAACACAAGTCATAGGTAACAACGTTAACACTACAATAATTAAAGCAAAATAAGCCGACCCTGCTCGTGAGAGCTTACAATCTACAATGAGGTGGAGGAGATACAAAGTACAGGTGTGTATATACAATGGTGCATTTACAATGATGGTCCAGTCCAGCTGTTGTCGGGAGATCAGCGGCGCTAGCTGCTGATCTCCCGATGGTAGCCACGAGTCATCTCCTGTTGCATGGAGGTCAGCAGCTGCTCGCAGCGGAAGTCCCCCGACCGGCGGCCTCCACGTAAACCCCAGCAGCAGCCTTCACGTACACCCTACCAGCAGCAGCCTCCACATATACCCCTGCAGCTGCAACCTCCACATATACCCCAGCAGCAGCAACCTCCACATATACCCCAGCAGCAACAGCCTCCACATATACCCCTGCAGCTGCAACCTCCACATATACCCCAGCAGCCGCAGCCTCCACATATACTCCAGCAGCAGCCTCCTCATATACCCCAGCAGCAGCCTCCACGTACACCCCAGCAGCCTCTATATACACCCCAGCAGCAGCAGCTTCTATATACACCCCAGCAGCATCCATATACACCGCAGCAGCCTCTATATACACTCCAGCAGCCTCTATATACACCCCAGCTACCTCTATATACACGACAGAAGCCTCTATATACACCCCAGAAGCCTCTATATATACCCCAGCAGCCTCTACATACACCACAGAAGCCTCTATATACACCACAGAAACCTCTATATACACCCCAGCAGCCTCTATATATACCCCAGAAGCCTCTATATACAGCCCAGCAGCCTCTATATACACCCCTGCAGCTCACATTCATGTAATAGTTTATATGTTTTGATGATCTGTTTAATAATTTCGTTCAGTTGTATTAAGTTCTATGAGCAATAACATTAAATGATAATATATATTTTTACCCAGAAAATCCTGTGTATTCATTGCATAATTCTTAAATCTTCATAAATAAACTACATACATATTCTAGAATACCCGATGCGTTAGAATCGGGCCACCATCTAGTTATAAATAAGCACCTGTACTTTGTGTCTCCTCCAACTCATTGTAGATTGTAAGCTCTTATGAGAAGGGTCATCATTATTGTGCTTTAATTATTGTATTATCTTTAACTTTGTTACTTATGATAGTTGTATATGAGCTGTTGAATTGTAAAGCGCTGCAGAATTTATTGGCGCTATATAAATAAAGATTATTATTATTATTATTATTATGACTAGGTGACCTCTAAGTGCTCTCTGCAGCAACAAAGTCACTTATGCTTGGCCCTTTCACTAATGCTAATGACTAAAATAGGCCATATCACCTCACTGCCTGACTGAACGCCCCATTGTATTTCTGCCAGTGCCAATATCCTAAGGTCATCTGGTTATTTTCTACATGTCCATCATTTTATACATACTGTAGTACACATCTTCCTGCATACCATTTCTAACCCTCCATTCTGCTTCTCTTGCCACAGCCACTGTGCAGCCCCACCAGCCACACATATGCTGGCTGCACAATGTGCTTCATAGTGAGACAGTAAAACTGATGCTGGGAAAAAATGTACTCTCCTACAATACTGCTGTCTTAACCTATGGGTTTCTTTGAATAGGAATAACTATATGCATCTATTAATTCACCCAAGAGTGGTAACATACTGTGGTTGTTGTTTCTAAAACCATTTTTCCCCATGTGTATTCTTGGTAATTTCAAAAACTTTTAAAAACATTTTTTTAATATTTTCTTTCAATAAAATTATATGTTTTATATTTGTGGCAAATACTTATTTTCATATGTAGGGTTAGAAATTCTAAAACTGCTGTGTGTGTGACTATTACCAATTATTACCATCCTTTTTTCCTAGCCAGATAGGTTAAAGTTACTTTGCCATTAGAAAGGCTATATTTGCATTGCACAGCACAAAACGAGTTCAATAGACTCCAAGGTGAATTCAATTTGTTATATACATATTTTACAATAAATTAAAGGCTTTATAATTATGATAATCAAATTGTTTGGGAAAATTTGGCAAAGTCAGTAAACTTAAATGTCAAAAGACATACTCATCTTAAGATCTCAGCATTTTGATGACCTCTCCTAAAGATAAGTCAATTAAAATCTGAAAAATTCCCGATACATGCTGCGCAAGCAACAAGCAGTAAACATCGGAGCCTGGGTGCGTGATTGAAATCAGCGATTTATTTATTTGAAATTTACCAATGTTTCAAAAAGATCATAGTTTGAAGATCATTGGAGAAGAGATAAGTCGCAGTGGTATGCTGGCTTCTCCCTACCCCACTTCAAATGACTGACAAGTCACTCTCTATATATGTACTCACATGGGGAAAACTTGTCAATCACTTGGAAGTGGGAATGCGAGAAGTCGCAGCAGACTCATCTGGTCTCTTCTGGCATGTTCTTCAATCTGTGATTTCTCTAGACAGGTTCCTTTTAAACCAGGGTGTCTCAAATTTTATGTCACATGCGCACATGAATTTCTGGGAAAATTCAAAACACAACTTTTTAAAATTATTTTAAGACTTTTTATTTTAAAAAAAAAAGTTAGAGATGAGATAATCAAAAATAATCAAAAGACCTTGTCCCAGTGGCCATGTCATTGATCATTCCTGCCATCCAGAGAGCTGCAAACCTCCTTCTACCTGCCAGAATCCCCAGCATGGTTTTAGTTTTTGTAGGTCCGACACAATATCACCACTGCAGTGTGACACATGCTTGCTGTCATGGGCCTACTAATAAGAATAGGTCTCAGTGATGTTACTGGCTGGAGAAGGAAATCATGACTCTGTTCAATGGCAATGGACTTCTTAAGTAAACACAACACCAGGGTCTTGTGAATCTTTTAAATCAAATTTGCTAGTATTCATTTTCTGTTGGAACAGCCACAACAAAACTCCCAAAAGTTGTGCTTTAATCAACCTAAACTTCTGCATTGCAAAACCTTTTGCAATCATATGTAAATTGCAAGAAAACATTCAGTCCCCCATAATAACACCATTGAAAGCTTTCTCTGAGACATTTATGGCCCCAGTGCCTGTATAATCAATGGAGCTCCATATTATGCTGAACAATTAGGTCCCTAAAGGAAGAACCCTGATAAATCTCATATTTAAGGGCCAGCTGATTCTTGAGCTATTGGAGAAGCACTTCAACTGAATATAACAATTGCTAATTATTGCATTACTAGAAATAGGCCCGATGCTATTGCATCGGGAATGCGGTGAAATGAACATCTGTGTATCCTTAGTGGTGCTGTATTTTGGTATCTGGTGTTGTTTCATGAGCAATGTACACTATGTGGTGTCTCCCCTGAGTCCTGTGTGTGTTTACACTATATGGTCTGTTGGAAGCTGTTGTGACTATAATTGTATATACATATATACATACATACACATCCATATATATATATACACATATATACACATACATACATAAATACATACATACACACATACATGTATACATACATATATACACACACATACATACATACATACATATATACTCATACATAAACATATATATACATACATACATACATATTTTGGTATCTGGTGTTGTGTTTTTTGAGCGATGTTCACTATGTGGTGTCTCCCCTGTGCGCTCTGTTTGTGTTTACACTGTATGGTCTCTTGGAAGCTGTTGTGACTATAATTGTATATACTGTACATATATACATACATACACAAACTCATCCATATATTCACATATATACACATACATACATATATACATAAAATACTGTATACACATACATACACACATAATGTATCATACATACCACATATCATATACATACATACATACGTACATACATATATGCATATATACATACATACATACATATTTGGTATCTGGTGTTGTGTTTCATGAGCGATGTTCGCTAGATGGTGTCTCCCCATGTGCAGTGTGTGTGTTTACACTATATGGTCTCTTGGAAGCTCTTGTGACTATAATTGTATATACTTATATACATACATACACAAACTCATCCATATATATACACATACATACATATACACATACATACACACATACATGTATACATACATACATATATACACACACATACATACATATATATATATATATATATACATACATAACTCGTACATACATATATACATACAAACATACATACATACATATACATATATACACATACATACTGTGGCATGGCGACTGGTCATGTGATGGATGGACGGTATGTATCGCAGAGGTGGGTGGCTCTGTGATGGAAGCCTGGACGTGTTTTGCTCAGCAGATTTACTGCTGAGGGTTTTGCTATACATTGGGAGGCTACCAGGTGACTTGGAGAGCTGGGTGGGTCCAGTCACCTACAAAGCCTGTATGTGGTTATGTGTATCTAAAGGATCTGTGGTGAGTAGTGTTGAGCGATACGATACTGCAAATATCGGGTATCGGCCGATATTAACTGTATCGGGCTTTCGATTCCGAGTACCGATATTTTCGTCATATCGGATACCGGAATCGGATTTGTCACTGTCACTGTGAGTGTCCGTCGGTCGGGTCTGTCAGGAGTCAGCGGCACTTACCTGGCAGAAGATCTCCGGCGGTCACGTCCTGGACTGCTTGATGGCCGCCATTATCTTCTCCCTGGCGGTCACATGCAGTTTTTTCGCGATAACTGCAGTGACTGCAGGGTAATCCCGGCCGTAAACCAGTCCGATGACGTCACCGCCGGGGAAGCAGGTAATCAGCTGTGCTGCGCCGGGATGACAGGCTCTGCCTGCCTGCCTGCCTGCCTCTGATGTCATTCTGATGTAGCAGAGCTTGATCGTCGTGGGACACTCGTTACTATGGACTGCGTCGGACAGGTGGTATACTGCTGTTTTTTTTTTTTCATTTTTTTACAGGAGATCGATGGCGTCGCAGGATGAGACTGTAATAAAAGTAATGAAAACTGTGTTGTTTTTTTTATTAAATTAAAAACTTTTTTATGAACATTCACCCGTCCGGGTACATCAACAATTTAACTATTTACATACAGGGACCCTGTCCGGGTTATTTATAATTCTTTGGCAGGGGTGTTCCAGGTACCACCTGGTACTCTTCTGATGCTTGCCAAACATCCGAGACACCAAGGACCACCAGGACCTGATGACGTCGTGTGGTCTGTACAGTCAAGTCGTGACCCGCTATCTGTGTCTGTGTGGCCACCTCTTTCATCTCCCTCCGGGTCTGGAGCCCTATGTCCCGGACTGAATGAACCCCAGGGGGCCTAACAGGCGCCGGGTACGGGCCAGATATCATTATCATGTCCATAGCTGGGGCTGCTGAGGAGACCACTGAGGGAGGCTGGGGAGATTTACGGCGTGGGGTGGGCACTTGTGCAGAGGCCTGGATGTGGGAGGCTGAAGGCTCTGAGGGTCTCACAGGTTCCTGACACTCTGGGGACCAGGGGTCGCACCTGGTGACATTTAGGGCATACCATCCATTGTAACCCCAGTGTCGGGTGTAAGTTACCAAGTCTCCTGGCAACAGGTCCCTCCCCGGGTGTCCTTCTGGGAGGTGAGTCTCCACGTCCCGCCGGGTCACAAACACTTCTAAATAAAGTCCAGGCTCCTGGATGAAGCCCCAACCACCTTTCAATTTAAAGCTCCGTACTGCACCCTTACGCCGCGGCTCCCTCACCGTACTTTTATCTTTTCTCATCCAGTCCTTATCTGCCCGGTCCTTCTCGATGTGACGTTGGCGAAGCTTCTGGGATTCGCGCTGCTCCCTTTGTCGCTCGGCTTCTCTCTCCCGACGTCTACACTCTTCCTCCTGACGCCGGTTGTAATTCTCCTCCACCAGCATCTCCATGTCTCCACCATCAAACTGCAGCTTACGATGTCCGGTTTGCGGCAGCTCTCCTGGCGCCCGACAGTCCTGGCGGCGCTAACCTGCGGAGGAAGCAGCCGGCTCTGGAACAGATGACAGTCGGGGCTCCGGTACAGACAGGTAGACCTCTGGTGCCTGCGCGGCCTCCTCCATGAGGACGGGTGTCGCTTCTTCTGTCTCAGCGACGGGGGCAGACAGCGGGATCTGGGGTGCTGCCAGTGCAGCATTTTTTGCAGAACGGGTGCCTCCACTGCGACAACGTCAACCGGATCACATTGCAAGGGCTGGGATGCCTGCACGGACTCTACTAGAACGGGTGCCTCACCTTCTGGTACAGACACTTCAGGTAAGAGGGATTGGCGCCGCTCCAAGTTTAGTTTTAGGGCACGCCAGCTGGCTTCCATCCTGGCGACCTCCTCCCGGTGCCGGGCCAGGTCTCTCAGGGTATCCTCCGCTTCTTGCAGCGTAGGAGGGTTTCCAGGCCGGGTGCCCAACGGTGGTTCCGTGGCGATCGGGTCGCTTCCTTGGGGGGAGAGGTCTGACTGCTCCATCCCTTCACACTTCTGCTCGTGTCCATTAGCCATCTCTGCCAAGTCACATGTGTCATTAGCATCTGGAGAGGGCCCCTCTTTTGTAGTGAGGCGGGACCTTCATGTTAGTTTCCGCACACTGAGGAGGATGAGGAGGCGGAACTCAAGACTGTGGGGCACGATCTTACATTGCAGTAACATTTAGAGTGGTCGGCCATCGTTTTCGCGCCACTGAGTGAGTGTACACCCACGAAGAGCACGCCCTTCTTCTTCACCAGTGCCTCGTCGTGACGCAGATATGGCGGAAAAATGGCAAATACATTCTCTGATGATTTTAGCAATTCTCAAGCACAAAACCAGTTCAATTCAGGCACACAGGACTCGCTTATAGCGAGCTACAGAATCCTGTTCGTGACGCCCAAGTTGAGTCGCACAGAGCCAGAGGTTTTGGGGGTACTCTGCACCGAGCCCGTCGACTTCTATGGGGTATGTCACGGCTTTACCCGGCAATTGAATCAGAGTCTATTTTACTATGTAGAAGTGTATAAACTATAAATATATGTATATATATATATATATATATATATATATATATATATATATGTCACAATTACATGTGTATATATATATATATATAGTATTCTATGTGTGTATATTTTGTGTTTACAACGAAAGAAAGTGTTTTTTTAGTTGCGATATTTTGTTCCCATAGACTTACATGGGACTTCCGGTATCGGAATCGGATATCGACGATATTTAGTGATATCGGCGATACCATCCCGATCCGATATTTTTAGATATCGAGCAGTATCGCTCAACACTAGTGGTGAGGTCATTACCATGTGACCTAACCATGTGATCTGACCTCACCTGTGCTATGTAACCGAGTTGTGTTTGGCACATGGGAAGTGTTGTGGGAGTCTGCCAGTGTGGACAGACTTCCATGTGTCCAGGCGGGACATTACAGAGAGGTCTCTGTGTCTGATGAGTGAGGCTCCAGGACCATGCTGAAGTACTGGAGAATTGTACTGTATGTTGCTGTGAGGTTTATGGAGCAATAAACCTGATAAACTTTTTGATAGAAACCGTGTCTCCTGATTGCCTCTGAAGCAGCTGAGCGAGTTGAAACCTTACAATTGGTGGATGGAATGCTGGCAGCGACCCAGGGAGCACATGTTGCTGGGAATCAGGAGCCAGAGGAGGAACGGACGGTCTGGAAACTGTGAGTGTGACCGAGGTCATTGAAAAGCAGTGATTATAGACTGTATATTAATGCTGATGGGATACCTCTGAGAGGAGGTGTCCGGAAATCTCTGTGGTTGAGAGTATAACAGACTGGAGTCTGTATTGTGCTGACTGGTCAGTGAGAGACTGTTTTTTTCTTCTAAAACACGTGTGAGGTGTTTGCTGTGGCTTGGTGGGTTCACGAAGGTGACAAGCGGCTGGCTGTGGATCGGCGGGTCCACGAAGACGGCCAGCGGAAGCGTGCAGAGACTTGTGGTAGCAGGAGCTACAGTGACTGTTGCTGCAAGAGGTTCTGCACGAGCTGCAGTAACAGCCACAGCAGCTTATGAGCAGCATCTGGAGGTGCTGGTGGTTTGTGGCTGCAACGGAAGCGATGGCAGTGCCAGCAGGAGCTGGTGTGGAAAAAAAAGGACAGTGTGAACCAGGGCACACAAACTCTTAAAGGGCCAGTACACGCCCTAAATAAAATGACACTGTCTAAGGGTACTGTGTGAACTGGGGCCTGTGAGAGCCACGGGGTGTATCCCAGAGTGGGGTGGTGTCCCTAAAAGGGGTGGTGGCCTAAAACGGGTGGTAACCCACAAGCAGGGATGGTTGGCAAAAAGGGGGTGGAGTATCCCAACGTTAAAGGGGAGGTGCAGATGAACTGTTTCCGGGGCAAATATGTTATGTGTGTCCAGTCTGCCTTATTTACTATCCAACCTGCACACTACTACGGGGGTGTGCCCTGCAGATAAACAATGAAGATGTGGTGGGTCTGGTCGACTCGTGGAGTCCGGTGACTCTAGTGAGGGTTGCACCTGAGGGGTTTCAAATACCTGGTTGTAAGGTCGGGGTCACCTGCATCCATGGGCACACTAAGGATTATGCAGTGGCCAGAGTAATCTTTGAGACAGGCTGGGACATTGCGGGACAGGATGTCGCTATAGTCCCTAATTTGTCGTGTCCAGTGGTCATAGGTCAGGACTCTAAACTATTCTCTGGCTTGTGGGACAGGGGAGTTCCTCTACAGCAGGAGGGAGGCCTCTCTACTGTTGGGGTGGCATACATTGGGACAGTGACGCCTCCCAAAACTGACGGGTCAGACGGTGACACAGGAGTAAAGGATGCGTCTGCCTAACTTACTGACATGATGTCCCCTGAAATGTATGACAGAAGAACCGATAACGATGTGGTAGATAAGATGTCTGGAACGGACACCCAGTTAGAGGGTAACTGGAGGGTTCACGATACAGTGGGATGTGCCAGCAAGGGTGACTGTAACTCCAATAGAGAATGGGAGTACAGTAATGAAGGGCCCCACAAGGAGAAAAGTCCTCCCGTCGTCTAAGACATAAAGGTGCAAAGAGCCTGAGCAACTTGCACCCATTGAGTAGGTCAATGAAGAAGAACCTGTTGCTGAAGAGCTGGAGAGTGTGGAGCTCTCTGAAGGTACAAAGAGTCGAGAGGTTCCTGAGGATGACCGGGCAGAGCCTCAAGAAAGGTTGAAGAGGTCTGATATGGAAGTCGCCAACTCTGTGCAATTGGAGTGGGTACGCCACCTGGAGTCCGAATTTGCGGCCATCAAGGCTCAGGTTGGAGAGAAAGCACAGGAGTTCCAGGATCTTGCTAAACAGTTGTCGTGTGAGAAGCAAAAGTCTGCTGATTTACAGGCCGAACTAAAGACTATTAAAGAGCAGGCCGAACAAGAAAGGGTCCTGAGACAAATGATTGAGCACAGAGTGGAGGAGCTGGAGAAGGAAGTCTCTAAGCTCAGATATCATCTGTCAGCGTGTCAGAGTATGAACAAGGCCCTATGGAAAGATACGGAGGTGCTCAGAGATGCCCAAGGGAAGCATCAGCAGGAGCTTCTCCAGAGAGAGGATGAGTGTCGTTGCTTGGCAGAGGAGCGAGATAAAGTTCTCCGAGAGCTCAAGATAGAGAAGGAGACTAATGACCAGCTCCAGAACTCCAAGGAGGAAGAAATCCAGCAAGGAAAGTGCCACGCAGATGGCCACACAAGAAATGTCGAGGTCTTGGAAAACTGCGCTGATGCTCAGGACGAGGAGGTCCAACAGTATGTTCAAGAAGGGGAGACTTCACTTTTCAAGTGTATAATAGAGGTACCCGAAGACATGCGAGAAGCTTGTGCCAGTAAGGATGTGCATGAGGCCTTCAGAAAGGCAATAGAAGCATGTAGTGTGAACTGGGCACCAGAGACGAAGCAGTTGGTCATACTGTCGATTAGGGAAGTCACAATGAAGCGGGTGTCTATCCTGAGGGACATGCACCTACATTGTCTCCGCACAAAGAAAATGATCCTGTTGAAAAATCACGAAGCCACTCGACGCCTGGAGCAAGCAAGAAAGGCTCAAAGTCGGCTTGGATTGGTGGAAGACATCATTCAAGTGCCCAGAAGTCTGGTGAAGAAATTCATCGGAAGACTTGGGAAAGTGATGCAGGAGATGGTGAATAGGTCCGTTGTGACGAGAATCAGGATTCGGCTGATGACGAAGCACACGTCGTGGGTGAAGATGTGATGGTTCCATGCCTCGTTGTCGGATCCATGGAGAGCCGTGGGAATTTCCAGATGCTCCTGGAGTATCGTGTGGCGTACTTGAAAGACGTAGAGCAGCTAAGACTTGAGAGGGAGCAGGTCAACAGAGAGCTGCAGGAAATGGGAAGAAGATGGCTGCCACCTTCAACCCGTGGTATAGAGAGGCGAAGAGGTTCGCTTAAGACTAGAAGTCCTCAAGCTGGAGCTAATACAGGAAATAGGTAGCCTGATGGAAGAGGTAGAAGTAGTGATGCCTCAGTTAGCTCAGTGCTGAGTGACCTAAGCAGGAGAACCTGTAGTGGACGAAATGAAAAGGACTCAGACCAGACAGGACGTATGGGTGCAAGGGAATTGCGATGCCGTACTGACCGCTGGGGATGGGGTGGCCTGACAAGGGGGCATCGTTAGCAAAGGACGTGACAGAGTCGGATGATGGACGCCTACCAAAGGGATCAGTAGCAGGGCCCGACTTGGACAGACAGTTTGACTGGCAGAGACGACCGAGAAGGATCTCTGGTCGGGTAATAGAAAGTGCCAAGCCCCACGGCTTTAGGCAGAGGGGGGGAATATGTGGCATGGCGACTGTCATGTGATGGATGGACGATATGTATCACAGAGGTGGGTGGCTCTGTGATGGAAGCCTGGACGTGTTTTGCTCAGCAGATCTACTGCTGAGGGTTTTGCTATACATTGGGAGGCTTCCAGGTGACTTGGAGAGCTGGTTGGGTCCAGTCACCTACAAACCCTCCCAAGGGGTATGTGTCTGAATACCCAAGATAAAACCTGTATGTGGTTGTGTGTATCTAAAGAACCTGTGGTGAGGTCATGACCATGTGACCTAACCAAGTGATCCTGACCTCACATGTGGGTTGGGTTACAGCTATGTAACCGAGTTGTGTTTGGCACATGGGAAGTGTTGTGGGAGTCTGCCAGTGTGGACAGACTTCCATGTGTCCAGGCGGGACATTACAGAGAGGTCTCTGTGTCTGAAGAGTGAGGCTCCAGGTCTGAGCTGAAGCACTGGAGAATTGTACTGTATGTTGCTGTGAGGTCTATGGAGCAATAAACCTGATGAACTTTTTGATAGAAACCGTGTCTCCTGATTGTTCTGAAGCAGCTTAGCGAGTTGAAACCTTACAATACATATATACATACACACATATATACACATACATACATATATACGTATCATACATGCGTATATAAACATATAGACACATACATACATATAAACAGGAGTTGGGCAAAATAATGGAAACACCTAACGTTTTGGCATCATAATCTTCGAACATGTTATAAACATGCAAACAGTGACATATGGTTATATTTTGTAGTTGATTATTTGTGTTATGTGATATGTGTATGTAAATTAACTGTTTGTTTTGCATAATTGTAAGAACATTGATGAGAACCTGATACCAATGGCAGACCTCTCGGATTTTCAGAGGCCAAATTGTTGGTGCTGGGATGGCAGGCGCTAGTGTAACCGAAAGTGCCCAAATGCTTGGCGTGTCAAGAGGTACTGTCTCCAAAGTAATGACTGCGTTTGAAAGAGAAGGAAAAATGTCCGCAGCAAAGCACAGGTCCGGCCGTAAGTCGAAGTTGACTGAGAGAGACCGTCGTACTCTAAAGCGAATTGTGAAAGAGGATCACAAGACCACGGCTCCGAAATTCACTGCTGAGCTCAATGAACACCTACAGAACACAGTTTCCATGAAAACTGTTAGTCGGGAGATGAACAAATCTGGATTCCATGGAAGAGCTGCAAATCAAAAACCGCTGCTCTCAATGACAAATGTTTCCAAACATTTAGAGTGGTGAAGAAACTTCCAGAATTGGTCCCTCGAGCCGTGGAGACATGTGATATTCTCAGACGAATCATCGTTTACCCTATTTCCGACCTCCGGCCGCGTGTTCGTTTGGAGACAGACGAAAGAAGCATTCCATCTAGACTGCCTTCTCCCAACCGTAAAACATGGTGGAGGTTCTGTAATGATCTGGGGTGCTGTTTCGTGGCGATCCGCCGGGCCAATGATATCCCTTCATGGAAGAATTAACAGCCGCGATTATTTAGGCATTTTGGGCAACCAAGTGCATCCTATGGTTCAAGCACTGTTCCCGGAGGGGAACACCATCTTTCAGGATGATAATGCACCAATTCATACAGCTAGAATCGTTAAAGTCATGGCACGAGGAACATTATAATGAAGTTGAGCATCTCATCTGGACCCCACAATACCCAGACCTTAACATTATTGAGCATTTTTGGTTGATTTTAGAGATGCATGTTAAACGTTGATTTCCGCCACCATCGTCACTCAAAGAACTGGAGGGTGTTTTAACTGAAGAATGGGCTAAAATTCCTTTGGAAACAATTCACACCTTGTATGAATCCATACCTCGGATAATTGAGGCTGTAATCGCCGCAAAAGGTTTACCTACACCATATTAAACTAAGTTTTGTTGATGTTTCCAGTTGTTTCCATTATTTTGTCCAACCCCTGTACATACAGCTGGCAGGGCGGGGGATTTAAATCCCATGCGGCTCATTGGCTGAGCGCCAGATGCCGCGTGGCTTGGTGGGGGATTCAAATCCCGCGTGACACCGCTCATTGGCTCTGCCGCCAAAGCCACGCGGCCAGGGGCGGCTTAGCAATGAGCGGTGCTGCGTAGCTTTAGCGGGGGATTTAAATCCCGCGCCGCTCAAAGCCGCGCGGAATCGCTCATTGGCTGAGTGCCCCGCTGGCTGAGGCTTGGCAGGGGCGGGGATTTAAATCCCACCAGGGGCCCTCAGTCAATGAGCGATGCCTCACGGCTTGGTGGGGGATTCAAATCAAGAGCAGCTTTGGCAGGGGATTTGAATCCCGCACCACTCATTGGCTGAGTGCCAGAAGCTGTGACAGAGCTGATTGGCAATTAAATATTAGACTAATGGTGGCCCGATTCTAATTCATTGGGTATTCTAGAATATGCATGTAGTTTGGGCTGCTGGAGTGTATATAGAGGCTGCTGGGGTGTATATAGAGTCTGCTGGGGTGTATATAGAGGCTGATGGGGTGTATATAGAGTCTGCTGTGCTGAATATAGAGGCTGCTGGGGTGTATATAGAGGCTTCTGGGCTGTATATAGAGGCTACTGGGGTGTTTATAGAGGTTGCTAAGCAGTATATAGAGTCTGCTGGGCTGTATATAGAGGCTGCTGGGGTGTTTATGGAGGCTGCTGGGCTGTATAGAGGCTTCTGGTGTGTATATAGAGGCTGCTGGGGTGTTTATAGAAGCTGCTGGAGTGTATATAGAGGCTGCTAGGGTGTATATAGAGGCTGCTGAGCTGTATATAGAGGTTGCTGCGGTGAATTTAGAGGCTGCTGCTGCTGGGGTGTATATCAAAGGCCGCTGAGCTGTACATAGAGGCTTCTGGGGTGTATATAGAGGCTGCTGGGGTTTTTATTGAGGCTGCTGGGGTGTATATAGAGGTTGCTGAGCTGTATATAGAGGCTTCTGAGGTGTATATAGAGGCTTCTGGGGTGCATGTAGAGGCTGCTGGGGTGTATATAGAGGCTGCTGAGCTGTATATAGAGGCTTCTGGGGTGTATATAGAGGCTGCTGGGGTGTATATAGAGGCTGCTGCTGCTGGAGTGCATATAGAGGTCGCAGGCCTGTATATAGAGGCTGCTGGGGTGTATATAGAGGCTGCTGGGCTGTATATAGAGGTTTCTGGGGTGTAAATAGAGGCTGCTGGGGTGTATTTAGAGGCTGCTGCTGCTTGGGTGTATATAGAGGCTGCTGGGGTGTATATAGAAGCTACTGGGGTGTATATTGAGGCTGCTAGGGTGTATATAGAGGCTGCTGGCCTGTATATAGAGGCTGCTGGGGTGTATATAGAGGCTGCTGGGCTGCATATAGAGGTTTCTGGGGTGTAAATAGAGGCTGCTGTGGTGTATATAGAGGCTGCTGGTGTATATAGAGGCTGCTGTGGTGTATTTAGAGGCTGCTGCTGCTTGGGTGTATATAGAGGCTGCTGGGGTGTATATAGAGGCTGCTGAGGTTTTTATAGAGGCTGTTGGAGTGTATATAGAGGCTGCTGAGCTGTATATAGAGGCTTCTAAGGTGTATATAGAGGCTTCTGGGGTATATATAGAGGTTGCTGGGGTGTATATAGAGGTTGCTGCAGGGTATATAGAGGCTGCTGCTGCTGGGGTGTATATAGAGGCTGCTGGGGTGTATAAAGAGGCTGCTGGGTTGTATATAGAGGCTGCTGTGCTGTATTTAGAGGCTGCTGGGTGTATATAGAGGCTGCTGGTGTGTAAATAGAGGCTGTCTGGGGTGCATATAGAGGCTGCTGCTGAGTTGTATATAGAGGCTTCTGGGTTGATATAGAGACTGCTGGGTTGTATAGAGAGACTGCTGGGGTGTATATAGAGGCTGCTGAGCTGTATATAGAGGCTTCTGGGGTGTATATAGAGGCTGCTGGGGTGTATATAGAAGCTGCTGCTGGGTGTATATAGAGGCCGCTGCTGCTGTGGGGTATATAGAGGCTGCTGGGGTGTATATAGAGGCTGCTGGGGTATATAGAGGCTGCTGGTGTATATAGAGGCTTGCTGGGGGTATATAGAGGCTGCTGGGGTGTATATAGAAGGCTGCTGGGGGTATATAGAGTCTGCTGGGTGTATATAGAGGCTTGCTGGGGTGTATATAGAGGCTGCTGGGTGTATATAGAGGCTGTGGGTGATATAGAGGTTCTGGGGTGTAAATAGAGGCTGCTGGGTGATATAGAGGGTGCTGCTGGGTGTATATAGAGGCTGCTGGTGTATAAGAATGGGTTATTGAGGCTGCTGGTGTATATAGAGGTGTGGTTATATAGAGGCTGCTGGGGTGTATATAGAGGCTGCTGGGTGATATTAGAGGTTGCTGGGTGTATATAGAGGCTGCTGGCTGTATATAGAGGCTGCTGGGTGTTATATAGAGGCTGCTGGGTGATATAGAGGTTTCTGGGTGTAATAGAGGCTGCTGGGGTGTATATAGAGGCTGCTGGTTTTATAGAGGCTGTGGAGTGTATATAGAGGCTGCTGGCTGTTGGGAGTGTATATAGAGGCTGCTGGGGTGTATATAGAGGTTGCTGGGTTTTTATAGAGGTGTGTGAGTGTATATAGAGGCTGCTGAGCTGTATATAGAGGCTTCTAGGTGTATATAGAGGCTTCTGGGGTATATATAGAGGTGCTGGTGTATTTAGAGGCTGCTGGG
>JARQOD010000005.1:152843787-152945467 GCA_033576555.1 Oophaga sylvatica | reverse complement strand
TGGGGTGTATATAGAGGCTGCTGTGGTGTATATAGAGGCTGCTGCTGGGTGTATATAGAGGCCGCTGCTGCTGTGGGGTATATAGAGGCTGCTGGGGTGTATATAGAGGCTGCTGGGGGGTATATAGAGGCTGCTGAGCTGTATATAGAGGCTTCTGGGGTGTATATAGAGGCTGCTGGGGTGTATATAGAAGCTGCTGGGGTGTATATAGAGTCTGCTGTGGGGTATATAGAGGCTGCTGGGGTGTATATAAGGCTGCTGGGGTGTATATAGAAGCTGCTGCTGGGAGGTACGTGGAGGCTGCTGCTGGGGTATATGTGGAGGCTGCTGCTGCTGGGGTATATATGGAGGCTGCTGCCGCTGAGGTATATAGAGGCCTGCTGCTGGTGGGGTGTACGTGGTGGCTGCTGCTGGTGGGGTGTACTTGAAGGCCCGCCAAAGTGTCCACCCACCCTGATTGAATGTCCCCAAGAGAGTACCTCCGGTCGCAAATTGGTAGGTACAAAAGTCTTGCCCGGGGGCACAGACTCTAGCGAAACCGGGGCCACTGTTCTCAGGCTCTCTGTGGGGACAATAAGCCGAGGCTCCTCCACCTCCTCCTCAGAGGACACCACAGAGCGAGAGAGAAAGTCGGCACGAATGTTCTTCTCTCCCGAGAGGAAATGGAGTGTGAAATGAAATCGGGAGAAGAACAAGGACCATCTGGCCTGGCGAGAATTAAGCCGCTGGGCTGTCTGAAGATATACCAAATTCTTGTGATCGGTGAAGACTTAGAAGGGAAAGCGAGCCCCCTCCAACAGATGTCTCCACTCAGAGAAAGCCAATTTCATTGCTAGCAACTCCCTGTCCCCGATGGAATAATTCCTCTCCGCTGGTGTGAAGGTCTTGGAGAAGAAGAAGCAAGGATGCTTTCGTCCTTGAGCATCCTTTTGAAAGAGGACTGCTCCAGCACCAACGGATGAGGCATCCACCTCCAATATGAATGGCTTATCAAGATCAGGGTGGTGTAGAATGGGAGCGCTAGCAAACTGAGACTTAATTGAGATGAAAGCCTTGGAGACTTCCTCAGACCACAATTTGGGATTTGCTCCCTTCTTGGTGAGGGCTACCAAGGGAGCTACCAAAGTTGAGAAATGGGGAATGAACTGACGATAATTAATGAACCCCATAAAGCGCTGCACCGCTTTAAGGGAATGGGGTTCTTGCCAGTCCATCACTACATGTAATTTGGCAGGATCCATAGCAATCCCTGGGCGGAGATGATATAGCCCAGGAATGGTAAAGACTCCTGCTCAAACACGCATTTCTCCAACTTTGCATAAAGGGAATTTGCCCGCAAGAGGTCGAAGACTCTGCAGACATCTTTCCGGTGAGAGTCAATATCTGGAGAGAAAATGAGAATATCATCCAGATAGACCAAGACCGAGGTGGAAAGCATATCCCGGAAGATGACATTAACAAAGTCTTGGAAAACAGCTGGGGCATTACAGAGCCCGAAGGGCATCACCAGATATTCATGGTGCCAATCCCTGGTATTAAAAGCCGTCTTCCACTCGTCCCCCTCGCGGATGCAAATCAGGTTGTAAGCACCCCGCAGGTCTAATTTGGTAAATACCCTTGCTCCCCGGAGCCTATCAAAGAGCTCAGAAATAAAAGGCAGCGGGTATTTATTCTTAACGGTAATGGCGTTAAGACCCCCGTAATCTATGCAGGGACGTAATTCTCCGTTCATCTTTTGCACAAAGAAGAACCCTGCCCCTTCAGGTGACACTGACTTCCTAATGAACCCTCTTGCCAGATTTTACTGAATGTATTGGGACATAGCCTCCGTCTCGGGAGAGAGAGAGGATAGACCCTTCCCCGGGGAGGTTCTGCTCCAGGCAAGAGGTTAATAGGAAGCGTCTCCACAGCCTTTTTGGAGAACACGTCTACATAGGACCAATAGCACTTGGGCAGGGAAGTGAGATCTGCGGGTATCCCTGTAGTAGCAACCTGAACACACTCCCTCACACATCTACCTCTACAAGACTCACTCCAACCCTGTATCTTCCCAGAGGACCACTCAATATGTGGGGAGTGAAGACGAAGCCAGGGTACTCCCAGCAGAGCCTCATCTATACCCTCAGGAAGGACAAGGAAAGAAATAATCTCCTGATGGGAAGGAGACACAGCTAATGTGAGAGGGATTGTCTGATTTGTGATCTGTGAGGGCAGTATGGAGCCATTCACCACTCGAACAGTCACCGGTTTGGCGAGCATCACCTGAGGTATTGTGTGACGGAGAGCAAAAGCAGAGGACATAAAGTTCCCCTCTGCTCCAGAATCCACACAAAGCTCAACTGTTAGAGTGGATGGACCAAAAGAGATTGTCCCTTTAAAGTACAGCTTGGAGGCAAATGCTACTGACTCTAGTGAACCTCCTCCCATGGTCACTAGACGCGAACGTGTTCCAGATCGCTGGGGACATCTATTGGCATAATGTCCTAACTGCTGACAATTGTTACAAACCACGGGCCGAGTCTTAGGTCCCGTTCGAACAACCTCCATGACCTCCGGGGAGTCGGGCGCCTGAATGGGAGAGTCTAGAGGTTTGGTAAAGGTAGGAGCTAGCCGAAACCTCCGTCTACACTGGGCCCGCTCCAACCTCCGCTTGTGAAAGCGAAGGTCGATGCGGGTAGATATGGAGATAAGCTTCTCCAGAGAGGTATGAATCTCCCTGGTGGCCAAGGCGTCCTTTACATGGTCAGCCAGACCTCTCCAGTATACCGGTATAAGGACCTTATCCGGCCACTCTAACTCGGAGGCCAGAGTTCAAATTGGACTGAAAACTGACTGACCAAGCTCGAACCCTGTGACATTGCCAGCAGTCGGAGCGCTGAATCATGGGTGACCTGAGGGCCTAAAAAGACCTTTTTAAGAGCCTCCAGAAACCGAGGAGCACTCCGCACCACGCGATCGTCACGCTCCCACAGCGGCGTTGCCCATTCCAAAGCTCTGCCCGACAGAAGTGACACTATGAAACCCACTTGTGACCGCTCTGTGGGAAAACGTGCGGCCAGAAGCTCGAGTTGTATAGAGCACTGACTCACGAATCCACGACAATGTTTGCCGTCGCCAGAAAACTTGTCTGGAAGCGGAAGATGGGATAAGGTCGGAGCAGAGGTGTTGGAGGACAAACTGGCTGCCGCTGTGCTAGCAGCCTGAACAGCGACTGCGGTCACATCCATAGCTGAGGTTGTGCGCTCGAGAGCCGCCAACCTACCCTCCAGCTGCTGGATGAACTGCCGTAGGCGCTGGTCATCCGCCATTTTACTAGCCAGACCCTGGCGCTAGTATTATATTAGGGTCTGCGGAATGCACCTAATAGATATTGTAGAGAGGTGTGTTCGCAGCCCGGGGTCCACCGTGCAGGCGAAGCCCGCTGCTAGTAAGATGGCGAAAGTAGCGACATCTGTTATCCCGCAGAGTCGCTAAAATAAACGCCGTAGCACGCTGTGGCAGTAAGTGCGAACTCTGTTAATCCCCAGAGCCGCTAACAGGAATGCCACAGCGCTATATGGCGATAAGTGCGAACTCACTTAGCTTCAGTGAGCAGCAAAGTAAAACGCTAGGGCGCTGAACCAGCGTTATATAGCGAACCATGTTGCGTCACAGAGCCGCTGAGAAAAAGATTGTGTCCTGTTAGACTCACAGGGATACACAGATAACTGCTGTGCGGATAGCAGTCAGTGATCATGTAGACAGCAGCGCAATCAAGTAATCTCCTCACCGGAGAAGCCGGTATTCTAGGGGCTTATTTCAGCCAAGCCCTAACCACTTGCACCCAAATCTCCTCACGGAGGTGCAGGTATTCTAGGGGCTTATTTCAGCCGAGCCCTAACCACATGCGTACATGATCACACTGGCGCATAGCACATAATGCAATTGGTACTAGCGCATGGCGGCCCAGCCATGCCACCCTTTTATAGTAACAGCTACAGGACCAGCCAGAAACAAGGACCAATGAAACTGGTCCAGAATACCAGTAGTCACAGGACCTTCCTGGCGGACCAATAGGGGCTGCTGAGCATGTGACCCCTGATCTCCAATGAGAGATCTCACCCTGGGCATGCTCAGAAGGGGAAAACAAGGACTTTGTCCTAAAGACGTCTGCTCGCGCTAACCAGTACTGGCCACAATAGCAGAGCCTGGAGAGGCAGCAGTAATCCTCTGCACACTGTTAGACTGGGCGAGACGCTGGGACTGACGTCTAAGCTGAGCAGGATCCACTATGGATGGGGGACCGCAGTGGGACTGGTTCGAGACTCCCCTTGTGCAGCAGCGGGAACTCGAACCCTAACACACTGTGTGTTACCTATGTATTACCTCATGTTACTTATGTATTACCTCATGTCACCTGTGTATTACCTCATGTCACTGTGTATTACCCGTGTTCAGTAAACGTGACAGAAGTACATCAGACACTCTGACTGACAAAACATGTTTAGTACATCATGGACAGTTGGTGAGTCACATGACCACATGCGCAGAGTTAGCCCTGCATCACTGATTGGCCGCGGCCGTACCTATCAGCGACGTGGGAATTCCTGGACAGACAGACAGGATAAGACGATTATATAAATAGACTAGATGGTGGCCCAATTCTAACGCATGAGGTATTCTAGAATATGTATGTAGTTTATTTATGCATCCCACCCTCCCATCCTTGTATGCATGGCTCCCCCCTCCCATACTTGTATACATGGCTCCCCTGTCCCATTCTGTATACATGGCTCCGCTCCCCCTCCGCTTCCTCTATGCATGGCTCCGCTCCACCTTCCCATCCTGTATACATATCTCCGCTCCACCCTCACATCCTGTATAAATGGCTCTGCTCCACCCTCTCATCCTTGTATGCATGACTATGCTCCACCCTCCCATACTGTATACATGGCTCCGATCCCACCCTTCCATCTTGTATACGTGGCTCCGCTCCACTCTCCCATCCTTCTATGCATGGCTCTGCTCCCACCCTCCCATCCTGTATACATGGCTCCGCTCCACCCTCCCATCCTTGTATACATGGCTCCCCCCTCCCATCCTTGTATACATGGTTCCCCCTCCCACCCTTGTATACATGGCTCCCCTGTCCCATCCTTTATACATGGATCTGTTCCCCCTCCCATCCCTGTATGCATGGCTCTGCTCCACCCTCCCATCCTGTATACACGGCTCCGCTCCACCCTCCCATCCTGTAAACATGGCTTTTCTCCACCCTCCCATCCTTTTATGCATGGCTCCGCTCCACCCTTCCATACTGTATACTGGCTGCACTCCCACCCTACCCATCCTGTATACATGGCTCCACTCCCACCCTCACATCCTGTATACATGGCTCCACTCCCACCCTCCCATCCTGTATACATGGCTCCGCTCCACCCTCCCATCCTTGTATACATGGCTCCGTTCCACCCTCCCATGCTTGCATACATGGCTCCGCTCCACCCTCCCATCCTGTATACATGGCTCCGCTCCACCCTCCCATGCTTGCATACATGGCTCCGCTCCACCCTCCCATCCTTGTAAACATGGCTCTGCTCCACCGTCCCATCCTGTATACATGGCTCTGCTCCACCCTCCCATCCTGTATACATGGCTCCGCTCCCACCCTTCCATCCTGAATACACGGCTCCGCTCCACCCTCCCATCCTTGTATCATGGCCCGCTCCCCCCCTCTTATATTCCCATCCTTGTATACATGACTCCGCTCCACCCTCCATCCTGTATACATGGCTCCGCTCCACCCTTCCATCCTTGTATGCATGGCACAGCTCCCCATTCCCATCCTTGTATGCATGGATCCGCTCCCACCCTCCCATCCTGTATACATGACTACGCTCCTACCCTACCATCCTGTATACATGGCTCCACTTCCACCCTGTATACATGGCTCACCCTCCCATCCTGTATGCATGGCTCCGCTGGGCTCCCTCATCCTCCCCCATCATACTTACCCTGACACCATCGCTGCACGTCCCTGCATCTCTATCCCGACAGCTTCTCCCTGTTTGGTACCGCTCAATAAGGTCATGAATATGGATGCCACACCTATGGGAGTGGAGTCGTGTCCATATTCATGACCTTAATGTGCGGTACTACGTGACTGCACTGTACAGGAAGAAGCAGACTTGCCGGACAGGGATGCAGGGATGGAAGGTGAGTATGTACGTGGAGATGACCCGCAGCTACCATCGGGAGATCAGTGTGTTGAGTGACTGCAGTATTGACAAGTCTGTCAAATTACTGCCAATAAGGGAAAGTGCAATTTTCTGAATTAGGTTGGCTTATATCCAAAATATTTGAAAATAAGAAAAAAATGTGTTGGTAAAATTAAATTGATAATGCTTACCAGTCTTGGTTTTTAACCCCTTCACCCCTGGCCAATTTCCCGTTGTTTTCATTTTTGTTGTTTACTCTTCTTCTTCCAAGAGCCATAACTTTTTAATTTTTCAGTCAAAAGAGCCATATGAAAGTTTGTTTTTTTGCCGGTCGAGTTGTACTTTTGAATGAGAACATTCATTTTATCTTGTGATACATTAGAAAGTGTGAAAAAAATTCCAAGTTCATTGAAATTGCAAATAAAATTACAATTTCACATCTGTTTTTTTGGTTTCTTATTTACCATGTTTACTATATGCTAAAACTGATGGGGCAACATGATTTTTCAGGTCATTACAAGCACACAATAACCAAACATGTATAGGGTTTTATTATTTAACCCCTTTATTCCATCAGACGTACTATTCCGTCCATGTGACCCTGGACCTAATCCCATGGATGGAATAGTACGTCATGGGCGATCAGCTGCGCTCCCGGGGGGAGCGCAGCAGATCGCGTCCGGGTGTCAGCTGTTTGTCACAGCTGACACCCAGCACTATGTGTCAGGAGCGGTCACGGACCGCTCCCGGCACATTAACCCCTGGCAACCGCGATCAAACATGATCGCGGTGTACCGGGGGCACAGGCCTGCACGCTCCCCTGAGACCCTCAGAGCAGCGCGATGTGTCGTGCTGTTCCGAGGGTCCGTCCTCCCTCCAGGTCCCGGATCCAAGTGGCGCCGGGGTCCTGCAGGGAGGCGGCTTCCTCAGTGCCTGCTGAGAGCAGGCACTGAGAAGCCTGCAGCGATGCCAGAGCGATCGCTGGTGTGACAGAGTGCTGTGCACACTGTCACACCAGCGATCTGCTAAAATACTGTGATGTCCCACCCTGGGACAAAGTAAAAAAGTAAAAAAAATAAAAATAAAAAATGGTAAAAAAAAAACAATATTCCCCAATAAATTCATTTCTTCCTGTAAATAAAAAAAAACCAAAACAACAAAAGCACACATATTTGGTATCACCGCGTCCGTAACGAACCCCCTATAAAACTATCCCACTAGTTAACCCCTTTAGTAAACCCCTTAAAAAAAAAAAAACTAAGCAAAAAATCAATGCTTTATCATCATACGCCGAACAAAAAGTGGAATAACACGCGATCAAAAAGACCGATATAAATAAACATGGTACCGCTGAAAACGACATCTTGTCCCGCAAAAAACAAGCCATCATACAGCATCATCAGCGAAAAAATAAAATTATAGCTCGCAGAATAAAGCGATGTAAAAATAATAATTTTTTATATAAAATTGTTTTTATTCTATAAAAGCGCCAAAACATAAAAAAAGATATAAATGAGGTATCACCGTAATCGTACTGACCTGAAGAATAAAACTGCTTTATCAATTTTACCACACACGGAACGGTATAAACGCCTCCCCCAAAAGAAATTCATGAATTGCTGATTTTTGTTCATTCTAACCTCCCAAAAATCGAAATAAAAAGCGATCAAAAAATGTCACATGGTCATAAATGGTACCAATAAAAATGTCACCTTGTCCCGCAAAAAATAAGACCTCACATGACTCTGTGGGCCAAAATATGCAAAAATTATAGCTCTCAAAATGTGGTGATGCAAAAAACTACTTTTTGCAATAAAAAGCGTCTTTTAGCGTGACAGCTGCCAGTCATAAAACCCGCTATAAATTTTAAATCAAACCCCCCTTTATCACCACCTTAGTTAGGGAAAAATATTAAAATTTAAAAAAATTTATTTATTTCCATTTTCCCATTAGGGTTAGGGCTGCGGCTAAAGTTAGGGTTAGGGTTGGCACTAAAGTTAGGATTAGGGTTGGGATTAGGGTTAGGGGTGTGTTAGGGTTAGGTTTGTGGTTAGGGTTGGGACTAGGGTTAGGGGTGTGTTGGGGTTAGGGTTGGAGTTAGAATTGGGGGGTTTCTGCTGTTTAGGCACATCAGGGGCTCTCCAAATGTGACATGGCGTCTGATCTCAATTCCAGCCAAATCTGCGTTGAAAAAGTCAAACGGTGCTACTTCACTTCTGAGCTCTGCCATGCGCCCAAACAGTAGTTTACCCCCGCATATGGGGTATCAGCGTACTCTGGACCACAAGAGTTATTGTGCAATTTGTCCTATTTCTCCTGTTACCTTTGGGAAAATAAAAAACTGTGGGCGACAAAATCATTTTTGTAAAAAAAAAATATTTTTTTGTTTTTACGGCTGTATGTTATAAATTTTCTGTGAAGCACTTGGGGCTTCATAGCGCTCACCACACTTCTAGATAAGTTCCTTGTGGGGTCTATTTTCCAAAATGGGGTCACTTGTAGGGGGTTTCCACTGTTTAGGCGCATCAGGGGCTCTCCAAATGCGACATGACGCCCCCAGACCATTCCATCCAAGTCTGCAATCCAAAACGTCACTACTTCCCTTCCGAGCCCAGACGTGCACCCATACAGTCGTTTTCTCACACATGTTGGGTATCAGCGTACTCAGGACAAATTGAACAACAACTTTTGCGGTCCAATTTCTCCTGTTACCCTTGTGAAAATAAAATATTGGGGGCGAAAAAAATCATTTTTGTAAAAAAAATAAGATTTTTTATTTTTACAGCTGTACGTTATAAACTTCTGTGAAGCACTTCGGGGTTCAAAGTGCTCAACACACTTCTAGATAAGTTCCTTGTGGGGTCTATTTTCAAAAATGGGGTCACTTGTGGGGGTTTCCACTGTTTAGGCGCATCAGGGCTCTCCAAATGCGACATGACGCCCCCAGACCATTCCATCAAAGTCTGCAATCCAAAACGTCACTACTTCCCTTCCGAGCCCCGACGTGCGCCCATACAGTAGTTTACTCCCACATATTGGGTATCAGCGTACTCAGGACAAATTGGACAACAACTTTTGGGGTCCAATTTCTCCTGTTACCCTTGTAAAAATAAAATATTGGGGGCGAAAAAATCATTTTTGTAAAAAAAAAAAAGATTTTTTATTTTACAGCTGTACGTTATAAACTTCTGTGAACATTTCGGGGTTCAAAGTGCTCAACACACTTCTAGATAAGTTCCTTGTGGGTCTATTTTCCAAAATGGGGTCACTTGTGGGGGGTTTCCACTGTTAAGGCGCATCAGAGACTCTCCAAATGCGACATGACGCCCCAGACCATTCCATTCAAATTTGCAATCCAAACGTCACTACTTCCCTTCCGAGCCCATGTGCGCCCAACAGTAGTTTACTCCCACATATTGGGTATCAGCGTACTCAGGACAAATTGGACAACAACTTTTGGGTCCAATTTCTCTGTTACCCTTGTGAAAATAAAATATTGGGGGCGAAAAATCATTTTTGTAAAAAAAAAAGGATTTTTTATTTTACGGCTGTACGTTATGAACTTCTGTGAAACACTTTGGGGTTCAAAGTGCTCACCAACACATCTAGATAAGTTCCTTGAGGGGTCTAGTTTCCAAAATGGTGTCATTTGTGGGGGGTTTCCACTGTTTAGGCAATCAGGACTCTCCAAACACGACATGGCATCCAGCCAATTCTGCGTTGAAAAAGTCAAACGCGCTCCTTCCCTTCCAAACTGCCATGCACCCAAACAGTGGTTACCCCCACATATGGGGTATCAGCGTACTCAGGACAAATTGCACAATAACTTTTGGAGTCTTGTTACCTTGGAAAATAAAAATTGGGGTGAAAAGATCAAATTGTGGAAAAAATATGATTTTTTATTTTACGGCTCTACCTTATAAACTTGTGTGAAGCACTTGGGCGTTCAAATTGCTCACCAAAGATCTAGATAAGTTACTTAGGGGGTCTAGTTTCCAAATGGGGTCACTTGTGGGGGGTTTCCACTGTTTAGGCACATCAGGGACTCTCCAAATGCAACATGGCGTCCAATCTCAATTCCAGCCATTTTGGTTGGAAAAAGTCAAATGGTGCTCCTTCCATTCCAAGCTCTGCCATGCGCCCAAACAGTGGTCCCCCCCCACATATGGAGTATCAGCGTACTCAGGACAAATTGGACAACAACTTTTGAGGTCCAATTTCTCCTGTTACCTATAGGAAAATAAAAAAATAGTGGGAAAAAAATAGGATTTTTTATTTTCATGCCCGGGCATTATAAACTTGTGAAGCACTTGGGGATTCAAAGTGCTCACCAAGATCTAGATAAGTTCCTTAGGGGTCTAGCTTCCAAAATGGGGTCACTTGTGGGGGGTTTCCACTGTTCAGGCTCATCTGGGGCACTACAAACGGAACATGACCCCCATCAATGTTTGCATTTCCAAAACGTTACTGCTTCCTTTCCAAGCCCTGCCGTGCGCCCAAACAGTTCCCCCCCCACATATGGGGTATCAGCGTACTCAGGACAAATTGGACAACAACTTTTGGGGTCCAATTTCCTTGGGAAAAATCAAAAATTTGGGACTAAAAAATCATTTTTGTGGAAAATTGTTTTTTTTTTTTTTTTCACACCCAGGCATTATAAACTTTTGTGAAACACTTTGGGGTTCAAAGTGCTCACAACAGATCTAGATAAGTTCCTTAGGGGTCTAGTTTCCAAAATGGTGTCACTTGTGGGGGGTTTCCACTGTTTAGGCGCATCAGGGGCTCTCCAAACACGACATGGTGTCCAATCTCAACTCAGCCAATTTTAGTTTGAAAAAGTCAAACGGCGCTCCTTCCCTTACGAGCTCTGCCGTGTGCCCAAACAGTGATTTACCCCCACATATAGGGTATTGGCGTACTCAGGAGAAATTGCACAACAACTTTATCTGCCCATTTTCTCCTTTTACCCTTGTGAAAATAAAAAAAAGTTTGTAAAAGATCATTTTTGTGGCTAAAAAGTTAAATATTCATTTTTTCCTTCCACGTTGGTTCAGCTCCTGTGAAGCACCTGAAGGGTTATTAAACTTCTTGAATGTGGTTTTGAGTACCTTGAGGGGTGCAGTTTTTAGAATGGTGTCACTTTTGGGTATTTTCTGCTATATAGACCCGTCAAAGTGACTTCAAATGTGAGGTGGTCCCTAAAAAAATGGCTTTGTAAATTTTGTTGTAAAAATGAGAAATCACTGGTCAACTTTTAACCCTTATAATTTCCTAACAAAAAAATATTTTGGTTCCAAAATTGTGCTGATGTAAAGTAGACATGTGGGAAATGTTATTTCTTAACTATTTTGTGTGACATATTTCTCTGTTTTAAGGAAAAAAAAATTCAAAGTTTGAAAATTGCAAAATTTTCAAAATTTTCGCCATATTTGCGTTTTTTTCAAAAATAAACACAAGGTATATGGAAGAAATTTTAACCACTAACGTGAAGTACAATATGTCACGAGAAAACAATCTCAGAATTGCGAAGATCCGTTGAAGCGTTCCAGAGTTATAACCTCATTAAGAGACAGTGGTCAGAATTGTAAAAATTGGCCTGGTCATTAACTTGCAAACCACCCTTGGGGTGAAGGGGTTAAGTTGTAAAAAATGTCAGAAATTTATAAGAAAAAATTTTTTTTGCTTGTATTGCAAATTTCAGAGACCTGTAACATATTCATCCTCCTGGGTATGAGGCTGTGTGATGACTTATTTTTTGCACCCTGAGCTGATATTTTTAGTTGCAAAATTTTTAGGTAGATAAGATATGTTGATTGCCTCATATTGCACTTTATTGCAATTTTACTGCTGCTTAAAAATCGTAATGTTGTCATTTTCATTGTTTTTTTACTTACGCCGTTTACAAATCAGATTAATTTATTTTATATATTGATAGATTGGACTTTTACAAACACATCAATACCAAATACATGTATTATTTTTTTTTAACCCATTCACCACCCGACCTGTTTTTCACCTTCCTTACCAGGCCAAATTTTACAATTCCGACCAGTGTCACTTTATGTGGTAATACCTCTGGAACACTTCAACTTATCTCATTGAGTCTGATATTATTTTTTGATACACATTGTACTTCATGTTTGTGAAAAATTAAAGCTGATAATTTTGCATTTATTTGTGAAAATATTGTTATTTTGGGGAATATTTTAAAGTCTTCAAACTTTAAATTTGTATGCTCTTAAACCAAACAGTTAAATCACACAAAATAGTTAATAAAAACAATTATCACATGTTTACTTTACACTAGCATACTTTATTAAACATATTTTTTTTGTTTGGAAGTTAGAAGGGTTAAAAGTTGATCAGCAATCTCTCAATTTCCATCAAGATTTGCAAAGCCAATTTGTGTAAGACCACTTACATTTGAATCGACTTTCAGGAGACTATATGATCAAAAATACACAAAAGTAACAACATTTTAAAACGTGCACCCCTCATAGTGTTCAAAATCACATTCGATAAGTTTATTAACCCTTAAGGTGCTTCACAGGAATTAAAGCAATGTGGAGGTTAAATTGAAAATGTTACTTTTTCCATCAAAAAGGTTTACTGCATTTTCACAAGGATAACAGGAGAAAATGAACCATATAATTTGTTGTGAAGTTACTCTTGAGTAGGCTGGCCTCTTCGGATTCGTGATCGGAAACACGAGAATTTTATCTTAATATCGGAAAAAGTTGGTAAAATTCGGTAAAAGTGCGGGAAAAAAATTGCGTTGCAAGTATTTTTAAAAAGATAAAGTAGTAGCAAAGTTGATAATAGATAGAAAGATAGATAGATAAAAAGCCAGCAATTCAGCAGCCGTGAACAGTAAAATCACATCAGCACTCAATAGAATAGAATACATGGATTACATACATTATATTCACATATAATAGATAGACATATACTGTAGATGTCAGTGACATTTATAATTAGTACAGTGCATATGCAGCTTGCTGTACATATACGGTATTTAATTATTAAAAGATTATTTTTCTGAAAAAATTGGCATGGGCTCCCACGTAATTTTCATAACCAGCAGAGGGCAAGCCAACAGATGAGGGCTGATGTTTACTGCCTAGGAAGGGGGTAATACCCATGGAGCTTCCCAGGCTATAAATATGTACTCACAACTGTATAATTAGCCCTTAATGGCTATTTAAATGGGAGACCCCCCCAAAAAATGATGTAAGGTCCCCCTATAATAACCAGCAAATGCTAAGCAGACAGCTGCAGGCTGATATTAATAGCCTAGGAAGGGCCATGGATATTTTCCCCCAGGCTAAAAACATCAGCTCTCAGCTATAAGATGAGCCAATTCTGGCACTTAGCCTCGCCTTATGTATTATCAGGTAACATCAAGCCCAGAGATTAGTAATGGAGGCATCTAAAAGATGCCACCATTACTAACCACATAAAAACACAAACATCCAGAATGAAGTCCTTTAATTGAAGAATAACAGACTCCTTTACTAAATGTTAATTAAACCATACTTGCGACATCGCCTATTCCAGTGGTGCCATTGTCCCCTGCAAGAGAATAAAAATAACAAACAACAATATTCCGCACCAGTCTACTGAGAAGATGATAATCTATTTGTCCCACAATGGGTCTAACTCTGCTACATCTAGATGGCTTGCGGTAAGCTTTATACAGTAGGTCACAGTATCTCTGTGGGATCACTCTGACATCTGACAGTGTGACACCGCAGTGCTCTGACAACAGTAACGATCCACCGGGGTAACGTTACCGGGATCAGAACCGCGACGCCGGTGTTTCCACGCTGTCACAGTCTGTATAAGATCACTACAGTTGATGACTCCCCAAAAAAGACAATTATATACAATTTCACCAGCATGAAAAGTAACTGAGGCACCCTAATTGATGCTTTTTTCGTACTCAAAGCATTTCCCAAATATATATCACAGGTTATGTCTAGTGCCCTCAACAAGTTGTCATGTACTATAATGTACTCAAAACTACAGTACAATCAAGGAATTCATTTTAAAATCATGCAGCTATGTTGGAAACAATGCCAAGTTGTATTCATAGACAATACTTAGCTTAATATGATACAATGTAAAGATGATATCAGAGTTGCATAGCCATGGTAGGAGATGATATCAAACAGTGAATATGTGCTAGATAAGTTTGCCGCCTTGTGAATAGCCACTCATAGTTAAGTAACATTAAATGAAATGACCTCATGTGTTCCAAAGACTGGAACTCACCGACCAGACGTAATGTTTTATGTTCCTATTCCCGGAACTAGACAAGCTGAAGTGACATTTTGGGTTCCAAATACCGGAAGTCGCATCAAAAACGGTGGAACAGTGATCGGAGGTGGTCTTATGCTAATATCAGGTATGTGTACCAGCTTAGAACACACCCACCACATATAGTGTTGCACTCTATACCTTCCTAGGGTACAGATGCGATCCACAATGGGACGCAAGAAAGAAGTGGCACTTATAGTGATTAAATGTATTAACCATGTACAGTCAAGCAGAAGAAGTCTTATTACACATCTCAAAATAAATAGATTTTATATTTCTGGGTGACCTATTAAAACATAGAAACATAGCCATTGTTAAATTAGATAGTGTTATCACTACCTATATTTTCAGTGGGATCATTCATAAAACATCAAAACCCATTAGGATCGGTGGGTAAAAAGCAGGTTTTTAAGAATCCATTAAATCAAACATACAGTGGGTACGGAAAGTATTCATACTCCTTTAAATTTTTCACTCTTTGTTTCATTGCAGCCATTTGGTAAATTCAAAAAAGTTCATTTTTTTCTCATTAATGTATACTAGGCACCCCATCTTGACTGAAAAAAACAGAAATGTAGACATTTTTGCAAATTTATTAAGAAAACTGAAATATCACATGATGATAAGTAATCATACCCTTTGCTCAGACACTCATATTTAAGTCACATGCTGTCAATTTCCTTGTGATCCTTATTAAGATGGTTCTACTCCTTCGTTGGAGTCCAGCTGTGTTTAATTAAACTGATATTACTTAATTTGTAAAGGCACACACCTGTCTATATATGACCTCACAGTGCATGTCAGACCAAATGAGAATCATGAGGTCAAAGGAACTGGCCAAGGAGCTCAGAGACAGAATTGTGACGTGACAAGGCACAGATCTGGCCAAGGTTACAAAAGAATTTCTGCAGTACTAAGGTTCCTAAGAGCACAGTGGCCTCCATGACCCTTAAATGGAAGAAGATTGGGACCACCAAAAATCTTCCAAGACCTGGCCGTCCAGCCAAACTAAGCAATCGTGGGAGTAGAGCCTTGGTGAGAGAGGTAAAGAAGAGCCCCAAGATCACTGTGGTTGAGCTCCACAGATGCAGTAGGGAGATGGGAGAAAGTTTCACAAAGTCAACTATCACTGCAGCCCTCCACCAGTCGGGCCTTTATGACAGTGGCCCAATAGAAGCCTCTCCTCAGTGCCAGACATATGAAAGCCTGCAAAGAGTTTGCTAAAGAACACGTGAAGAACTCTCAGATTATGAGAAATAAGATTCTCTGGTCTTATGAGATGAAGATAGAACTTTTGGTGATAATTCTAAGCGGTATGTATGGAGAAAACCCAGCTCTGCTCATCACCTGCCCAATACAATCCCAACAGTGAAACATGGTGGTGGCAGCATCATGCTAAGGGGGTATTTTTCAGCAGCAGGGACAGGACGACTCATTGCAATTGAAGGAAACATGAATGTGGTCAAGTACAGAGATATACTGGATGAAAGCCTATATCCAAAGTGATCTGGACCTCAGACTTGGCCGAAAGTTCACCTTTCATGTGATATTTCAGTTTTTCTTTTTTAACCCCTTCCCGACCTGTGACACAGCATATGTGTCATGAAAGGATCGCATTCCTGCGGGTCAGGTGACCGGGGTCACTGAAAGGTCACCCGAACCGCAGGCACAAGACCCTTTGTGCTTCACCACAGGGGGGTTGGCTTATCCCCCATGTGGCTACGATCGCTCTGATTGGCTGTTAAAAGTGAAACAGCCAATCAGAGCAATCTGTAATATTTCACCAATGAAATTTGGTGAAATATTACAATCCAGCCATGGCCGATGCTGCAATAGCATCTGCCATAGCTGGAGACCGAGATCTGACCCCACATACACCGAGTCATGGTAGCAATCGGCCGCCGCCACCGATAGATGGCGGTGATCAGTCACCGCCGTCACTTAATGCTCCCTTCCTCCTTGCCTCCGCTGACACCACCTTCCGATACCCCCTTACCTTCCGACCCCCCATACTCACCTGTCCCGGTCCTCCGATGTCCCTGGATCTGTCCCGGCGTCCGTCCGGGATGTTTCATGGGCGCCGCCATCTTGCAAAATGGCGGGCGCATGCGCAGTGCGACCGTCGGCCGGCGCATGCGCAGTATGCCCTCCAGAGTCCAGAAATTTATTTTGATCACTGTGATAAACTCTCACAGTGATCAAAATAAAAAAAAAAGTAAATAAACGCCCCATTTATCACCCCCATAGGTAGGGACAAATAAAATAAAAAAATATATATATATATAATTTTTTAAATCTTTTTATTAGGGTTAGGGTTACGATTATAAGGCTGTGATCATATTGCGTTATGGCGGTCTTTTAGACGGACTGCGTTACATCGCGGTATAACGCGGTGTAACGCAGTCCGTTAACGCTGCCATTCACCCTCATTTGCGGGCACATCGCGACACATGCCGTAAAGCGGCATGCATTCGCAATGTGCCGTCATTCAGTGACGGAGCCTCGGACGCGGCCTGCAGCGTCTGGGCTCCGTCACTGCTAGCGCAGATGAATCATCTGCTGATTCATCTGCGCTAGAGGGTATAGCATAACGCGATTGCATAATGCTATACCGTTACCTGCTCGTCACGCTATGGGTTGAACAGGCTGGTAAAACGCAATATGAACCCAGCCTTAGGGTTAGAGTTAGAACTAGGGTTAGGGTTAGAAATAGGGTTAGGGTTATCCTTAGGGTTAGCATTAGGGTTAGAATTAGGGTTAGGGTTGGAATTAGGGTTAGGGTTGGAATTAGGGTTAGGGTTGGGATTAGGGTTAGGTTTGTGGTTAGGGTTAGAGTTAGGATAAGTGTGTAACGCTGGTATTGTCTGTACTTTGTTTTCCAGCGTTACTTTGCATGTTTTTTGCATTAACCCTTTTGCTGCTTTCCCCCTAACCAGCTGGGATACTGTTGTCTGTTACCTATATGGATGCTGCTCAGTTCCCGGCTCTGCTGCGTACCCGTACTTGCGTGAGTGGCTCCGCTGCTTTGCATGACCGCCCGCATGTGCGGTTCCTGACTTGCTGTGAAAGCCGTCCGTAGCTTGAAAAGTCCTCTGCAGTGGTGCATGACTTACTGCGTGGTTGGCAGCAGCCATTGTTGGGTTCCCTCTGTGTTGTGCTGTCTGGCTCTGCATAGGGGGCGCGGCCCACACCTGTCCTGCTTTTATGTGGATTGGGTGTTTACTAGAGTTACTGCTCCAGCCTATCGCTGTGAAGCAGCTCATATATAAAGTTCCCCAGCCCTAGTGGGCGTTGCCAGAGCTTCGCATTGAATCCACACTGAATCCCTGAACCTAGCCGTATGTGGTTGTGTGTTCAGCTCCTGCTCTGAAGTTGATCAGCTCTGGAGAGCTGATTCCCTGTTCCTGCTGTGTCTTGTTCCCTGATCCTGGATCAAACCCGGTACCTGAATGTCTGAATTGTGTCTTGTGTTTCCGCCTATGCTGGGGGCTGATTACCCAGATCGCCGTTCCTGGAGGCTGTATATCCAGGCCTGTTCCTGCTGTGTCTAATTACCTGAACCCCTGATCTTAGATCGCATCCTGTACCTGACTTTCTGAACTGTGTCCTCTGTGTTATGTTCCTGAAATCCTGCTGTGTCCAGAACCCTGTGCCAGTGACTGTGAATCCTTGCTATATAACCTGAGTTCATCTTGGAAGGAGGAGTCCGGTGTGTGCTGAGTTTCTGTTACTCTGTGCTCAGCCTCTGTGCAATCCCCGGCCAGCTCCCGTTGAGCCTGGCGGGGCTTGCACCAGACCGCTGGGGTTCCTTTTCAGGTCGCTGCCAGATGTCCGGATCCTATGCCTGATGACCATGGCCTGATGTCCGATGTCCGACGACCACTTCCAGATGTCCGGATCCTATCCTTCTTGCCTGATGTCCGGATCCTGCCGATCATTGCCAGATGTCCGGAGCCTGCTGATCGGTGCCAGATGTCCGGAGTCCGAGGCCTGTGTTCCAGTCCGTGTTCCTGTGATTCAATCCATGTTCCTGTCCGTGTTCCTGACTCCCTGAGACCCAGTCCGTGTTCCTGTCTGTGTTCCTGACTCTCTGAGATCCAATCCGTGTTCCTGTTGTTCCTGTGCAGTCTAACTCTGTTTCAGCCATCAGCTCCTGATTCCAGTTACCTGTCTGTTACCTGTCGGCTTGCCTGTCTGCCATCCGTCTGCAGTTCCTTCCAGAGGTTCGGACGTCATCTGCAGAGATCCCCGGCTCTTGCCTGCTCACCTAGGAGCGATCATCTGCCATCCGACTGCAGCTCCATCCGGAAGTTCGGACATCATCTGCAGAGATCCCCGGCTCTTGCCTGCTCACCTGGGAGCGATCATCTGCCATCCGACTGCAGCCTACCTGGAGGCTCCACCATATCAGGTCGTATATACCTGCCTGTCTAGAGACTGCCTGGTCACTTACTGTGACAACCTGCCTGTCTAGAGACTGCCTGGTCACTTGCCGTGACAACCTGCCTGTCCCAGAGACTGCCTGGTCACTTGCCGTGACAACCTGCCTGTCCCAGAGACTGCCCTGGTCACTTTCCGTGACAACCTGCCTGTCCAAGAGACTGCCTGGTCACTTGCCGTGACAACCTGCCTGCCTGGTCACTTGCCGTGACAAACTGCCTGCCCTGGTCACTTGCCGTGACAACCTGCCTGCCTGGTCACTTGCCGTGACAACCTGCCTGCCTGGTCACTTGCCGTGACAACCTGCCTGCCCTGGTCACTTGCCGTGACAACCTGCCTGTCCCAGAGATTGCCTGGTCACTAGCCGTGACAACCTGCCTGTCCCAGAGACTGCCTGGTCACTTGCTGTGACAACCTGCCTGTCCCAGAGACTGCCTTGGTCACTTGCCGTGACAACCTGCCTGTCCTGCCGGTTCCTCCTTGGTCTACCCTGTGATGACGTCTGTCCTGGGTCGGTGTCTGATGTTCTCCTGCTGAGCCTGTGCTACGCCTGAGGCCTGAGAGAGAGGCCGTCCTAGTATGCCCGTGCCAGATGACCCTGGACTTCATCAACCCGTGATGACCCCGCCATCGTCTGACGTTCGTCCTGGGCCGGTGTCTGATGTTCTCCTGCTGAGCCTGTGCTACGCCCGAGGCCTGAGAGTGAGGCCATACTAGTATGCCCGTGCCAGATGATCCTGGACTTCATCAACCCGTGATGACCCCGCCATCGTCTGAAGTCTGTCTGAGGTCGGTGTCTGATGTTCTCCTGCTGAGCCTGTGCTACGCCTAAGGCCTGAGAGAGAGGCCGTCCAAGTATTCCCGTGCCAGATAACCCTGGACTGCATCTACCCGTGATGTCCTCCAGCACTCGTCTGTGATCCTGAGTCGTGTACCCTTCTCTGATGTGCGGAATCGGGAGCCCGGTCTTATGTTCTGTTTTATGTACTGTGTTTCTTTAAGTAAACTTTATGTTTCTTCTTACCTGAAGTTGTGCGGTGTTGTCTAGTCCTGCAGGTCGCCACCTTGCCCACATGCTCAGCTGCCACGGATCCCGGTCGCTGCCCTTCCCTAGTCCGGGCAGGCCCGGGTCTCCCTCCGTGGTCCAGTGGGTCCACATTCTCATCATCTGGGACCCATGCCTCACGTCGTCGTGGACTGGCGGCGTGGGAGCATTGGCTAGCTAGGCAAGCTATGCCATGTCCCGGCGCCCCACAGCCGTGGGAAGCGCTACAAAGTGTTAGGGGTGTTTTGTTGTTAGGGTTGGGATTAAGGTTAGGCTTGTGGTTAGGGTTATGGTTAGAGTTTGGATTAGGATTAGTGATGTGTTGGGGATAGTGTTATGGTTAGGATTTGGATTAGGGGTGTGTAGGGGTTAGGGTTGGTGTTAGAGGTGTGTTGGGGTTAGGGTTGGAGTTAGAATTGAGGGGTTTCCACTATTTAGGCACATCAGGGGGTGTCCATACACGACATGGCTCCACCATTGACGCTCGCAGACCATTCATCAAGTCGGCATTTCAAAACGTCACTACTTCCCTTCCGAGCCCCGACATGTGCCCATACAGTAGTTTTCTCCCACATATTTGGATATCAGCGTACTCATGACAAATTGGACAACAACTTTTGGGGTCTAATTTCTATTTACCCTTGGGAAAATAAAAAAATTGGGGACTAAATGATCATGTTTGTGGAAAAAATATGATTTTTTTATTTTCATGCCCGGGGTTTATAAACTTCTGTGTAGTCCTTGGGGGTTCAAAGTGCTCACCACACATCTAGATAAGTTCTGTGCGGTGTCTAGTTTCCAAAATAGGGTCACTTATGGGGAGTTTCTACTGTTTAGGCACATCAGGGGCTCTGCGAACGTAACATGATGCTCGCAGACCATTCCATCAAAGTGAGCATTTCAAAACGTCACTACTTCCCTTCCGAGCCCCAAAGTGTGCCCGAACAGTGGTTCCCCCACATATGGGGTACCAGTGTACTCAGGACAAACTGCACAACAACTTTTGGGGTCCAATTTCTCCTGTTACCCTTGTGAAAATAAAAAATTGCGGTTTAAAAAAATCAGTTTTTGAGGAAAAAAATGATTTTTTATTCTTACGGCTCTGCATTATAAACTTCTGTGAAGCACGTGGGGGTTCAAGGTGCTCACCACACATCTGGATAAGTTCCTTGGGGGGTCTAGTTTACAAAATGGGATCTCTTGTGGGGGGTTTGTACTGTTTAGGCACATCAGGGGCTCTGCAAACATGCCCGCAGACCATTCCATCAAGTCGGCATTTCAAAGCATCACTACATCCCTTTCCCAGCACTGACGTGTGCCCAAACAGTGGTTACCCCCCACATATGGGGCACCAGCGTACTCAGGAAAAACTGGACAACAACTTTTGGGGTCCAATTTCTCCTGTAACCATTGTGAAAATAAAATATAGGGGGCTAAAAAATCATTTTTTGAGAAAAAAAATGATTTTTTATTTTCAGGGCTCTGCGTTATAAACTTCTTTATAGCACCTGGGGGTACAAAGTGCTCACTGTGTATCTAGATAAGTTCCTTAGGGGGTCTTGTTTCCAAAATGTGGTCATTTGTGGGGGAGCTCCAAAGTTTAGGCACACAGGGGCTCTCCAAACACGAAAATGGTGTCCGCTAACGATGAAGCTAATTTTCCATTAAAAAAAGTCAAATGGCGCTCCTTCCCTTCTGAGCCCTGCCGTGCACCCAAACTGTGGTTCCCCCCACATATGGGGCACCAGCGTACTCAGGAAAAAACTGGACAACAACTTTTGGCGTTCAATTTGTCCTGTTACCCTTGGGAAAATAAAAAATAGCGGGCTAAAAAATGATTTTTGAGGAAAAAAATGTTAAAACTTTTAACCCTTATAACTTCCTAACAAAAAAAAATTGTTTTCAAAATTGTGCTGATGTAGACATGTGGAAATGTTATTTATTAACTATTTTGTGTCACATACCTCTCCGGTTTAACAGAACAAAAATTCAAAATTTGAAAATTGCAAAATTTTCAAAATTTTTGCCAAATTTCCATTTTTTCACAAATAAACGCAAAAATTATCTACCTAAATTTACCACTAACATGAAGCCCAATATGTCACGAAAAAACAATCTCAGAATCGCTAGGATCCGTTGAAGCGCTCCTGAGTTATTACCTCATAAAAGGACTCTGGTCAGAATTGCAAAAAATGGCAAGATCATGAAGGGGTTAATAAATTTGCAAAAAATGTCTATATTTCTGTTTTTTTTCAGTCTACATGGGGTTCAGAGTGTACATTAATGAGAAAAAAAATTAACTTTTTTGAATTTACCAAATGGATGCAATGAAGCAAAGTGTGAAAAATTTAAAGGGGTCTGAATACTTTCTGTACCCCATGTAGGTCAGAAAAACAGGTGTATTATAGGAAGCATCCATATTTTAGTTGCTCATTGAGTCCCGATGTGCTGTTTGATGTCATTCTACAAATTCTTTTGGCTTCCCCATTTTTTTTTTGTTCTAGTCTACTCCTCTAGGTGATGGTGCAGTGACCTCAATAACACAGGCTTATTTTCAGGGGGTTTTCCTTCTTTTCAGAAGTGCACAAAATTGTGGCCGACTGTTGTTTTATGCACTCTTAACCCCTTCCTGACCCATGACGCCGACGTCGGCATCATGAAAACCAGTGCCATCCCGACCCATGACGCCGGCGTCGGCGTCATGCTATAAATCATGTTCCTGGGGGTCGGGTGACCGGGGTCACTGAAAGGTCACCCGACCCCAGGCACAGGACCCTTAGTGCATCACCACAGGGGGGTTGGCTTAACCCCCACGTGGCTACGATCGCTCTGATTGGCTGTTAAAAGTGAAACAGCCAATCAGAGCGATTTGTAATATTTCACCAATGAAATTGGTGAAATATTACAATCCAGCCATGGTCGATGCTGCAATAGCATCTGCCATGGCTGGAGACCGCGATCAGACCCCCCCACATCGAGTCGCGGCGGCTCACCTCTCCCGGTCCACCGATGTCCCTGGATCCATCCCGGCGGCTGCCCGGGATTCTTCATGGGCGCCGCCATCTTGAAAAATGGCGGGGCATGCGCAGTGCGCCCGCGGCGGCGCATGCGCAGTGCGCCCGCCATTGTACAAAAATTTATTTTGATCACTGTGATAAACTGTCACTGTGATCAAAATAAAAAAAAAGTAAATGAACTCCCCTGTCATAGGTAGGGACAAATAATTAAATAAAGAATTTTTTTTTTTTTCCTAGCGGATTTTGCTGCTGATCCGCGGCGGATATTGCTGCTGATCAGCGGCGGATTTTGCTGCTGATCAGCGGCGGATCTTGCTGCTGATCCGCGCGGATTTGCTGCAGATCCGCGGCGGATTTTGCTGCTGATCCGGCGGATTTTGCTGCTGATCCGCGGCTGATTTGCTGTGATCCGCGCTGATTTTGCTGCTGATCCGCGGCGGATTTTGCTGCTGATCCGCGGCGGATCCAGAAACCATGTACAGTACAATGCAAATAAATGGTTAAAAAAAACGCTGTGCACATGCGGATTTGCTGCGGTTTTAAATCCGCAGCATGTCAACTCTTTGTGCGGATTCCGCAGAGGTTTTACACCTATTCCATTATAGGTGTAAAACCGCAGGGAAAAACCGCAACAAATCCACGCTAAATTCGCAGGTAAAACGCAGGTCATTTTACCTGCGGATTTAAGAAAAATCCGCAAGTGAATCCGCAACGTGTGCAAGGGGCCTCAGGGTTAGGGTTAGGCTGGGTTCATATTGCATTATGGCAGTCCGTTAGATGGACTGCGTTTCACTGCGGTATAACGCGGTGTAACACAGTCCGTTAACGCTGTCATTCACCCCATTTGTGTGTGCATCGCAACGCATGCCGTAAAGCGGCATGCGTTCGCGACGTGCCGTCATTCAGTGACGTAGCCTCGGACACGAGCATTCCGATACCGAAACCCGGTTCCGATACCTGAAATCCAATGTAAGTCTATGGGAACAAAATATCGGAATTAAAAATATTCCGATATTTTGTTCCCATAGACTTACATTGGATTTCAGGTATCGGAACCGGGTTTCGGTATCGGAATGCTCAACCCTACTCACCACACATCTAGATAAGTTCTTTGCGGGTTCTAGTTTCCAAAATGGGGTCACTTGTGGGGATTTTCTACTGTTTAGGCACATCAGGGGCTCTGCAAACGTAACAAGATGCCCGCAGACCATTCCATCAAGTCGGCATTTCAAAACGTCACTACATCCCTTCCGAGCCCTGACGTGTGCCCAAACAGTGGTTCCCCCCACATATGGGGTACTAACGTACTCAGGACAAACTGGACAACAACTTTTGGGGTTCAATTTCTCCTGTAACCTTGTGAAAATAAAAAATAGTGGGTTAAAAAATAATTTTTTGAGAAAAAAAAATGATTTTTTATTTTCACGGCTCTGCGTTATAAACTTCTGTGAAGCACCTGGGGGTTCAAAGTGCTCACTATGCATCTAGATAAGTTCCTTAGGACGTCTAGTTTCCAAAATGGGGTCACTTGTGGGGGAGCTCCAATGTTTAGGCACACAAGAACTCTCCAAATTCGACATGGCAACTGCTAAATATTCCAGCATATTTTCCATTCAAAAAGTCAAATGGCACTCCTTCCCTTCTGAGCCCTGCCGTGCGCCCAAACAGTGGTTTATGACCACATATGAGGTATCTGTGTACTCAGGAGAAATTGCCCAACAAATTTTAGGATCCAATTTATACTGTTGTCCATGTGAAAATGAAAAAACTGAGGCTAAAAGAAAATTTTTGTGAAAAAAAAGTACTTACTTTTTTTTACGGACCAATTTGTGAAGCACCTGGGGGTTCAAAGTGATCACTATGCATCTAGATAAGTTCCTTAGGGGGTCTAGTTTACAAAATGGGGTCACTTGTGGGGGAGCTCCAATGTTTAGGCACACAGGAATTCTCCAAATTCGACATGGCAACCGCTAAATATTCCAGCATTTTTTTTCTATTCAAAAAGTCAAATGGCGCTCCTTCCCTTCTGAGCCCTGCCGTGCGCCCAAACAGTGGTTTATGACCACATATGAGGTATCTGTGTACTCAGGAGAAATTGCCCAATAAATTTTAGAATCCAATTTATACTGTTGCCCATGTGAAAATGAAAAAACTGAGGCAAAAAAATTTTTGTGAAAAAAAAGTACTTTCTTTTTTTTACAGATCAATTTGTGAAGCACCTGGGGGTTCAAAGTGATCACTATGCATCTAGATAAGTTCCTTAGGGGGTCTAGTTTCCAATATGGGGTCACTTGTGGGGAGCTCCAATGTTTAGGCACACAGGGACTCTCCAAATGCAACATGGCAACCGCTAAATATTCCAGAATATTTTCCATTCAAAAAGTCAAATGGCGCTCCTTCCCTTCTGAGCCCTGCCGTGCGCCCATACAGTGGTTTATGACCACATATGAAATATCTGTGTACTCAGGAGAAATTGCCCAACAAATTTTAGGATCCATTTTATCCTGTTGCCCATGTAAAAATGAAAAAATTGATGCTAAAAGAAAATTTTTGTTGGAAAAATTAAAATGTCCATTTTTTCCTTCTACGTTGCTTTAGTTCCTGTGAAGCACCTGAAGGGTTAATAATCTTCTTGAGTAGCTTGAGGGGTGCAGTTTTTATAAAGGTGTCACTTTTGGGCATTTTCTGCCATATAGACCCCTCAAAATGACTTCAAATGTGAGGTGGTCCCTAAAAAAATGGTTTTGTAAATTTTGCTGTAAAAATGAGAAATCGCTGGTCAATTTTAACCCTTATAACTTCCTAACAAAAAAAAATGTTGTTCCCAAAATTGTGCTGATGTAAAGTAGACATGTGGGAAATGTTATTTATTAACTATTTTGTGCCACATAACTCTCTGGTTTAACAGAATAAAAATTAAAAATTTGAAAATTACAAAATTTTCAAAATTTTCGCCAAATTTCCATTTTTTTCACAAATAAACGCAAAAATTATCGACTTAATTTTACCACTAACATGAAGCCCAATATGTCACGAAAAAACAGTCTCAGAATCGCTAGATCCGTTGAAGCGTTCCTGAGTTATTACCTCATAAAGGGACACTGGTCAGAATTGCAAAAAATATCAAGATCTTTAAGGTCAAAATAGGCTGGGTCATGAAGGGGTTAAAAGACAGACACAGACGAATAATAAGAGAGCTAGAATCCACCGTATCTCCATCTGCCTTTTTACAGGGAATCTTCTGCCGGGATTTCTGAGTCTTGTATTTCAGAGATTTAAACGGAAACCCTGCTGTAAGCGTTGAGCGCTGAGAGCAGGATAAATGTGTTCCGAACCTTACTGCATTATGCCTGTCAGTACTGCATTGACAGAAGCTACTTAGACCATGTTCTGAGTCTGATCTAACAAGATTGTCATAGCTGAGTGACCCAGATGTCATCATGGTGACTTCAGGTTGCCATAGCAACTATTCAGTCCTCGCAATGACGTTGAATAGTTGCTAATTGGATGGGAGAGGAAGGCCCCTCCCTCTCCCCTCCTTCTAAATGCTGCAGTCAATATCAATCCCGGGATTTAGTGAATTAAAATGTCTAGGGAAGTGCGGGCACTTCTGCCATTGATAGCCGTGTCTCTGCTGTAACTTAAGCTGAGCACCTGTCGGCGATCACATGGGCACATTTACTGTGCCCTGCGTGATAGCAATGATGTACATATACGTCATAGGTCGGGAACTTTTCCAATCTATGATGTATAGGTACATCAAAGGTTGTGAAGGGGTTAATTGTTTTATATTAATGGGGCAAACTGGGGGTAATTTGAACATTTGTTGGAGGAGTTTCCCTTTTTCATATTTATTTTTTTCTTCTGTACTTTCTACTGTTTTTATATAAATGCCAGCCGTCAGTAGTTGAATGTTGTTCATGGCCAACTGTGCCAGAAGGAAGGATCTGCCTAGGAATAGGCATAGCTAAGTGGCTACCTGGTGTTCACTGAAGCTGCTGATGGTGGAAATAGGCTGGTCTGCAGGTAGCCACAAGGTACCACTCCTAGGTAGTCACTAGCCTGCAGATGATAGTTTGCTGACATGGACTCGGGCTAAATTCAGACTTGACTGATTCGGAGATTGGTTTTAGCAGTCAGGAGTCACGGAATAATTGGACACACACATATAAACACATGAATCTCGGCTTATGGTACAAGCACTGGCCACACACAAATCGGGGGACCAGGTCCAGCAAAACCGCTTACACAACACAACTCATTATGGCCTATGGGATTCCGCAATGCTGTGCACATGCTGCTGGTTTTTCTGCGGCGGAATAGCATCGCGGAAGAATCCGCAGCATGCTCATTCTTTTTTGCGGAACTGCAGTGATTCCGCCGCCATAGGAATGCATTGAACTGCTTACTTTCTGCATGTGGCTGTGCCCACCATGCGCAAAGTAAGCGGTTCATGTGCGGATGGTAACCAGGGCCTGGAGGAGATGAGACTCTCCTCCAGGCCCTGGGTACCATATCCATGTAAAAACAATAATTAAAATAAAAAATAGTGATATTATCACCTTCCGGTGGTCCCCGCAGCTTTCTCGCCTCTCAGAGACACTCCCGGAAACTCCCGTTCCAGTAATGCATTGCAGAATCACCCCAGATGACGTAGCGGTCTCGCGTGATGCTACGTCATCGGGGTCAGTGTCGCAAAGGAAGCCCGGGAACGGGATTGGCCAGGAGCGTCGCTGAGAGGCGGGAAAGCTGCCGGGGCCGTCGGAAGGTGAGAATATCATTATTTATTATTTTTTAAATTATTTTTAACATTAGATCTTTTTACTATTGATGCGACATAGGCGGCATCAATAGTAAAAGGTTGGTCACACTTGTCAAACACTTGTTTGACTCGTGTGACCAACCTGTCAGAACGCTTGTAAAACGCTAGCATTCTGAAAGCTAATTACGCTTGCAAAACGCTAGTGTTTAGCGGGAATTACGCATACCTATAATATGCGTATTTCCCGTGGCAGGGAGGAGCGGAATTGCCGCGAAAATTTCCATGGCAATTCTGCAACGTGTGCACATAGCCTAACACTAAATGCCTCTAAGCTGTAGGCTGAGAGGCATTTCACAATATACTCATACTGCTTCTTTAGGAGCAGGGGAGCACGAGCCCTAGTCATGCCATCAGGAGGTAGGGTGCACACACACAGACGAGGTAGCCTGTTTTTCTTAAAGTACAGGAATTATTTAAGATAACATTATAGTCCTTAGATTCACTGTTAGTTTTTGCCATTAGAAAACCAGTGATTAGCACTTACAGCTACCAGATTTTATATGTAATTTCATTGTGATTTTACAAAACATACATTATAGAATTATTATCATAGATATTTCTGGTGGGAATATAATATAGGTAGATTGACAGAGTGTTTATGTATGACAGTAATGTGTTTTACAAAGTGTGAAATCTTGTCTCATACATTCCAAACTATTAAGCTGAAGAATGATTAAGCATCAGTACAGAGCTCTTAAAAACATGTAGTACTTGACATGTGACTAGAAAATATTGCAGTCGTTGCTCAAATGATTTGTTTTCTGCAGGGGATTTTTTTTCTGTTGCAATTAAAGCTTCTAGTTCTCAGTTTGAAAGCTTTCATTGATCTTCAACTTCCAGTTTTAAATCTTTCCTTGCAACTTAATGAGCAATATAAGCATATTTTTTTTAAAATTAGATCTAAGAACTGCCAGTATTTGACATTTTCTCTTTGACGGGTAAAACATTTCAGCATTGCCATTCAAGGACCTTGTACACCAATATTTGCTTCCAGTGAAATAATTTTATAACATATTTTTATTCTCTTTAAAATCTAAGATATATTACTAAAGTGTGGTTTCAAATTTTTCCTTACTAAATGGATACCTTGTTCAAAAGTAATTTTATTTGAAACAGCAGTCACTGTTACATTACACTTGCAGATAGGACCAAAGGAAGGGCACATCATTCGTGCAATGAATTGAGAAGCCAATGTTGGACTCATGATATAAAATGGTTGTGTTAAGATCTAAGCAGGTTTTTATTTATTCAGGACATACTATGTCAACATCATAATCCAGTGTAAAATGTTTGTTTAATTAACAAATTGTGAATTTTAAAACTACAAGGGTGACGCAGAACTCCTTCATAAACACTTGTTTGTGTCTTTTTTCCTTGTGACTATCATGTGTCTTTTACAATCACTTTCATGACTTTCTTTGTTCACATATAAGAATTGCATTTTCTTACAAAAAACTTCATGGGAAAATCCACAAAAATTAACCCCTTCACCCCCAAGGGTGGTTTGCACGTTAATGACCGGGCCAATTTTTACAATTCTGACCACTGTCTCTTTATGAGGTTATAACTCTGGAACGCTTCAACGGATCTTCGCGATTCTGAGATTGTTTTCTCGTGACATATTGTACTTCACGTTAGAAGTAAAATTTCTTCGATATAACTTGCGTTTATTTTTGAAAAAAAACGCAAATATGGCGAAAATTTTTAAAATTTTGCAATTTTCAAACTTTGAATTTTTATTCCCTTAAAACAGAGAAATATGTCGCACAAAATAGTTAATAAATAACATTTCCCACATGTCTACTTTACATCAGCACAATTTTGGAACCAAAATTTTTTTTTGTTAGGAAGTTATAAGGGTTAAAAGTTGACCAGCGATTTCTCATTTTTACAACAAAATTTACAAAGCCATTTTTTTTTAGGGACCACCTCTCATTTGAAGTCACTTTGAGGGTCTATATGGCAGAAAATACCCAAAAGTGACACCATTCTAAAAACTGCACCCCTCAAGGTACTCAAAACCACATTCAAGAAGATTATTAACCCTTCAGGTGCTTCACAGGAACTAAAGCAACGTGGAAGGAAAAAATGAATATTTAACTTTTTAGCCACAAAAATGATCTTTTACAAACTTTTTTTTTATTTTCACAAGGGTAAAAGGAGAAAATGGGCAGATAAGGTTGTTATGCAATTTCTCCTGAGTACGCCAATACCCAATATGTGGGGGAAAACCACTGTTTGGGCACACGGCAGAGCTCGTAAGGGAAGGAGCGCTGTTTGACTTTTTCAAACTAAAATTGGCTGGAATTGAGATTGGACGCCATGTCGTGTTTGGAGAGCCCCTGATGCGCCTAAACAGTGGAAACCCCCACAAGTGACACCATTTTGGAAACTAGACCCCCTAAGGTACTTATCTAGATCTGTTGTGAGCACTTTGAACTCCCAAGTGTTTCACAAAAGCTTATAATGCCTGGGTGTGAAAAAAAAAAAAAACAATTTTCCACAAAAATGATTTTTTAGTCCCAAATTTTTGAATTTTCCCAAGGAAATTGGACCCCAAAAGTTGTTGTCCAATTTGTCATGAGTACGCTGATACCCCATATGTTGGGGGGGGGAACTGTTTGGGTGCACGGCAGGGCTTGGAAAGGAAGTAGTAACGTTTTGGAATGCAGACGTTGATGGGGTCATGTTCCGTTTGCAGTGCCCCAGATGAGCCTAAACAGTGGAAACCCCCCACAAGTGACCCCATTTTGGAAACTATACCCCCTAAGGAACTTATCTAGATCTTTGGTGAGCACTTTGAACCCCAAGTGCTTCACACAAGTTTATAATGCCCGGGCATGAAAATAAAAAATGCTATTTTTTTCCCACAAAAATTATATTTTAGTCACTAATTTTTTATTTTCTCAAGGGCAACAGGAGAAATTGGACCACATAAGTTGTTGTCCAATTTGTCCTGAGTACGCTGATACCCCATATGTGGGTGGGAACCACTGTTTGGGCGCACGGCAGAGCTCGGAATGGAAGGAGCACCATTTGACTTTTTCCAACCAAAATTGGCTGGAATTGAGATTGGATGCCATGTTGCATTTGGAGAGCCCTTGATGTGCCTAAACAGTGGAAACCCCCCACAAATGACCCCATTTTGGAAACTAGACCCCTAAGGAACTTTTCTAGATCTTTGGTGAGCAATTTGAACCCCCAAGTGCTTCACACAAGTTTATAACGTAGAGCCGTAAAATTTAAAAATCATATTTTTTCCACAAAAATGATCTTTTCACCCCAATTTTTATTTTTCCAAGGGTAACAAGACTCCAAAAGTTATTGTGCAATTTGTCCTGAGTGCGCTGATACCCCATATGTGGGGGTAAACCACTGTTTGGGTGCATGGCAGAGTTTGGAAGGGAAGGAGCGCCGTCTGACTTTTTCAACGCAGAATTGGCTGGACGCCATGTCGTGTTTGGACTGGAGAGCTCCTGATCTGCCTAAACAGTGGAAACCCCATAAATGACGCCATTTTGGAAACTAGACCCCTCAAGGAACTTATCTAGATGTGTGGTGAGAACTTTTAACCCCCAGGTGTTTCACTAAAGTTTATAACGTACAGCCGTAAAATAAAAAATCTTTTTTTTTTTTACAAAAATGATTTTTTCGTCCCCAATATTTTATTTTCACAAGGGTAACAGAAGAAATTGGAACCCAAAAGTTGTTGTCCAATTTGTCCTGAGTACGCTGATACCCAATATGTGGGAGAAAACTACTGTATGGGCGCACGTCAGGGCTCGGAAGGGAAGTAGTGACGTTTTGGATTGCAGACTTTGATGGAATGGTCTGGGGGCGTCATGTCACATTTGGAGAGCCCCTGATGCACCTATACAGTGGAAACCCCCCACAAGTGACCCCATTTTGGAAAATAGACCCCACAAGGAACTTGTCTAGATGTGTGGTGAGCACTTTGAACCCCGAAGTGCTTCACAGAAGTTTATAACGCACAGCCGTAAAAATAAAAAATCCTTTTTTTTTTTTGCAAAAATGATTTTTTTGCCCCAATATTTTATTTTTACAAGGGTAACAGGAGAAATTGGACCCCAAAAGTTGTTGTCCAATTTGTCCTGAGTACGCTGATATCCAATATGTGGGAGAAAACTACTGTATGGGTACACGTCGGGGCTCGGAAGGGAAGTAGTGACGTTTTGGATTGCAGACTTTGATGGAATGGTCTGGGGGCGTCATGTCGCATTTGGAGAGCCCCTGATGCGCCTAAACAGTGGAAATCCCCAACAAGTGACCCCATTTTGGAAAATAGACCCCACAAGGAACTTATCTAGATGTGTGGTGAGCGCTATGAAGCCCCAAGTGCTTCACAGAAGTTTATAATGTACAGCCGTAAAAACAAAAAAATATTTTTTTTTGTACAAAAATGATATTTTCGCCCCCAGTTTTTATTTTCCCAAGGGTAGCAGAAAAATAGGACAAATTGCACAATAACTCTTGGGGTCCAGAGTACGCTGATACCCCATATGTGGGGATAAACTACTGTTTGGACGCATGGCAGAGCTGAGAAGTGAAGGAGCACCGTTTGACTTTTTCAACGCAGAATTGGCTGGAATTGAGATCAGACGCCATGTCACATTTGGAGAGCCCCTGATGTGCCTAAACAGCGGAAACCCCCCAATTCTAACTCCAACCCTAACCCCAACACACCCCTAACCCTAGTCCCAACCCTAACCACAAACCTAACCCTAACACACCCCTAATCCCAACCCTAACCCTAATCCTAACTTTAGCGCCAACCCTAACCCTAACTTTAGCCGCAACCCTAACCCTAACCCTAATGGGAAAATGGAAATAAATACTTTTTTTTAATTTTATTATTTTTCCCTTACTAAGGGGGTGATAAAGGGGGGTTTGATTTACTATTTATAGCGGGTTTTTATGATTGGCAGCTGTCACGCTAAAAGACGCTTTTTATTGCAAAAATAGTTTTTGCATCATCACATTTTGAGAGCTATAATTTTTGCATATTTTGGCCCACAGAGTCATGTGAGGTCTTATTTTTTGCGGGACGAGTTGACGTTTTTATTAGTACCATTTTTGAGCACGTGGCATTTTTTGATCGCTTTTTATTTCGATTTTTGGGAGGTTAGAATGAACAAAAATCAGCAATTCATGAATTTCTTTTGGGGGAGGCGTTTATACCGTTCCGCGTGTGGTAAAATTGATAAAGCAGTTTTATTCTTCGGGTCAGTACGATTATGGCGATACCTCATTTATATCATTTTTTCATGTTTTGGCGCTTTTATAGAATAAAACCAATTTTATATAAAAAATAATTATTTTTGCATCGCTTTATTCTGCAAGCTATAACTTTCTTATTTTTTCGCTGATGATGCTTTATGACGGCTCGTTTTTTGCGGGACAAGATGACGTTTTCAGCGGTACCATGTTTTTTATATCGGTCTTTTTGATCGCGCGTTATTCCACTTTTTGTTCGGCGGTACGATGATAAAGCATTGATTTTTTGCTTCGTTTTTTTTTTTTTTTTTTAAGGGTTCACTAAAGGGGTTAACTAGTGGGACAATTTTATAGGGGGGTCGTTACGGACGCGGCGATACCAAATATGTGTACTTTTATTGTTTTTTTTTTTTTTATTTACAGGAAGAAGTGAATTTATTGGGGAATATTTTTTTTTTTTTTTATCTATTTTGGATTTTTTTTTTACACATGTTTATTTTTACTTTTTTAACTTTTTTACTTTGTCCCAGGGTGGGACATCACAGTATTTTTTCAGATCGCTGGTGTGACAGTGTGCACAGCACTCTGTCACACCAGCGATCGCACAGGCATAGATGCAGGCTTCTCAGTGCCTGCTCTCGGCAGGCACTGAGGTAGCCGCCTCCCTCCAGGACCCCGGCGCCATCTTGGATCCGGGTCCTGGGAGGGAGGAAGCCCTCAGAACAGCTCGATCACATCGCGCTGATCTGAGGGTCTCAGGGGGGCGCGCAGGGAGCCCCCACCCTGCGCGATCCTCCCCTGTGCCCCCATTACACCGCGATTATGTTTGATCACGGTGTGCAAGGGGTTAATGTGCAGGGAGCGGTCCGTGACCGCTCCTGACACACAGTCATGGGTGTCAGCTGTGATAATCAGCTGACACCCGGCGGCGAATAGCTGCGCTCCCCTCAGGAGCGCAGCTGATCGCCTATGACGTACTATCCCGTCCCCGGTCATACGGGCCCAGGTACCATGTACGGGATAGTACGTCCGATGGCAGTAAGGGGTTAAAGAATTCGCTTTAATTTGAAAAAAAGTATACAAAATGTGCAAACATAACTAAATCAATCTACAGCTCTGGCAAAAAATAAGAGACCACTGCAAAATTTTCAGTTTGTTGGATTTTTATCTTTATAGGTACATTTTTGAGTAAAATGTAAATTGCTCTTATATTCTATAAACTACTGACAACTAGAGTTGAGCGATACTTTCCGATATCCAAAAATATCGGATCGGAATGGTATCGACGATATCCACAAAATATCGGCGATACCCGATACCGATACCGGAAATCCAATGTATGTCTATTGGAACAACATATCGTAATTAAAAAAAACCCATTCTTGGCTTGTTGGATAATTGTACATGAAGGAAAACAACAAAGAGTAATGTAGAATGTATTGGGGTAGGTTGAGGAGACATTAAAGGCATAGATGTTTAACCAAATCCAATGGAATAGCATTAATAATTTTTTTTTAAAAGACGTTCGGATTGACGAAGAAATTGACAATGTTGTTAACCTTTTTTCTATTTTGGCAAATATGTATGTTTCACAACTTCCATGCTCTTGACCTTTTTAACTTTTGCCACACTTTCACCTTCATAATTTTCAGCAGCATCATCTTTGTCATCTAATTATTCTTCATCTTCACCTTCTTTATCTTCTTCTTAAACTTCTTGTTATTCATTCTTTTTGTTAACATTACTCATATTGTTCTTATTAAACTATTATTCTTCTTCATATTCTACTTCTTCATCTTCTTCCTCTTCATCTTCTTCATCATATTCTTATTTGTGACAGAGATTCCTGTACTTGTAATCTGTAAAAGTATGAATTTTTCTTCCTTCCGTTCTTGCTGTCACAAAAGATTTAAATTACAACAGTATTTGTCCGTGTTCAGTTTAGCCTGCAGCAGCAGGCATTTTCCAGGGGCACCACGAAGAGGAACGGACTCACCCCCATACACTGCTTAGTCTTCTTCTGCTTATAATTTACAGCATATATTTTGCTCTTCATTTTGGTCTTATTTTTCATGTTCTTCTGCTTTTTGATCTTCTGCTTATTGTTCTTCTGTCTCTTGCTCTGTATCTTGTAGTTTGTCTTAACCTTCTTTGTCCTGTTGGTGATCTTCTTCTGGGTAATCTTTTATTTCCTCTTTGTGATTGTGTTCAGGCTGGTTGGCTTGATGCTCGTCGTCCTTGGGGTTGTCATCTTCTTCGGGGTGGTCTTTACGGTTGTCTAACTTCCGAGAACCAGCTGATGTTACTGGAACCCGGACGGGTATCAGATGGTACAAGAGACAATGGAAGTAACGAGGACCAGCTGACTGTGCTGGAACCCGGAGGGGCAGCAGAAGGAAAAGAGCCAATGGCACAACCGAGGACCAGCTGACGTTACTGGGACACGGTTATTAAGCAGGAGGTACCTGTGCTCAAAAGCACAACCAAGGACCAGCAGACGTTGCTGGAACTCGGATACCGAACTGGAGGCACCGAGGCCAAAGGCACTGCGGAGAACCAGTTGACGGTACTGGAACCGGGACGGGTAGCAGAAAGTACAAGAGCCAATGCAAGTAACGAGGACCAGCTGACTGTGCTGGAACCCGGAGGGGAAGCAGAGGGAAAAGAGCCAATGGCACAACCGAGGACCAGCTGACGTTACTGGTACACGGTTACTAAGCAGGAGGTACCTGTGCTCAAAAGCACTACCAAGGACCAGCAGACGTTACTGGAACTCGGATACCGAACTGGAGGCACCGAGGCCAAAGGCACTGCGGAGAACCAGTTGACGGTACTGGAACCCGGACGGGTAGCAGAAGGTACAAGAGCCAATGCAAGTAACGAGGACCAGCTGACTGTGCTGGAACCCAGAGGGGCAGCAGAAGGAAAAGAGCCAATGGCACAACTGAGGACCAGCTGACGTTACTGGGACACGGTTACTAAGCAGGAGGTACCTGTGCTCAAAAGCACTACCAAGGACCAGCAGACGTTGCTGGAACTCGGATACCGACATGGAGGCACCGAGGCCAAAGGCACTGCGGAGAACCAGCTGACGGTACTGGAACAGGGACGGGTACCATAAGGCACCCATGAAAATGTAAGTTGACAGGCCGCAAGCTGTCCGCAGTTACCGAATCACACAGTCCTACAGTGGGTGCTTGTCCTATTGTCACAACGGAAACAGACTTTATTTAGATATCCCACAGCACACATAGGAATCACCTAAACTGCAGGCACCATAGAGTCGGCTAACCCGAATGCAACACGACAGGACAACTTATTGGAGGCTAATTAACGTTGACACTGCTAGTAAACAGCTGTCGTGCTGTAACCAGGCTGGGCAGGAGTCAGTACCCGTGCCAATTACTTCCGAGCAACAACTGGCGGTGTTGGAGCCCAGGGATGAGAGGAGGACAGGGTGGAGGCAGCATGACTTTTTGGCGTACACACAGCAGGGGAACAGCTGACATTACTTAACCCCAGTAACACTGGAGCAAGTGTTGACTGTGCTAACAGCACTTCCGAGCGTTCCTTTATGTTCACTTTAGTAGGAGGTCGGCGTACCCCCCTGCTGCGGGAAGAACAAATTGAAGCCGTTGTTGCTTGGATGGCAGCCAATGCATCGACTTCAATTGCTTCCACCTCCTCTCAGGAACACAGCACTGTTGAGCAACCATCTGTCTCTTCACCGCCTGCCAAATTGCCCAGGCAGTCAGACAGTTCTGTACAGGATCCAGCTGAGTCTCTTCTTCTGTTCTCAGAATCTGTTGGCTTGCAAACAGGGGCCCAGCCAAGCAGCATTCTGGAATGTGAAGAAGAGGGAGTATGCAGTGATGCGCAACAGCTGTGTCTCTCAGAATCTGAAGAGGCGGGTGAGCCAGTGCCGATGCTCAGCACACCGCAGAACGCATCTGATGATGATGAGACTCAGGTGCCAGTTTCTGTTGAGCATGGTGCTGGCCAGACCACCCAACAGCAGCAGGTTTTGGAAGAGGGTAGTGGAGATGATGAGGTCCAAGTCCCAACATGGCGTGAGGAACAGGAAGGTGGTGGGAGCAGCTCTGAGGAAGAGATTGCCCCAACGGAACAAACAGGAGGGAGAGTTAGGCTGCAGACTCGGTTGACTGTAGCCTCCAGTTTGGAACCTGTTCGGAGCAGTTCTCTTCCAAAAGTCAAAACGGGCGCTCCCAGGACTTGCACTGCGTGGTCCTTTTTTGACACACTTGCAGATGATATTTGCTATGTGAAATGCAAGCTGTGTAATCTAAAAGTAAAAACAGGTAAAAGTGTCAGTAACGTCAATACCAGTAATATTATTATTATTATAGATTTTAATAGCGCCATTTATTCCATGGCGCTTTACATGTGAAGAGGGGCAAATATAGACAATTACAGTAAACATGAGCAATACAAGGCACACACAAGTACAGAAGGAGAGAGGACCCAGCCCGCGAGGGCTCACAATCTACAGGGGTGGTTGAGGATACACTAGGAGAGGGAAGAGCTGATCGTGTGGTGGTTCAGTAGACTGAAGATCATTGCACGTTGTATGCTTGTCGGAAGAGGTGGGAAATATGTGCAAACATGTGGGTACAAAGCAAGTAGTTGAGTTACAAAGACACACTGGAGATGTAGGCTAACCTACAGCAGCACCTACATCTTCAGGTCGTGTCGGAGCCTCTTCCTCCAGCTGACACACAGCTGGTTCGGCTTTCTCACAGGATCGCCATGGAAGAACCTCGGTCAATGTTGTCCAGAGACAAAGTGTTATTCCACCCACAGCAGCAAGTTCCCTGTCATCCTCACACACCCAGGCCACAAAACAGCCATCGGTACCACAGGCATGGGATAAAAGACGGCCATACTCGGCAAACCATCCACGAGCACAGGCTCTGAATGCTGGTATTGCAAAACTCCTGTCCCTTGAAATGCTGTCATTCAGGCTGGTGGAGACTGACAGTTTCCGTAACTTAATGGCATTGGCAGTCCCATAATACAATGTGCCAAGCCGATTTTATTTCAGCAGGCAAGCCGTCCCTGGTCTGCAAAAGCATGTTGCGTGAAAAATTAAACATGCGCTACTAAACTTCGTCAGTAGCAATGTCCACCTGACCACCGCTGCGTGGACCAGTACCCATGGCCAGGGACGATACCTTTCCCTCACTGCCCATTGGGTCAATGTTGTGTAGCCGGGTACAGATCTTGCGAGTGGCGCTGTACGTGTTCAGCCAACTCCAAGGATTGCAGGAATCAAGTCTGTACACATTGACTCCTCCTCCTACTCCAGTTCCTCAAAAACATTGCTGCAGGAGCCGTCACGGTCTACCTCCACATGGACCAGTGAACGCTTAATAATAATAATAATCATTATTTATATAGCACAAACAGATTCCGCTGCGCTTTACAGTTTAACAGTTTCAGAACACAAGTAATAAGTAACAACGTTAACAATAAAATAATTAAAGCAATAGAAGCCGCCCCTGCTCTTGAGAGCTTACAATTTACAATGAGGTGGGGGAGCTACAAAGTACAGGTGTTTATATACAATGGTCTATTTACAATGATGGTCCAGCCAATTTGAGGGAGTGAGGGATGGATGGAGATAGTGAATGGGCTACACACACACACTTACACATAGAATGACTTTGGGCCTGGGGTCCGATATATGACCGCTACTTTGAGGGAGAGGGACGAAAGGGCATGATGGTGTGGACCTCAAAAGAAGGGAATGAGAGTGATGGAATTGGGGGGATGACCTGGAAAGTACATTGTGGGGACAGGAGTATGCCAACTCCACCACCATGTCTGTTTGAGGGTCTCGGGGAATGTGAGAACTATAAGCCACCATAGGAAATGGCAGGAGGGGAAACCGTGTCAGAATCCTGAATCCAGGTTTCAGTCAGGGCCAACAGATGAAGAGAGTTGTTCAGAAAGTAGTTGTGCAGGAAGGTTAGCTTGTTGCATGCAGACCGTGGATTCCAGAGGGCATAGTTAAACGAAGGAGATGAGGGAGTGCAATTAATATTAATAAGATTATTATGGTTTCGATATGAGGTAGGGTAGGGATTGAGGTTGGGGGATGGTGGACCAGGGTTGGGGGAGATGTCCCCTGAAATCAATAGGAGTAGGAAGATAAAGAGCAGGTAGTTGTTGGTGTTGTAAGTTGGTTTTTTCAGTGATGTGTTTCGGCTAGATGGGCTGAGGTTTCTCAGGAAGGTGATGAGTGCATGGGAACTGTACATTGGAGAGGGAAGTATGGAGGGGCTCATGTGTATGAGTCGTGATGAAGGGGGGATGGGGCGGTGTTTGTGGAAGGCAAGGGAACACAGGAGGATACAGTTAATGTACATAATTAAAAACATAACAAAAAACAAGAAACAAATATCCTAAAATAAAATTTTAAATATATTGCAAAACATGCATGAGGTTGTAATAATAATAATAAGGGTATTTGATAAACATAATATTTATGAAAATGTTTTGTTCAGGATTAAAAATATAGCAAAGTGAGGACTACCTTATTCCAGCCCTGATTAACTGCCATGAATAACTGCCGTTTACTCAATGCTTGTCTTCTATGATGCTTTGCTTTCTGTGATGCGTGCACCCCACACATGCACCACACAACGCTTAGCTGTTGCGACCGATATGAGCACTGCCGTGGGCAAACGTCAACAGGTCGTCCTGAAATTAATTTCCATGGGGAATCGAAGCCACACAGAGCAGGAGCTCTGGAATGCCATGAAGCAGGAGAGCGACGTGTGGTTTTTGACAGCGAATCTCCAGCTAGGCTTGGTAGTGTGTGACAATGGCCGAAATCTGGTGGCAGCTCTGGGCCTTGTCAACCTCACTCACATACCATGTCTGGCACATGTGCTCAACTTGGTCGTGCAGAGTTTTTTGAGGGACTATACGGATATTGATGCACTGCTGCACAAGGTCCGCCTACACTTGCGACGTTCCAGCATGATCAGATCGCGCATTGCAGCTCTGCAACGCAGATTTCGCCTTCCTGAACATCGCATCATATGTGACGTACCCACCAGGTGGAATTCCACGTTACATATGTTGGAGCGGTTTGTGTGAGCAGCAGCCAGCAGTAATGGAGTATCAGCTGCATCAGGCGCAATCAACTCGCAATTTGCGCCGTTCACACTTCACCACTACTGAGTGGGCCTCTATAATAATAATAATAATCTTTATTTATATAGCGCCAACAGATTCCACAGCGCTTTACAGTTTAACAGTTTCAGAACAAAAGTCATAAGTAACAACGTTAACAATACAATAATTAAAGCAATATAAGCCGGTCCTGCTCGTGAGAGCTTACAATCTATAATGAGGAGGGGGAGCTACAAAGTACAGGTGTTTATATACAATGGTGTATTTACAATGATGGTCCAGCCATTTTGAGGGAGTGAGGGATGGATGGATGGAGATAGTGAATGAGCTACCCACACACACACACACACACACACACACACACACACACACACACACACACACACACACACATAGAATGACTTTGATTAGTGAATGTGATAGGCCACTCTGAACAAATGTGTTTAGAGGGAGCGCCTGAAACCATGCAAATTGCGGATAGTTATAATTTCTTGGGGTACAGCATTTCAGAGGATTGGCGCAGCGCGGGAGAAGTCTTGGAGTCGGGAGTGGGAGGTACGGATTAGTGCAGAGGTTAGTCCAAGGTCGTTTGCAGAGCGCAGCAGTCGGTTAGGCCGATAGATAGAAATGAGGGAGGAGATGTAGGGGGGTGCTGCACTGTGGAGAGCTTTGTAGGTGAGAACAAGTACTTTGAATTGGATCCTATAATGGATGGGCAGCCAGTGTAAGGACTGGCGAAGGACTCTATGAAGGACATCTGCCACGTTTTGCGTGCGTTTGATGAGTCAACGCGGATGGCGAGTGCAGATGATGCACTAGTCAGCCTGACTGTCCCCCTTATCTGCCTGCTTGAAAAAACACTGCAAGCACTAAGGGATGAGGTTTTGGAAGAGGTGGAGGATGAGGAGTCACAAATTCCATCACCTTATGTACAGTCAGCGCAACGTGGTTCCTCACAAAGGGCTGGGCAGGGCTCACTTTGTGAGGAGGATGAGGAGGAGTCAATGGAGGAGGAAGACATCGCTCCAGAGGGAGATACACAACGCTCTAGTCAGTATGTAGAGCGAGGGTGGGGTGATGCAGAGCAGGCAGAGATGATGCCTCTTGCAGGGGACAGCGTTTCTTGGCCAGTTGGAAGTCTGCAGCACATGGTTGATTTCATGCTGCAGTGCCTGAGAAACGACCGCCACATCACCCACATTCTCACCACGTCTGATTATTGGGTGTACACCCTCCTAGACCCTCGCTACCGGGACAACTTTCAAAGCCTCATCAGACCGTTGAACCGGGAGCGTAAAATGCGGGAGTAACAAGACACACTGCTGCAATTATTATTATTATTATACATTTATATAGCGCCATTTATTCCATGGCGCTTTACATATGACAAGGGAAAAATATAGACAGGTACAATAAAGATGTGCTGGACAAGGGACACACAAGTACAGAAGGAGAGAGGACCCTGCCCGCGAGGGCTCACAGTCTGCAGGGATGGGTGAGAATGCAATAGGAAAGGGTACAGCTGGTCGTACGATGGTTGAGTACACTGAGGATCATTGCAGGTTGTAAGCTTGTCGGAATCCATAATGTTCTCCATTACAGCCGAGAGCACTGCTGCTGCTACTGCTTTACAAAGCAGCTCTGTGCGTCGAGGCAGTGGAGACAGCTCTGCAACAAGAGGGAGCACAAGCAGCGCCTCTGCACAGGGCAAGACCAGTATGTTCCAAATGTGGTGAAGTTTTGTGGCAGCGCCACCAATGTCTACACCATCCGAGACGGCTCCAGTCAGCAGGAGGCAACGTTTCCGTAAGATGGTGACAGACGACATGTCTTGCCCTCTCAGTGTACTCCCAGATGGCTCTTCCCCATTCAAGTTCTGAGTCTCTAAGCTGGATACATGGCCAGAGCTTAGCCAGTATGCATTGGAGGTGCTGGCTTGCCCTGCTGGCAGTGTATTATCGGAGCGCATCTTTTGTGCTTCAGGTGGTGTACTAACAGACCGTCGCATGCGACTATCCTCCGATAATGTAGACCGGCTTACTTTGCTGTAAATGAACAAGGCATGGATCACGCATGAATTTGCCTGTCCTGTTTCCGATTAAATAATTGGTTGGCAACGTTATACATGTATCCTGTTATGTTCATCTTTCTACCACCTGAACTGTACAGTCATGGCTAGAGTTGAGCGATACTTTCCGATATCCAAAAGTATCGGAATCGGAATGGTATCGCCGATATGTAAGTCTAAGGGAACAAAATATCGTAACTAAAAAAACCCCATTCTTTCCTTGTAAACACTAAATATACACACATAGAATACATTATATATATATATATATCTATATATATATATATATATATATACATGTCATTGTGACATATATATATACATATATTTATAGTTTATACACTTCTACATAGTAAAATAGCCTCTGATTCAATTGCCGGGTAAAGCCGGCTTCTGTGAAAAGACAGAAGCACCCGACATGAAATGACACTTGGTTTACATAGAGTTAAGGTACTGCCACACTACACAATCCCGCTAGCGATCTCGTTAGCGTCGCATACTAATGAGATCGCTAGCGGGATTGTTTCTATATCGCTAGTAGCTACCTAATTTAGCGATATCGTTAAGGACGCTATCGCGGTTAGCGATCTCCTTAACGACTTTAGCGGTACAAAAGTACCGCTAAATCGCTAAAAAAGGTGCCACACTCAGCGATTAGATACTTACCAGCGGGGCGCCAGCGATGAAAATAGGGTCCGGAACGATCAGGACGACGGACGAGATCACAGCAGGGGCCACGTCGCTGGTTGATGCCGCACACAACAACATCGCTAACGGGATCGCTAAATAGTGACGTTTTTTAGCGATCTCGTTAGCTATGTTGTTTAGTGTGGCATACCCTTTAACCATGTCTTTTCATGTAGTTTGATATCTGATTTGCACAAACAATTACATGAGTGGCTGTGTGCAAAATTTCACACCTGTAGGGGTTAATTAAAGGTGTAAATTCGTTGTAAAAAAAACGGACTTTTTTGCTACGAATTTACACCTTTAATTAACCCCTACAGGTGTGAAATTTTGCACACTTACACTCATGTAATTGTTTGTGCAAATCAGATATCAAACTACATGAAAAGACATGGTTAACTCTATGTAAACCAAGTGTCATTTCATGTCGGGTTCTGCATTTTCACAAAAGCCGGCAATTGAATTAGCGGCTATTATACTATGTAGAAGTGTATGAACTATAAATATATATATATATGTGTCACAAATTCAATGACATGTATATATATATATGAGGTGTAAAATTGCTGAAAAAAAATGCGTGGGCTCCCGCCCTATTTTCGCAACCAGACAGACAAAGCCAGTGAGTGGGGGCAGATAATAATAGCCCAGAGAGGGACCATTCTTTTTGCCCCCCCCTCTGGCTACTAACATCTGCCCCCAGACACCCCAGGAAAGACAAATCTATAATTAGATTCGCCCTTTCTGGCACTTTGCCTGTCTATTCCCATTGCCCTGTAGCGGTGGCGAATGGGTTAATATGGGGTTAAAGCCACCTTGCTATTGAAAGGTGACCTTAAGCCAGGTTAATAATTGAGAGCTGTCAATTAGACAACTATCAATTATTAATCCTATTGCATGAAATAAAAATAAAACACACACACTTTAATTAAAAATCATTTTAATGAAATACACATGTTTTTGACCATCTTTTATTTTACTGCAAAAACCATTTCCTGTAATAAAAATAAAATAAAAAAGCAAAATTATTCTTACCTTTCCCATGCACAGTCAGGTCCCACGGTGTAATCCTTCAGAAAGGGTTAATGTTTACTGCAGGGACTGCAGCTAATGCTGCAGCCTCACAGTAAACCCCCAAATGAATGAGTTCCTCTCCTGGCTGACAGGAGAGTAAAGGCTGGGTCTCACATAACGATACACCAGCGATCCCGACAACGATATGCACTTGTCAGGATCGCTGGTGTATCACTACATGATCGCTGCTGAGCTGCCAAACAGGCAGCTCAGGCAGCGATCTGGGACAGCGACACTGCGGGTAACATCGCTTAAGGGCCCGTCTCACATAGCGATATCGCTACCGAGATCGCTGCTGAGTCACTAGTTTTGTGACGCAGCAGCGAGCTCACCAGCGATATCGCTGTGTGTGACATTCAGCGACGATCAGCCCCCCTGCCGGGTATCGCTGATCGTCGCTGAAATGTCAGGACCTTTTTTTGATCGCTGGTTCCCGCTGACAGGCACGCATCGCTGCGTGTGACAGGCGGGAGACCAGCGATCCGCTGGTAACCAAGGTACACAGCGGGTTTCCAGGCGCGGGGCTGTGCCTAGAAACCCGCTGTGTACCTTGGATACCAGCGCCCTGATGCAGGGGAGCTGGTATCCAAGGTACACAGCGGGTTTCCAGGCACCGCGCAGCGCTTGGAAACCCGCTGTGTACCTTGGTTACCAGCGGTTCAGGAGGGCTTCCATAAAAAATGTTGCATTGAATGCAAGGCCTGCCCTGCTACCAAGTCATATGCACCCCAATAAGCCTTTGAACCCAGGTACTGGATGAGTCCAGGAAAATCCACCTCACATTATTCATTTTGTCCTCCCATTCTGGTTTTTTTTTTTCATTGACTGCAAGGCCTGCCCTGCTACCAAGTCATATGCACACCACTAACCCCAATCCCCCTTGGAAGAAACATGGAGGAGGGCCTCATAAAAAAAATTCACATTAAAAAGGAGCAGGTCTAATAGACTTCGAATATACATTGTGTGTTGTCTGGAAAAAATTTTCCCCTGTGGGGTACACCTCAACCTTTTCCATAACAAGTATTTAATACCCAGCAAAAACATCCACCCTTGTAAGGAATTCGACAATGGATGTAGCAGCACGGAATGCTTTAACTCTGGTGATGTAGTGGCGGTGGATGATGAGACGTGGAGGAAGGACTGATTAAAAACTAAGCCATATTTAACCCCTTCATGACCCAGCCTATTTTGACCTTAAAGACCTGGCCATTTTCTTCAATTCTGACCAGAGTCCCTTTATGAGGTAATAACTCAGGAACACTTCAAGGGATCCTAGCGATTCTGAGACTGTTTTTTCGAGACATATTGGGCTTCATGTTAGTGGTAAATTTAGTTCATCATTTTTTGCGTTTGACAAGCAATTTCTCATTTTTACAACAAAATTTCCAAAACCATTTTTTTACGGACCACCTCACATTTGAAGTCACTTTGAGGGGTGTATATGGCAGAAAATACACAAAAGTGACACCATTATTAAAACTGCACCCCTCAGGCTACTCAAAACTACATTCAAGAAGATTATTAACCCTTCAGGTGCTTCACAGGAACTAAAGCAATGAGGAAGGAAAAAATGGACATTTTAATTTTTCCAACAAAAATTTTCTTTTAGCATCAATTTTTTCATTTTTACATGGGCAACAGGATAAAATGGATCCTAAAATTTGTTGGGCAATTTATCCTGAGTATCACAGATATCTCATATGTGATCATAAGCCACTGTTTGGGTGCACGGCAGGGCCCAGAAGGGAAGAAGCGTCATTTGACTTTTTGAGTGGAAAATTAGCTCTAGTGACACCTTGGTATCTACTGCTTTAGTTCTCCATCCTCTGGTGTGTACAAGTTTAGTTTTCCAACCCAAACTGTTTAGTAGTTTGGTTCTCAAACCCCTGTTGTCTATTAGTTTCATTCTCCATGTTTTGGTGTGCATTTCTTTCCCTCTGCAATCATAGCAGTTTAGTAGTTTAGTTGTCCAACTCCTGTTGTCAATTACTTCAGTTTTCCATGCTATGGTGTTAATTTGTTTTGTTCTGCAATCATAGCTGTTTATTAGAGTTGAGCGGAACAGATACAAAAGTCGCTGACTTTCGCCAAAGTCGAGTTTTGCCAAGCGACACCCGACCATAGAGTGAGGTCGACCATGCAGTCGTCGACCCGAGCGCCAAAGTCAGTTTTCCATAATGCTTGCAGGCACCTTTTCTCAACCAATGAGCAAGGACGTACACTGTGGGCAATGAGATGATATGGGCAACGGCCAACACCATCTTAGAGAAGGGCATTGCAGTGATTGGCTTGCTTTAGGGGGTGTCATAGTGTCTATAAAAGCCCTGACCGCCGACCGACATTTTACTTCTGCCGATCTTAACAGTAGGGAGAGGTTGCTGATGCTGTTTATCAATAGGGAGAGCGTTAGGGCAGGAAAGAGAAGTTCTTATGTGCTTGTGCTGATAGCAATTGTGCTTGAACAGTTAATGTGCAGTGACAGGGGAGGATTTTCTTGTGTGCAGCAGTGCTGGTAATTAGGCTGCCTGCCAGTAACAGGGGAGGATTTTCTTGTGTGCAGCAGTAGTGGTTAATAGGCAGCCTGCTAGCTGTATTGCTGTGTGTACACTGCGGTGCAGAGTGCTTTTTACACAGCACTAATACTTTTAGTCTTTTTTCCTGCACAGTTACATAGCGTTCATTTTTTCCCACACCATATAGAGCTGTATGCGCCTCACACACTACCGTGTACCGGCTGGTATCACGGACAAATACATGCTGACTATCTGTGTGTGACTCCGGAAATATATACCGAGATTTACAATTACCCCTAGACTGTATACAGCTGTACGCTTGTGATACAGTACCCTTTTTCTGCTTTTTATATTCTGGTCTAATCCATACTGAGCCTGTGATCGTCTGTGTCTGACTCCGGAAATATATACGGAGGTTTACAATTACCCCTACACTGTATACACCTGGTATCTTCAGATACATTACCCTTTTTCTGCTTTTTATATTCTGGTCTAATCCATACTAAGCCTGTGAGCGTCTGTGTGGTACTCCGGAAATATATACGGATATTTAAAATTACCCCAACACTGTATACAGCTGTATGCTTCTGATACAGTACCCTTTTTCTGCTTTTTATATTCTGGTCTAATCCATACTGAGCCTGTGAGTGTCTGTGTGTGACTCCGGAAATATATACGGAGATTTACAATTATCCCTAGACTGTATACAGCTGTACGCTTCTGATACTGTACCCTTTTTCTGCTTTTTATATTCTGGTGTAATCCATACTGAGCCTGAGAGCGTCTGTGTGTGACTCTGGAAATATATACGGAGATTTACAATTTTCCCCTTCACCGTATACAGCTGTACGCTTCTGATACAGTACCATATATCTGCTGGTATTTTGGGTACATTTTCAAAATCATAAGGAAGTATGGCGGAAGAGGCCGCGGATGTGGGCGTGGGTGGCCAGCTGGTACTGATGGTGATGGTGGTGCATATGCTGGTAGTGCCAAAAGCACAATAGCACCTAAGGCAGGAGGTGTTGAGCCTGCATCATCGTCTGGCTCCAGAAGGCCTGGAAGGCTCCCTTTTCTGGGAGTAGGTAAACCGATTTTAAAGTCGGAGCAGCAGGAACAGGTTTTGGCTTACATTGCCGAAACAGCCTCCAGCTCTATCGCCTCCTTTTCTGAAGTTTACAAAAATGCAAGCACTGAGTCTGGAACAACACCTTTCCTTGGGTCCTTCACCCCCACCAAAAGTGAAGGATGCGGCAATCCACACTTCAGATTACTCCCTGGAGCTCTTTTCACATACCATGCCTGGGTCATCAAGTCAAATCCTGAATTCCCCAGTCCAAGATGAATCTGACATGGAGTGCACTGATTCACAGCCACTGCTTGATAATTCTGCAGTACATTCACCCAGAGCACTACATTGCCCTTGCAGTCTACTGAGCCATAATCTGACCCTGATGAAACTCAGATGCCCCTTCCCTCATACTATACCACCTTACACGGTGACACAGAGGAAGGTGCAGATGAAATTGAAAAGGAGGTGATGGATGACCCAGTTGTTGACCCGAATTGACATCCATTGGGGGAAGAGGGTGCCGCTGGCAATAGCTCAGAAGAGGAGAAAGATCCGCAGTAGGCATCGACATCGCAGCAGCGATTTTCTGGCAGGCCCGTAGCTGTCCAAAAACATGTTAAACAAATAAAAAGAGTTGCAGGCAGCTTGGCCAGATGGTCAAATTAGCACAGCGTGCAAGCCCTGAATAGTAATCCCATAGTAGGAAGAGTGCAGTGTGGCACTTTTTTTTACCACAATCCTATTGATGAGGCAAAGGTTATCTGTAAGAAGTGCGGAAGGACCTTTAACCGAGGGAAAAATCTCAGAAATTTGAATACCAATTGCATGCTTAGACATTTAATTACCATGCACTTGCAAGCGTGGATGGACTACAAAACCTCAGGTAGCACACGTGCACCTGCTCCGACTGAAGGTAGCCAGCAACGCTACATCGCTTCCGCCTCTGAAAGCATACCGTTTAGCACACCAACAGCAAGAAATGTGGAGGTGTCATCTCAAGGCCAAATCAGTCAGGGAATCAGAATGTTTTTGCAACAAAAGACTGAATCTAGGCCATCACCACCACCACCACCACCATCACCATTGAACGCCTACATTGTCAAACTGATCTCATTAGAGATGATGCCCTTCTGTTTGGTTGAAAGCGCAGCATTCCGAGAGCTCATGGCCTATGCTGTCCCACGCTATGACCTACACAGTCGGCACTTCTTTTCTAGAAAAGCCATCCCTGCCCTCCACCTGCATGTGAAAGACCGCATTGTCCATGCACTCAAACAATTAGTGAGTGGCAAGGTGCACCTCACAACAGATGCATGGGCCAGTAGGCATGGCCAGGGCCATTACGTGTCCATCACTGAGCACTGGGTTAATGTGGTGGATGCAAGGTCCACAGGGGATAGCGGCGGTGGGACAGTGCTGCCTAGCCCATGGTATAGGCAACAGTTGGCTGTAGGTGTTCGACCCTCCTCCTCCAGAAGCGAGCACGAGCACTCCATCCGCAGCTGCCAGTGTTGCACACGAGGTGTCCCACTGTCGAACAGCTAGTGGTATGCGTCAGCAAGCTGTTTTAAAGATGATGTCTTTGAGTGACAACAGACACACCGCGGAAGTACTGGCCGACTACTTGCAGCGAGAAACTGAGTCATGGCTGGGCAGTATACATCTTGCGCCAGGCAAGGTAGTCAGTGATAACGGCCGTAATTTTATGGTGGCCATAGCCCGGGCAAAACTTAGACACATACCTTGCCTGGCTCACACCTTGAACCTGGTGGTGCAGTGCTTCCTAAATAATTATCCAGAGTTAACAGCCCAGCTCCATAAGGTGCGAAGACTGTGCTCGCACATCCGTCACTCGCCCGTAGACTCCAGTCGTATGCAGAGGCTGCAGTGATCTCTCCACCTCCCCAAGCACCACCTAATCATAGACGTTGCAACAAGGTGGAACTCCACCATGCACATGGTTGAGAGGCTGTGCGAACAGAGGCAGGCTGTAATGCATTTGTGGTAGGATACACGGGCAGGCAGTTTAAGGGCAGACATGGAGTTGTCGGGTGTGCAGTGGTCAAAGCTGAAAGACCTCTGTAAAATCCCTCAGTGTTTTGAGAAATGCAAACGGCTGGTAAGCGCATGCAAACTTTGACGCACATTAAGGATCAGGAGTCTGCAGCGGAGGAGGAAAAGAAGGAGGAGGGAAGCCTTGATGACAGTCAGGCATTGTCTGCTCATGGAACTGTCCTGGACGAGGTGGAGGATAATAATAATAAGAATCTTTATTTATATAGCGCCAACATATTCCGCAGCGCTTTACATATTAACAGTTTCAAAACGCAAGTCATAAGTAACATTAACAAGACAATAATTAAAGCAAAATAAGACCCTGCTCATGAGAGCTTACAATCTACAATGAGGTGGGGGAGATACAAAGTACTGGTGTGTATATACAATGGTGTATTTACAATGATGGTCCAGCCATCTTGAGGGAGTGAGGGATGGAGATAGTGAATGGGCTACACATACACACTTACACAAAGAATGACTTTGATTAGTGAACATGATAGGTCACACTGAACAAATGTGTTTTGAGGGAGCGCCTGAAACTATGCAAATTGTGGATGGTCTTAATTTCTTGGGTAGAGCATTCCAGAGGATTAGCGCAGCACGGGAGAAGTCTTGGAGTCGGGAGTGGGAGGTACGGATTAGTGCAGAGGTTAGTCGAAAGTCGTTTGCAGAGCGCAGCTGTCGGTTAGGCCGATAGATAGAAATGAGGGAGGAGATGTAGGGGGGTGCTGCACTGTGGAGAGCTTTGTAGGTGAGAACAAGTACTTTGAATTGGATCCTATAATGAATAGGAAGCCAATGTAATGACTGGCGAAGAGCGGACGCGTCCGAGTACCGATTAGCCAGATGGATGACCCTGGCTGCTGCATTAAGGATGGACTGGAGAGGGGATAGTCGAGTAATGGGGAGGCAGAGTAATGGGGAGGCCAAGTAACAGAGCATTGCAGTACTCCAGGCGGTAGTGGATCAATGCTACAGTGAGGGTTTTTGTTGTTTCCATGGTGAGAAAAGGGCGGATTCTAGATATGTTATTTAGGTGTAAGCGGCAAGAGCGGGCAATTGATTGTATATGGGAGGTGAAGGAGAGATTGGTGTCAAATATAACACCCAGACAGTGAGCCTGCTGCCGGGGAGTTATTATGGTGCCATCCACGGAGTGGAAAATTTCAGATTTAGTTTAAGGAGGTTAGTAGATGGCAGGAGCAGAAGAAGTTCAGTTATGGAGAGGTTGAGTTTCAGATAGAGAGCGGACATGATGTTGGAGATTGCGGACAGACAGTCAGTGGCGTTCTGTAGTACAGCAGGGGAAATGTTGGGGGATGATGTGTATAGTTGTGTGTCATCAGCAAAAAGATGGTACTGAAAGCCAAATCTGTTGATGGTCTGTCCGATTAGGGCTGTGTAGAGAGAGAAGAGAAGGGGGCCAAGGACTGAGTCCTGAGGTACCCCAACAGCGAGAGGAAGAGGAGATGACGTGGAGCCAGAGAATATAACACTGAAGGAGCGGTCAGAAAGATAGAAAGAGAACCAGGAGAGAACAGTGTCCTTAATGCCTAGAGACTGGAGCCTAGAGAGTAGGAGATGGTGGTCAAATGTGTCAAAAGCTGCAGAAAGGTCGAGAAGAATGAACAGAGAGTGGTCACCATTACGTTTTGCTGTCACAAGGTCATTGGTCACTTTGATGAGTGAAGTTTCAGTCGAATGTAGGGGGCGGAAGCTGGACTTTGAAAGGTCTAGTAGGGAATGAGTGGAGAGGTAACGGGTAAGGCGGGAGTAGACTAGGCGCTCCAAGAGTTTAGAGATGAAGGGGAGATTGGAGACTGGTCTGTAGTTGTTTGTGCAGAAAGGATCGAGAGCAGGTTTCTTTAGTAATGGAGTAACGATGGAGTGTTTGAAGGAGGATGGGAAAATGCCAGAGGAGAGGGAAAGATTAAAGATTGTAGTCAGGTGAGTTGTGACAACTGGAGAGAGAGACTGGAGGAGATGTGAGGACATGGGGTCGGTAGTGCATGTAGTCAGATGAGAGGAGGAGGGGAGTCTGGAGACTCCTTCTGTGATGGGATCAAATGTGGAAAGTGAGCCAGGGGAAATGCAGGGAGGGATGGGAGTAACAGCACTTGGTTGTTGGGAGCAGATTTCCTGACGGATATTATCTATTTTTTCTATAAAGTGGGAGGCCAGGTCATCAGCACTGATGTTCTTGATAGGAGCTTGTGCTTTTGGCCTGAAGAGGGAGTGAAAAGTGTCAAAAAGTTTCTTGGGGTTGTTGGCTAGTGAGGAGATCAGGGTGGTGAAGTAGGTCTGTTTGGCGAGGTGAAGGGCGGCGTTATAAGTTCTTAACATAAATTTGAAGTGGATGAAGTCTTCTGGTGTGCGGGTTTTTCTCCATAGGCGTTCAGCACTCCTAGAGCATCGCTGGAAAAGATGAGTTTGAAAAGTGAGCCAGGGCTGTTTTACTGTGTGGAGGAAGAAGAGGAAGAGGAGGAGGAGGATGAGGGGGATGATTATTTTGGGGAGGAGGATGCTTCTCAGGGGGCAAGAGAAAATGTTGGCTTGCCAAAGTCAGGTACAGGGTCTGTGCTTGACTAGAGGGATGTGGATTTGGCAGAAAGTGCTCCTCCACCCACCACTGTCAGTGCATCATTAACACCTGGAACATTGGTCCACATGTGTGATTATGTCTTGCGGATCCTAAAAGGAGACCCCCGCATTGCCAAAATTATGAAGGATAACTACTACTGGTTGGCCAGTTTCCTTGATCCACGCTATAAAGGCAAATTACTGAACATCGTGCCACAAGAGAACCTAGAGCTAATATTGGCGAACAAACAAGCAACTCTGGTAAACAGCTTGTTAGAGGCATTCCTTGCACACAGCAGCGGTGCAGGTTCTACCACGAGCCGTACTGGGCCAACTGGAAGAGGTATTCATGGTGCACACAGCCGAATTGGCATTGGAGACAGCGCTTTTCATTTTAACAGTTTCAAAACGCAAGTCATAAGTAACAACATTAACAAGACAATAATTAAAACAAAATAAGACCCTGCTCATGAGAGCTTACAATCTACAATGAGGTAGGGGAGATACAAAGTACTGGTGTGTATATACAATGGTGTATTTACAATGATGGTCCAGCCATCTTGAGGGAGTGAGGGATGGAGATAGTGAATGGGCTACACACACACACTTACACATAGAATGACTTTAATTAGTGAATGTGATAGGCCGCTCTGAACAAGTGTGTTTTGAGGGAGCGCCTGAAACCATGCAAATTGTGGATGGTCCTAATTTCTTGGGGTAGAGCATTCCAGAGGATTAGCGCAGCACGGGAGAAGTCTTGGAGTCGGGAGTGGGAGGTACGGATTAGTGCAGAGGTTAGTCGAAAGTCGTTTGCAGAGCGCAGCTGTCGGTTAGGCCGATAGATAGAAATGAGGGAGGAGATGTAGGGGGGTGCTGCACTGTGGAGAGCTTTGTAGGTGAGAACAAGTACTTTTAATTGGCTCCTATAATGAATGGGAAGCCAATGTAATGACTGGCGAAGAGCGGACGCATCCTAGTACCGATTAGCCAGATGGATGACCCTGGCTGCTGCATTAAGGATGGACTGGAGAGGGGATAGTCGAGTAATGGGGAGGCAGAGTAATGGGGAGGCCAAGTAATAGAGTGTTGCAGTACTCCAGGCGGGAGTGGATCTATGCTACAGTGAGGGTTTTTGTTGTTTCCATGGTGAGAAAAGGGCGGATTCTAGAGATGTTATTTAGGTGTAAACGGCAAGAGCGGGCAATTGATTGTATATGGGAGGTGAAGGAGAGATTGGTGTCAAATATAACACCCAGACAGCGAGCCTGCTGCCGGGGAGTTATTATGGTGCCACCCACGGAGTGGAAAATTTCAGATTTAGTTTAGGGAGGTTAGTAGATGGCAGGAGCAGAAGAAGTTCAGTTATGGAGAGGTTGAGTTTCAGATAGAGAGCGGACATGATGTTGGAGATTGCAGACAGACAGTCAGTGGCGTTCTGTAGTACAGCAGGGGTAATGTTGGGGGATGATGTGTATAGTTGTGTGTCATCAGCAAAAAGATGGTAATGAAAGCCAAATCTGTTGATGGTCTGTCCGATTGGGGCTGTGTAGAGAGAGAAGAGAAGGGGGCCAAGGACTGAGTCCTGAGGTACCCCAACAGCGAGAGGAAGAGGAGATGACGTGGAGCCAGAGAATATAACACTGAAGGAGCGGTCAGAAAGATAGAAAGAGAACCAGGAGAGAACAGTGTCCTTAATGCCTAGAGACTGGAGCCTAGAGAGTAGGAGATGGTGGTCAAACGTGTCAAAAGCTGCAGAAAGGTCGAGAAGAATGAACAGAGAGTGGTCACCATTACGTTTTGCTGTCACAAGGTCATTGGTCACTTTGATGAGTGCAGTTTTAGTCGAATGTAGGGGGCGGAAGCTGGACTGTGAAGGGACTAGTAGGGAGTGAGTGGAGAGGTAACGGGTAAGACGGGAGTAGACTAGGCGCTCCAAGAGTTTAGAGATGAAGGGGAGATTGGAGACTGGTCTGTAGTTGTTTGTGCAGAAAGGGTCGAGAGCAGGTTTCTTTAGTAATGGAGTAACGATGGAGTGTTTGAAGGAGGATGGGAAAATGCCAGAGGAGAGGGAAAGATTAAAGATTGTAGTCAGGTGAGTTGTGACAACTGGAGAGAGAGACTGGAGGAGATATGAGGACATGGGGTCGGTAGTGCATGTAGTCAGATGAGAGGAGGAGAGGAGTCTGGAGACTTCTTCTGTGATGGGATCAAATGTGGAAAGTGAGCCAGGGGAAATGCAGGGAGGGATGGGAGTAACAGCACTTGGTTGTTGGGAGCAGATTTCCTGACGGATATTATCTATTTTTTCTATAAAGTGGGAGGCCAGGTCATCAGCACTGATGTTCTTGATAGGAGCTTGTGCTTTTGGCCTGAGCAGGGAGTGAAAAGTGTCAAAAAGTTTCTTGGGGTTGTTGGCTAGTGAGGAGATCAGGGTGGTGAAGTAGGTCTGTTTGGCGAGGTGAAGGGCGGCGTTATAAGTTCTTAACATAAATTTCAAGTGGATGAAGTCTTCTGATGTGCGGGTTTTTCTCCATAGGCGTTCAGCACTCCTAGAGCATCGCTGGAAAAGATGAGTTTGCAATGTGAGCCAGGATTGTTTTACTGTGTGGAGGAAGAAGAGGAAGAGGAGGAGGATGAGGGGGATGATTATTTTGGGGAGGAGGATGCTTCTCAGGGGGCAAGAGAAAATGTTGGCTTGCCAAAGTCAGGTACAGGGTCTGTGCTTGACTAGAGGGATGTGGATTTGGCAGAAAGTGCTCCTCCACCCACCACTGTCAGTGCATCATTAACACCTGGAGCATTGGTCCACATGTGTGATTATGTCTTGCGGATCCTAAAAAGAGACCCCCGCATTGCCAAAATTATGAAGGATGACTACTACTGGTTGGCCAGTTTCCTTGATCCACGCTATAAAGGCAAATTACTGAACATCGTGCCACAAGAGAACCTAGAGCTAATATCGGCGCACAAACAAGCAACTCTGGTAAAACCTTTGTTAGAGGCATTCCTTGCACACAGCAGCAGTGCAGGTTCTACCACGAGCCGTACTGGGCCAAATGGAAGAGGTGTTTGTGGTGCACACAGCCGAAGTGGCATTGGAGACAGTGGTTTCATGACCATGTTGTGGACTGATTTCTCGAGTAACGCTCACACGACTGGTAATACTGAATCGATCACAACAGACAGGAGACAGCAGTTGTCAACTATGGTTCAAAATGACCTCTCCTCGCCTATCAATGTTCTCCCTCACAGTTCATTCCCCTTTGACTACTGGGCCTGTAAACTGGACACCTGGCCTGAATTGGCACAATACGCTTTACAGGAGCTCGCTTGCCTTGCTGGTAGTGTGCTATCAGAAAGAGTCTTCAGTGCTGCTGGATCAATCCTGACAGAAAGAAGGACCCGGCTGTCGACCCAAAATGTTGGTGATCTCACCTTCATTAAAATGAACCATGCATGACTTTCAAAGGATTTTGTCCCACCTTCCCCTGATGACACATAGCTTGCCAGCAAAATGGCTCGCTTTGTCCTCCTCTTCTTCCGACTTCTCCAATTCCTCCATTTGCAGCTGCTGAATGTCCAGCCTACACCTCAACATATGCCAGTTTTTCCACCTCCCTAACTGGGCTGTACCCCCCTAGGGCCGGCGTCAGCACCTGGCACACCCGGGCAAGTGGCGGTGCCCTGAGCTGGAGGGGGGAGCCCACTCTTGGGCGACGGCAATGGCACAGGGCCCCTCATAGTAAGCCGGTGTCTCTGATGGTGGGGGGGCCCACTCGCCATCAGAGACACCGGCGTACTATAAGGGGCCCTGTGCCAGTGCAGTCGCCCACGAGTGGGCCCCCCTGCTTGCTCAGGGCCCCAACACTTGCAATACTTACCTCTCCCTGCTCCACTGCTGTGACGTCTTCCGCGTTTCCTGACAGTGACATTCAGGTTAGAGAGTGCGATGACGTCACGTCTGTACGCTCTCTGCCTGAACAGTCCAAGTGCAGAGAGCTGGAAGATGGCGACGCTGAGGAGTCCAGAGTAGAGCAGTGCCCAGCGAGGAGAGGTATTTCATTTTTTTTATGTTTGGAGCAATATATTGGGAGCATTATACACTGGAGAATTATATATGGGGCACAGCATACAATTGAGCATCATAGATAGGGCCCATTATACACTGGAGCATTATGAATGGGGCCCATTATATATGGAGCATTATTATATAGGCCCATCATACACTGGAGCATCATCCATGGGGCCCATCATGTACTGGAGCATCATATGGGGCCCATTATATATGGAGCATTATATTTGGCCCATCATACACTGGAGCATCATCCATGGGGCCCAACATATACTGGAGCATCATATGGGGCCCATTATATATGGAGCATTATATAGGTCCTTCATACACTGGAGCATCATGCATGGGGCCCATACTACACTGGAGCATTATAAATGTGGCCCATTTTACACTGGAGCATTATACAGTTAGGTCCATAAATATTTGGACAGAGACAACATTTATCTAATTTTGGTTCTAGACATTACCACAATGAATTTGAAACAAAACAAATCAGATGCAGTTGAAGTTCAGACTTTCAGCTTTCATTTGAGGGTATCCACATTAAAATTGGATGAAGGGTTTAGGAGTTTCAGCTCCTTAACATGTGCCACCCTGTTTTTAAAGGGACCAAAAGTAATTGGACAAATGACTCCAAGGCTATTTCATGGACAGGTGTGGGCAATCCCTTTGTTATGTTATTCTCAATTAAGCAGATGAAAGGGCCGGAGTTGATTTGAGGTGTGGTGTTTGCATTTGGAAGGTTTTGCTGTGAAGGAAACATGTGGTCACAGGAGCTCTCCATGCAGGTGAAACAAGCCATCCTTAAGCTGCAAGAACAGAAAAAAACCCATCCAAGAAATTGCTACAACATTAGAAGTGGCAAAATCTACAATTTGGTACATCCTGAGAAAGAAAGAAAGCACTGGTGAACTCATCAATCCAAAAAGACCTGGGAGCCCACGGAAGACAACAGTGGTGGATGATCGCCGCATACTTTTTTGGTGAAGAAGAACCCGTTCACAACATCAACTGAAGTCCAGAACACTCTCAGTGAAGTAGGTGTATCTGTCTCTAAGTCAACAGTAAAGAGAAGACTCCATGAAAGTAAATACAAAGGGTTCACATCTAGATGCAAACCATTCATCAATTCCAAAAATAGACAGGCCAGAGTTAAATTTGCTGAAAAACACCTCCAGAAGCCAGCTCAGTTCTGGAAAAGTATTCTATGGACAGATGAGACAAAGATCAACCTGTACCAGAATGATGGGAAGCCAAAAGTTTGGAGAAGAAAGGGAACGGCACATGATCCAAGGCACACCACATCCTCTGTAAAACATGGTGGAGGCAACGTGATGGCATGGCCATACATGGCTTTCAATGGCACTGGGTCACTTGTGTTTATTGATGACATAACAGCAGACAAGAGTAGCCGGATGAATTCTGAAGTGTACCGGGATATACTTTCAGCCCAGATTCAGCCAAATGCTGCAAACTTGATTGGACGGCGCTTCATAGTACAGATGGATAATGACCCCAAGCATACAGCCAAAGCTACACAGGAGTTCATGAGTGCAAAAAAGTGGAACATTCTTCAATGGCCAAGTTAATCACCAGATCTTAACCCAATTGAGCATGCATTTCACTTGCTCAAATCCAGACTTAAGAGGGAAAGACCCACAAACAAGCAAGACCTGAAGGCTGCGGCTGTAAAGGCCTGGCAAAGCATTAAGAAGGAGGAAACCCAGCGTTTGGTGATGTCCATGGGTTCCAGACTTAAGGCAGTGATTGCCTCCATAAGATTCGCCACAAAATTTTGAAAATAAAAATATTTTGTTTGGGTTATGTTTATTTGTCCAATTACTTTTGACCTCCTAAAATGTGGAGTGTTTGTAAAGAAATGTGTACAATTCCTACATTTTCTAACACATATTTTTGTTCAACCCTTCAAATTAAACGTTACAATCTGCACTTGAATTCTGTTGTAGAGGTTTCATTTCAAATCCAATGTGGTGGTATGCAGAGCCCATTTCGCGAAAATTGTGTCACTGTCCAAATATTTCTGGCCCTGACTGTAAATGGGGCCCATAATATATGGAGTATTATACACTGTTTGCATAATTATTAGGAAAGTTGTATTTGAGAGGATTATTTTTATTATTGAACAACAGCTATGTTCTCAATCAACCCAAAAGACTCATAAACATCAAAGATTAAGACTTTTTTAAGTTGGAGTGGGTTTTTTGCTTATTTGGCTATCTTAGGAGGATATCTGTTTGTGCAGGTAACTATTACTGTGGAGAATTATTTGGTAACTTAATAAAAACCAAATATATACCCATCTCACTTTTTTATTGTCACCAGTTAAAGCAATATAACAACACAAAATTTAGAAATAAACATTTCTAACATTCAAAAACCCAAAAAAATAAAATCAGTGACCAACATAGCCACCTTTCTTTACGATGACACTCAAAAGCCTTGCATGCCAGTTGCTTGATCTGTTTACGATCAACATTGCATGCAGCAGCCACCACAGCCTCCCAGACACTGTTCCGAGAGGTGTAATGTTTTCCCTCCCTGTAGATCTCACATTTTATGAGGGACCACAGGTTCTTTATGGGGTTCAAATCAGGTGAACAAGGGAGCCATGTCATTATTTTTTCTTGTTTTAGAACTTTACTGGGCAGCCACGTTGTGGAGTATTTGGATGCATGTGATGGAGCATTGTCCTGCTTGAAAATCATGTTTTTCTTGAATGATACCGACTTCTTCCTGTACCATTGCTTGAAGAAGGTGTCTTCCAGAAACTGGCAGTAGGTCTGGGAGTTGGACTTCACTTCATCCTCAACCCGAAAAGGTCCCACAAGTTCATCTTTGATGATACCAGCCCATACCAGTACCCCACCTCCACCTTGCTGGCGTCTGAGTGGGAGTAGAGCTCTCTGCCCTTTACTGATCCAGCCTCAGGCCCATCCATCTGGCCCATCAAGAGTCACTCTCATTTCATCAGTCCATAAAACCTTACCAAAATCTGTCTTAACATATTTCTTGGCCCAGTCTTGACGTTTTATCATATGCTTCTTGTTCAAAGGTGGTCGTTTTTCAGCCTTCCTTACCTTGGGCATGTCCCTAAGTATGGCAAACCTTGTGCTTTTTGATACTCCAGTAACGTTGCAGCTCTGAAATATGGCAAAACTGGTGGGAAATGGCATCTTGGCTAGTGTTGAGCGATACGATAATGCAAATATCGGCTATCGGCCGATATTAGCTCTATCGGCCTTTCGATAATTCGTTTCGATATTTTCGTCTTATCGAATACCGGAATCGGATTTGTCACTGTCACTGTGAGTGTCCGTCGGTCGGGTCTGTCAGGAGTCAGCGGCACTTTCCTGGCAGAAGATCTCCGGCGGTCACGTCCTGGACTGCTTGATGGCCGCCATTATCTTCTCCCTGGCGGTCACATGCAGTTTTTCGCGATAACTGCAGTGACTGCAGGGTAATCCCGGCCGTAAAGCAGTCAGTCCGATGACGTCACCGCCGGGGAAGCAGGTAATCAGCTGTGCTGCGCCGGGATGACAGGCTCTGCCTGTCATTCTGATGTAGCAGAGCTGGATCGTCGTGGGACACTCGTTACTATGGACTGCGTCGGTCAGGTGGTATACTTTTTTTTTTTTTCATTTTTTTACAGGAGATCGATGGCGTCGCAGAAGGATGAGACAGTAATAAAAGAAATGAAAACTGTGTTTTTTTTTTTTTTTTATTAAATTAAAAAAAATTTTTTGGAACATTCACCCATCCGGGTACATAAACAATTTAACTATTTATTTACATACAGGGACCCTGTCCGGGTTATTTAGACTTCTTTGGCAGGGGTGTTCCAGGTACCACCTGGTACTCTTCTGGTGCTTGACAAACATCCGAGACACCAAGGACCACCAGGACCTGATGACGTCGTGTGGCCTGTACAGTCAAGTCGTGACCCGCTATCTGGGTCTGTGTGGCCACCTCTTTCATCTCTCTCCGGGTCTGGAGCCCTATGTCACGGACTGTACGAACCCCAGGGGGCCTAACAGGCGCCGGGTACGGGCCAGCTATACTTATCATGTCCATAGCTGGGGCTGCTGAGGAGACCACTGAGGGAGGCTGGGGAGATTTACGGCATGGGGTGGGCACTTTTGCAGAGGCCTGGATGTGGGAGGCTGAAGGCTTCGAGGGTCTCACAGGTTCCTGACACACTGGGGAGTAGGGGTCGCACCTGGTAACATTTAGGGCGTACCACCCATTGTAACCCCAGTGTCGGGTGTAAGTCACCAAGTCTCCTGGCAACAGGTCCCTCCCCGGGTGTCCTTCTGGGAGGTGAGCCTCCACGTCCCGCCGGGTCACAAAGACTTCTAAATAAAGTCCAGGCTCCTTGATGAAGCCCCACCCACCTTTCAATTTAAAGCTCCGTACTGCACCCTTACGCCGCGGCTCACTCAGGGTTCCTTTATCCTTTCTCATCCGGTCCTTATCTGCCCGGTCCTTCTCCAGGTGACGTTGGCGAAGTTTTAGGGTTTCTCGCTGCTCTCTTTGTCGCTCTGCTTCCCGCTCCAAACGTCTCCACTCTTCCTCCTGACGCCGGTTGTAATTCTCCTCCACCAGTTGCTCCATGTCTCCACCACTCCACTGCAGCTTACAGTGTCCGGTTTGCGGCAGCTCTCCTGTCGCCCCCCAGTCCTGGCGGCGCTCCCCTGCGGAGGAAGCAGACGGCTCTAAATCAGATGACAGTCGGGGCTCCGGTACAGGCAGGTAGTGCTCTGGTGCCTGCGCGGCCTCCTCCATGAGGACGGGTGTCGCTTCTTCTGTCTCAGCGACGGGGGCAGACAGCGGGTTCTGGGGTGCTGACGGTGCTGCGGTTTTTGCAGGAACGGGTGCCTCCACTGCGACAACGTCAACCGGATCACATTGCAAGGGCTCCTCTACTATAACGGGTGCCTCACCTTCCGGTACAGGCACTTCAGGTAAGAGGGATTGGCGCCGCTCCAAGTTTAGTTTTAGGGCACGCCAGCTGGCTTCCATCCTGGCGACCTCCTCCCGGTGCCGGGCCAGGCCTCTCAGGGTATCCTCCGCTTCTTGCAGCGTAGGAGGGTTTACAGGCCGGGTGCCCAACGGTGATTCCGTGGCGATCGGGTCGCTTCCGTGGGGGGAGAGCTCTGACTGCTCCATCCCTTCCCACTTCTGCTCGTCGTGTCCATTAGCCATCTCTGCCAAGTCACATGTGTCATATCTGGAGAGGGCCCCTCTTTTATAGGGAGGCGGGACCTTCGTGTTAGTTTCCGCACACTGAGGAGGATGAGGAGGCGGAACTCCAGAGCTGTGGGGCACGATGTTACATTGCAGTACCATTTACAGTGGGCGGCCATCGTTTTCACGCCACTGAGTGAGTGACACCCACGAAGAGCACGCCCTTCTTCTTCACCAGTGCCTCGTCGTGACGCAGATATGGCGGAAAAATGGCAAATACATTCTCTGATGATTTTAGCAATTCTCAAGCACAAAACCAGTGCAATTCAGGCACACAGGACTCGATTATAGCGAGCTACAAAATCCTGTTCGTGACGCCCAAGTTGAGTCGCACAGAGCCAGAGGTTTTCGGGGTACTCGGCACCGAGCCCGTCGACTTCTATGGGGTATGTCACGTCTTTACCCGGCAATTGAATTAGAGTCGATTTTACTATGTAGAAGTGTATAAACTATAAATATATGTATATATATATGTCACAATGACATGTATATATATATATATATGTATTCTATGTGTGTATATTTTGTGTTTACAACGAAAGAAAGGGGTTTTTTTGTTGCGATATTTTGTTCCCATAGACTTACATGGGACTTCCGGTATCGAAATCGGATATCGACGATATTTAGTGCTATCGGCGATACAATTTCGATACGATATTTTTAGATATCGAGCAATATCGCTCAACACTAATCTTGGCAGCTTCACGCTTGATTTTCCTCAATTCATGGGCAGTTATTTTGAGCCTTTTTTTATCAACACGCTTCTTGCGACCCTGTTGGCTATTTGCCATGAAATGCTTGATTGTTCAGAAATTGTTGATTGTTCATGCTTCAAAAGTTTGGCAATTTAAAGACTGCTGCACCCCTCTGCAAGACATCTCACAATTTTTTGACTTTTCAGAGTCCGTCAAATCTCTCTTCTGACCCATTTTGCCAAAGGAAAGGAAGTTGCCTAATAATTAAGCACCTTATATAGGGTGTTGATGTCATTAGACCACACTCCTCCTCATTACAGAGATGCAAATCACCTGATTTACATAATTGGCAGTTGGCTTTCAAGCCTATACAGCTTTGAGTAGGACAACATGTATAAAAAGGATGATGTGATCAAAATACTCATTTGCCTAATAATTCTGCACACAGTGTATAGGCCCATCACACACTGGAGCATCATCCATGGGGCCCATTATACACTGGAGCATCATATGGGCCCATTATATATGGAGAATTATATAGGCCCATCATACACTGAAGCATCATCCATGGGCCCTTCATACACTGGAGCATCATTTAGGGCCCATTATATATGGAGAATTTTATAAGTCCATCATACACTTGAGTATCATCCATGGGGCCCATCATACACTGGCGCATCATATACGGGGCCCATTATACACTGGAGCATTATAAATGGGGCCCATCATACACTGGAGCAACATATATGTGGCCCATTAAACACTGGAGCATTATAAATAGGGCCCATTATATATGGAGCATTATATATAGGCCCATCATACACTGGAGTATCATCCATGGGGCCCATCATATACTGGAGCATATATGGGGCCCATTATATATGGAGCATTCTTTAGGCCCATCATACACTGGAGCATTATCCATGGGGCCCATCATATACTGGAGCATTATAAATGGGGCCCATCATACACTGGAGCATCATATACGGGGCCCATTATACACTGGAGCATCATATTGGGCACATTATATGTGGAGCATTATATGGGCCCATCATACACTGAAGCATCATCCATAGGGCCCATCATATACTGGAGCATCATATGGGGTTCATTATTTATGGGGCATCATATAGGGTATGAAGCATCATATGGAGCACATATGGGGCCTATTCTGTATGGAGCATTATATGGAGCCCATTCTGTATGGAGCAATATATGAGGCCCATCATATACTGTATGGAGCTTTATATGCGACTCATTATACTGTATGGAGCAATATGTGGGGCTCATTATACTCTATGGGGACCGTCCTATACTGTTTGACACATTATATGGGGACCATCATATTCTTATACTATAGCATTATGTGGAGCTCATCATATACTGTATGGGACATTATATGGGACCAATTATTCTGTATGGAGCAATATTTGGGGCTCATTATTCTGTATGGCGCACTATGTGGTGGCCAAAATACAGTATGGAGGAATATACTGTCCGGTTTTTGAGCTATTGTAGAATTTAAAATAGATATCAGTCATGTAATGTAAGAGGTGAAGTATTTGTCATTGTACTATACCTATATTTCTGTGCAGTATCGGAGCATCATGAATTGTGGTATGTGTTAAAGGGGCCCACTGATACTCTTTCGCCCAGGGCACACAAAAACCTGGAGCCAGCCCTACCCCCCCACAACTTTAGCCAAAAACGCCCAGTTTTCAATGTGTAACTATTATTATAATGTAAATTAAGGTTGACAAGCTTATGTAATAAGAATTGATGTTGTTGGCATTGAAATGGGCACTGTAGGTGTGTTAACTGTCCTCCACTCCCTACCGACTTTGCTTCCCCATTGACTTGCATTGGGTTTCGTGTTTCAGTCGGACCTCTGACTTTTCCCGATAGTCGGCCGATTTCGTTCGACTCGACTTTTGAGAAAGTCGGGTTTCACGAAACCCGACTCGAACCTCCCGGAGGCAAAGTCGCTCATCTCTACTATTTATTAATTTAGTTCTCCAACCTCTGATGTCTAGAACTGTAGTTTAGCTATTTATCTTATAGTGTGTAGTGGTTTAGTTCTACAAACCTAGTTGTTGTGGAATTAAACACAACCATGCATGCCACAACATTTTAGTCCTCATCAATTAAAACTTAAATGTAAGGGACTGAGTGTGGCTATTGGAATATGGGGACACATCTGTAACAACAGAAACACTGACCATATGAATGGAAAAATGATGTACTAGTCCATGTAAGCTGCAAAATTTTATTTTGAAAAATCACAATACAAGAAATTGGCAATTGGAGGGAAAAACACCATTGCAAGTGTAGACAAAAAAACACAGTATTAAAAACAATCGATAGGGGCACATAACCCCCTAACAGTCCTCAAAAAATGGTGCAAAAATAGTGTAGAAAAATACTATCATGGCAATAACGATACTATCACAGTTGTTAGGAAGAACGATGAAGCATGCAACAAAAATCCCACAGAATATTTTTAGATAAATTATCTAATGATAAAATTTATGAAAACTAGACTTATTGTCATAAACAAAATAAACATGGGAAATGGCCGCAAAAAATTGCACACACAGGGATACCAGTTGGAATCAAATATTACAAAATGCTGTTGGCAAACATGTGCAAATTATTGAACCATCAGTCACTAGTGCTGGTAATCCCTTAAGAAGATGGCATACAAGATCATAGCACATATGTGAGCAGTGCAAAAAACAACAAATGAGAAAACATCGTTCATTACCTATGGCGAGAATGCACTGCACCCAGATGAGAGGGCTGGAGGGGGTGTATGTGCGCGCCCCAACGCGCGTTTCGGTCCTACCTTCGTCAGGGGGCACATACATCTCCACCAAAAGTGCTTCCTTAAATACCTGTTCCCGATCAGCTGTGCTTCCCTGTATCGCATCACAGACCTTGGTCATGTGATCGGATGTGACGCCCCTAAGTTTTAGTAACGCCTATATTTCCATGAATGGAGCGAAGCTAATCAGCGTCAGCGTCACAGGAATCGGTGTGATACCATGGTCATGTGACCGGAAGTGACGCCTCCAGTCTATGGTGACGCGCACGCTGCTATGGCAACAACAACGACAGGCGGCGTCGGCGTCACAGTGGTGGGTGAGGTGCCGTCCCACTGTGCAGACGCCGAAAGCCGAAAGTCGGTGTCATACCAGAGCAGCGCGCGCGTACAGGCGGGAGGCAGACACCTGGTAAACAATGATGAAAAACTAATCCCATAAAGCTGGTCAAATTTAGGGAGCATCTAATCAACAAAAAGGGGGGAAGAGAGGAATACATATAGCTACTGATGACTAAATAACAACTATGTATTATTACACTTAAAAAGAAAAAGCAGAATTACTTATTACAGATAATAGGCCAGTTTGTATACAAGGACATCTTTCTAGACTTATAATATACCATATCAAAGATTAATCATAAATCAGAAGTTGAGAATAACCAATAAATTGTCAAAATCTCGATTTTTTTCTTATTTAGGAAAAAATGTTGATTGTGTTAATCATTCCATGTTCAGTGGGAAAAAAACTAAGTCCTTATGGTCTATTTCATGGTTCACATTTTATCCTTCTATAGAAGACATAGCGAAGTCATCACAGCCATATGGAAACCATAGTAGCTAAAACACAATAAAGGAGGAGATGTAAATAACAACATATGATGAGATTAAAATAAACATACAAATAAAATAAAAAAAATAAAAAAGAAAAAATACAAAATACAAGATGACAATAAAAACAACATGTTTGGTGTATAAGAGTCACAGTCACATGCACAGACAAGCAATCACAGGAATGGGGCATAGCTAATATGTTCATTTAAACCCGAGGGGTGCACCGTGTCCAAGGTCCAAATCCATTTTGATTCGATTTGTGCCAGTTTCCTAGAGATGGATCCTCCCCGAATGTTTGGGTCGATCATATCTATTCCCCTTACTTTTAGGAGATCTCCATTGCATTTGTGGTGTATCCTAAAATGCCGTGGAATAGTTTTTAAAGAGGACAAGTCTTCTTGTGTTGCTGCTGCAAAGATTCCTAACACATGTTCTCTAGTACGCACCTTCAATTGGCGTGTAGTCATACCAATATAAATTTTGTCACACGGACAGGTAGCAAAATATATTACATTGGTGCTTGTACAGGAGATGCGTTTCTTAATTTTGAAGGTGCGTGATTTAGAGGTGTTGTAGAAGGAATCGCTGCGTTGAATGTTGCGGCATGCAACACATCGGCCACATGGAAAACATCCATTAGGTGGCCTAGAATTATCCAGGAAGGTTTTGTGCATGTTTCCTGTGTAGTGACTATGCACTAAGATGTCGCGTAGATTGCGCGACCTCCGTGGGGTAATAGCTACTCTGTCAGGAAGGAATCTAGACAGAATTGGGCCCGCCTTTAAGATTGGCCATGATTTTTCCAAAACTCTTCTCATGGCAGGAAATTGTGTATGATAATCCGTAATAAATCTTACTAGATTTTCATCTTTTTTATGTTGAGATTTATATAGAAGATCATGTCTTGCCGAGTGTTTGGCTCTGCTAAAAGTCTTTTTAATCATCCGTCTACTGTAACCTCGTTCAAGCAGACGATTTTTGAGATCCTCTGCCTGAACGAGAAAGTCTTCTTCTACAGAACAGAGCCTTCGGAGACGCAGAAACTGACCGATGGGGACAGACCGAATGACATGTGATGGGTGGGAGGAGGAGGCTTGTAGAAGCATATTTGTAGAGGTTGCCTTACGAAAGATGTTAGTCTGGATCTCATTTTAATTATCTCTCCTAATTTTCACGTCGAGAAACACAATTTCGTTTTTATCAATTTGAAAAGTAAGACGAATATTGCGATCATTGTTGTTTAATGTTGTAAATAAATCCTGTAGTTCCTCAACAGACCCCTGCCAGATCAGAAAAATGTCGTCGATGTATCGCGTCCATGAAAGGACGCGACACATTGACGACAGCCGATCTGACAGGAGGAGGTCCCTCTCCCACAGCCCCAGGAACAAATTAGCATATGAGGGCACGTGTGACGCCCCCATTGCTGTGCCCTGGAGCTGTAGGAAGAAGGACCCCTTGAATGTAAAAAAGTTATGTGTTAAGGCAAATTCTAGTAGTTCCATTAGTAATTCTCTGATGCCAACAGGGAGAGCAGATGTGGATAGGAAAAATTCTGTGGCTCGTAAGCCATCTTTATGGACAATGCTGGCACACAGCGATTCAACATCAGCTGTAACCAGCATTGTATCACTATCTAGTTGTAGGCCATCTACTCTCCGCAAGAATTCACCAGTATCTTTTAAGAAGGAAGGTAATTCTTCCACAAGAGGTTGCAACTTGGAGTCAATCCAGCCTAGTTGTTGTGTAGTTTAGTTCTACAACCACTGTTGACTAGTAGTTTAGTTATCCATCTTATGGTGTAGTGGTTTATTTCTCCATCCCCCAAGTGCCTTGCAAGCCTTAGGGATTGCAAGACTTGTGCAGCAGACCCTTCCCCGACTGTCCTCCAAGCCACCAGGGTCACCTAGTGCCCAGTCATAGAAATGTAACTACCCTGTCGATGCTTGTTCATCAAGGTGTTAAAGTTGTCTGCAACCTGTTGCTATAGCGCAGGAACATCTTTCTTAGAGAAGTAATGATGACTGGGCAACAGGTACTGGAGCCTGCGATGGCCATCAGCTTTCAGAAACTGTCTGCATCCACAAGGTGGAAAGGCTTCATTTCCATAGCCAACAGATTGGAGTGGCCATGCAATAATCACAAGAGATCACAGGCCATGAGTAATACAGAATCAAGCGCTGTGATCTTTGTTGCGAATAGCTCTCAGCTGGCCACTATCGTCCAGACAATGACATTATTGGGCGATGAATCATCCGTGGAGGCCACAAGCTGTTCACAATAATCAGTTCTCAGAAAAGTAATAGTGAGCGTACGTTTTATCCACGTCCAGATTAGAACACATCGAATATATGTACATCCCGCCATACGATCACTGCTAATTCTAGGATAACAATACGCTCCTTGCTGCTGACAACAATTCAGTTTTTAACCAAATAAATACAGGCTCATTGGACTCCATCACACCATCAGGGTGTTCCATTCCCTCTCCCTCAGAGTAGCAGTAATTTTTCGGCCCCAGGCTCACCCACCCACCCACCCACTTCCTTAACAACTTTTATGCGTTGCCGTCACACTTCATGTCCTCAGAATTGTCAACCATTATCCTGGAAGACTTCAAGAGCCCCACATCCCCAACTGCATCCCAGCTTCTATCTCTAGACACTTCTCGTGGCCTCTCACAACTTTCAAACTCTGAGACACAAAGATAATTGGTAACTCCCCATATCTGGACTTTGTATGGCTCAGTTTAATCTCCTTCCTAAATAACTCACCCCTTACACTTTGTCCCCCATGGAATTAGGAGTATTACCATAACTTAGACATTTTTAGTCGCTCCATAAAAACACATCTGTTAAGGGCGGCCTATCACATTCACTAATCAAGTCATTTTTATATACATCTCTGGCAAAAATTAAGAGACCACTGCACAGTTTTATAAAAATCAGCTTCTCTACATGTCTGACAGCTATTCCATTCTAGTGTCAGTTGAATTCCAACCAGAGTACGCCTCATTCTACTTAATGTGCTTCTGATTAGGTGATCACCTGAACCAAATCTTATTTAGCGAAGGAAAGTATTAAAAACACTGCTGTGGTGCCCACAATCCTCTTGCAATAGGACAAGTTGGATGGAAAAATAAGTGCTAGTAAAATCCCAAAAGTAATAGGAATGAAAAAATAACTTTTAACCATGCCAAAGGAGTTGAAAAGAAAAGTCTTGAGTGAGCTAAAGAAGGGCTCAATTCTGGCTAGACTAGCAGAGGGATACAGTGAGCGTCATGTTGCCTCGATCTTTAAAATTTCTAAGACGGCAGTACAAGGCAGCAAGGTCAAGCAGAAGACATTAGGGACAACAAAGCTACAGATCAGAAGAGGTCGAAAACGACTCTCCACTAACTGGGATGACCATCATCTTATTCGAATGTCACTCAGCAATTGCAGGATGACCTACAAAAGGAATGGCAAATTGCAGTTGGGCTGAAGTGCACAGCAAGAACAGTTCGTAACAGGCTCCTAGAGGCAGGGTTCAAGTCATGTAAAGCTAGAATAAAGCCTTTCATCAATGAGAAGCAAAAGAGAGCCAGGCTGAAGTTAGCCAAAAAACATAAGGATTGGACCATAGAGGACTGGAGTAAGGTAATCTTCTCTGATAAGTCTAATTTGCAGCTTTGAAAAGAAAAGATAGATAACACTGGCGCTACCTCAGAAGGTGGGGCTGGGTGAGTGAAGACAATATGAGCGTTCACTATGGATAGAGGCTGCTGGAGATAGGTCAGTAGCTGTGCGGTGACTGACCAGGATGCCCAAAGACTGGAGCAAATAAAAAGAAAATATACCAACAAACTACCTGCGCCTCCAAAAAAGAAGAGAGTCCCCGTATTAAACTAAAATTGTCCGTGGAAAAATGTTTAAGCAATATTAAGAGTCATAAATGCCAGTGCAGTCTGCTTACTTGCATGTTTCCAGGGAGGCTGATCAGAGAAGGAGGAAGTGCTTGCTTCGTGCGAGTAGTTTCTGGATCACACACATGAATGAAGCACACAGCAGTGCTGGAGCAGGGAGCGTCCTCCCTGTAGTTAGAATAAGATTGCTGTGCGCGAGTGATCACGGTGGAAGTACTGAGCGGCGTGCTCCGGCCTCGAGACGCCGCTAGTCCGAAGCGAGCAAGACAGGGGGCAGGGCAAAAAAGTTGGTGACGTCACCTGGGTATAGGAGGCTGGAGGGGTCAAAAACAACCGACGCGTTTCAAAGGTACACGGACCTTCTTCATCAGGGATTCTGACCTGTTGGTAGACCAGCCTTTTATACATGCATAAGCCCCACACCCCTCCCCCTTCTCTAGAAGGCTGAGAAAAAGATATTTCTAGTGAGGGATATGTGAATATTGATGAAATATTGGCCCCCCTAAAGGCTAGATATTATTTAAGGGTACAACTAGTACTACCTAATGGATAACTAAAACGTAAAACATTTATTCTTATTTGATTAAAATGTACGGTTATATCCTACATAGATATAACTGTACCTGTTGAACAATAAATTATAACAGTGTTAAATAGATAAAATAGATAAAATAAGGTAACGCAAAATAAAACATTTTTGTTTAAAATCCTATTAATACAACAATTAAGATGATTTTCTAAATGATTTTCTACATGTACGTCTACTACCCAAACACTATTATATGGTAGAGTTGTATTATAAAAATATGTTGAGAAAGAACTATTATAAAATACACTACTACCAATAGTGAACACTAATTAAAAAAGATTTTTGTAAGGTTTATTAAGGTGTGTTTAAGAAAACGCGTACAGTTCAATCTCCTGGTTCAGCCCTGTGGGGGCCAGACTATCCAGGGTAAAAATCCAATGGGATTCCATCCTAGACATCTTTTTGATGTAATCTCCACTCCTTTTGCTTTTCTGAATAACCTGTATGCCACAGAAGTGGATTTCCCGTACAGATTTATTATGATATTCAGCAAAATGTTTGGAAAGTGGGTGGCCCATAAAGCCTTTTTTGATGTTATTGAAATGTTCCCTCATGCGATCCAAAAGCCTACGTTTAGTGCGTCCAACGTATAGCTTATTGCAAGGGCACTGGATTATATAGATAACCCCCGCAGTAAGACATGTAATGAGGTTCTTGATTTGGAAAGAATGTTTTTTATGTGCATCTTGGAAAGTCATTTGTTTCGTTTTATGAAAATTAGTCCTGATGCAACATATACATGTACCACACGGTACAAAACCCTTAGAGGAAGTACTTGTTGGAACAACTGTATTGTTTCCAATAGTGGGAGCAATCATATTTCCCAGAGTCTGGGCCTTCCTAAAAACAAATTTGGGACGGGGTGCTAGAAGCCCACCAATTTTTTTGTCGCCCTGGAGAATAAACCAATATTTTGAAATTATGTTCTTAAACTGTCTGTAATTGTGGTGGAACTGGGTGACAATTGGTAAATCCCAGATTTGTTCTATAATAGTAGGTGGATGCGTGGTTATGGGTTGAGTTTTATGGATCAGGCTGTCTCTCGGTACATTTTCAATTTCTTTACTAGTTTTTAATAACAGTGGTGCAGAATAACCTTTATCTACAAATTGCTGTGTCAAATATTCAGTTTCTTTATGGTAATCCTGGATTTTTGAGCAATTACGTCTCACACGTGTGAATTGGCTTTTTGGGATGTTGGTTAGCCAAACAGGTAGATGACAGCTATTGATGTCAATAAAGCTGTTAACATCCACCTCTTTGTGATGACACTTAGTATTTATAGTGTCGGCTTCAATAAAAATTTCCAAGTCCAAGAAATTGACACTAGTTATACTAGTGGTAGACGAAAATTCTAGGCCAAATGAGTTCATGTTCAGATTAGAAATGAATATATTTAAGTCTTCCTGTGGTCCCTCCCAGATGAACAGTACATCATCTATAAATCTACGCCACACCACCAGGCCTGGATGTAATTGTCCTGACCGAAAAATGTGTGACTCCTCCCACTTGGCTACATATAAATTTGCATAACTGGGGGCAAAGCGCGTACCCATGGCCGTGCCCCAAGTTTGCAAATAAAATTGGTCCTCATATGTGAAATAATTATGCTGAAGAATAAACCGTATGCAGTCAATGATAAATTGGACTTGTGCCTCCTTATAGGTACCCAATTTTTTGAGAAAATATTCAGATGCTTCACAGCCTTTCTGATGGTCAATTATGGTATAAAGGGATTTAATGTCAAGGGTACCAAGTATAAAGCCTTTTTTTCCATGTAATCTCCCCAAGTATCTGTAATGTGTGGCTTGTGTCCTTGAGGTAGGCTGGAACTAAAGTTAAACATTTTTGTAAATATGTGTCCACATATCTAGAAAGATTGGAGGTGAGACAATTGATGCCTGAAATTATAGGTCTCCCTGGTGGGCATTCTTGGTTTTTATGCAACTTAGGGATGTGATAAAACACTGCTATACTTGGGGTTTTGTTCAAGACATAAAGAAACTCCTTATTGTTTAATATACCTTCACGTTTTCCTTTGGTGACCAAAATGTTAAGATAATTGATAAATGTTGTAGTCGGGTTGTTAATTAGTTTCCTATAGGTTTGTGTATCGCCCAGGAGTCTCATTGATTCTGTGTGATACATACTTTTATTGAGTAGTACGATGCCCCCTCCCTTATCTGCTGGGCGTATAATAATATTGTTATTACATTGAAGATTTTGAATGGCCTTTCGTTCTTTACTGTTTAGATTGCATGGGGTATATTTCCAATTCTTAGATTTTATCTTTCTAATATCTGCTACCACCATCGTTTCAAATGTATGAAAAGCACTGGAATATTCCTGTATAGGGTTGAATGTGGATGGATTAGCCAGATTCGTATGAGTATAATTGGATGGCGTGATACACGCTTGGGTAGATGCTAGTGGTCCTTTTTTCAAAAAATATTTTTTGATGGCTAAATTACGTAGAAATTTCTTTAAGCCAATATATAGATCGAATGGCTTTGATCTAGTAGTAGGGGCAAATTTTAAGCCCTTTTGGAGGAGAGAACAATCAGATGCAGACAGAGTATAGGAACTTAAGTTGTAAATTCTTTGGTTGGAGGAGCTAGAGGTATAATTAGAAGCTACTTTTGTTTTTATTTTTGTTTTTGTTTTGGTGAGTTTCCCCCCTCTTTTACCCCTCTTAGTTTGTTTGATCTTACTTGAAAAAAATCCCGATTGATTGAGGTGCGAGAAGTGGGACCCCTGTTGGTTTTTAAGGGTGGTAGATGAGGATTCTTATTTTTATCCATGTTGGTTTTGCTTGTTGTTTTAATCCGGTTAACTGGTGCCCATTTTGATATAGTATTGGGTTTTGATCGAACAGAGGGTTGAATGCTAGTGGATGTTGTGGCAATCTCCTGATCAATCCTACACCTGTTTTGAGGTGTTGGTGATCCCACCTCTGTTTCCATAAGTGTTAGTGGTATATACCTATTTGATACCGGTATTTGCTGGGAGGTAGTAATATTATTATGAATTTCTTCTAACGGTATTGGAGTCAATACTGGCGTGGCACCAATATCAAAAGATAGCTCCAAAACTGTTGAATTTATATGATCCGAAAAATTGACAGCTGTCTGCTTGTTAGTTTCTTTATTATAATGAGTCACCGGAGTATATTGAGTGGAATTGGAGTTTGTATATACCGAGAAAACAGACGAATATTCAGGTGCATTATATGGTAATGTAATGTTATATTCATCTATGGTTAGTAGATCATCTGACCTCTGTTGACAGGTGGATGTTTCTAATACCATTTTACCTGATGCATTAAGGTAAGTCTCCCTAGGAATATCATCTCTTTGAAATTTTTTAATTTTTTTAGCTATAATTTCTTGTTCCTTGGTTTTTAACCTTGATAATATATTGTCCACTAATTCATGAAAGTTTCCTAGATGTTCAAGTTGTTCGAGTTGATCAAGTAATTTAACCACTTGGCCACTAGTAGATTGAAGATTGGCAGTCCTCTTTTCAATAATAAATTGCAATACATTAAAAGAAAAATTAGAGAACATGGCATCCCATTCTTGTTGTATGCCTTCAGTACCGAAGTCACCTGCTAGGGTTTTATAGATAACCAACCCCTTTGGTATGATTTTGGCTTGAATGTATTTCTCCAGGGTTGCTACCTCCCAGAGGTCCCGTAATTCAGTGAGAAGATGTTTTTCAAGAGATCTTAGTAGATCTTTAACCTGCTGGTCATTTTTAGCCCTAGAGTTTTCAAGAGGAAAACGTGCCTGTACTCGAGAGAAACGTAGTTCCCTATCAGCTCTAATAGCACTAATCGCCATGAGGTGCAGCCTATGTGTGCGTGCACAGCAAACAGATAAGAAAAGAAAAGATAGATAACACTGGCGCTACCTCAGAAGGTGGGGGCTGGGTGAGTGAAGACAATATGAGCGTTCACTATGGATAGAGGCTGCTGGAGATAGGTCAGTAGCTGTGCAGTGACTGACCAGGATGCCCAAAGACTGGAGCAAATAAAAAGAAAATATACCAACAAACTACCTGCGCCTCCAAAAAGAAGAGAGTCCCCGTATTAAACTAAAATTGTCCGTGGAAAAATGTTTAAGCAATATTAAGAGTCATAAATGCCAGTGCAGTCTGCTTACTTGCATGTTTCCAGGGAGGCTGATCAGAGAAGGAGGAAGTGCTTGCTTCGTGCGAGTAGTTTCTGGATCACACACATGAATGAAGCACACAGCAGTGCTGGAGCAGGGAGCGTCCTCCCTGTAGTTAGAATAAGCTTGCTGTGCGCGAGTGATCACGGTGGAAGTACTGAGCGGCGTGCTCCGGCCTCGAGACGCCGCTAGTCCGAAGCGAGCAAGATATGGCACAGCGTTTAGTCACAGCGTGGTGTGTCACAAGAAAGGACACTGTGTAAGCAGGCTAAGATAGTGGCACACCAGTAGTGTGTAGGTGAGTTCTGCTGCAGGGTATATCCGAGGTTAATCCCCGTGTTGGAGTTTTTTGGAGCTTTAAGCTGTGTCCAGGAGATGCAGGAAACTGCTGCTTGGGAGGATGCTATGTCGTCCTCCCAAGCAGCAGTTTCCTGCATCACTACACCACGCTGTGACTAAACGCTGTGCCATATGTTATTTTGTCTATGATATATCCAGTATCACAGGTTTTTCTTTACAACCTCTCCTATGCTATAGGAGTTTGTCTGGCATTATCTCCATAACAGCTTATTTTCTATGGAAGTAATTTTTCTGATGAAGGTCCAGGCTTGGACCGAAAACGTTTAAAAATATAAACTTCTGTCTATATGGATGCCACAATAAAAACATTGTTCACCTGCTTCTATTGTTGAGTGCCAAGCTTATTATATCAAGCCGCATACAAAGTCATCCTGGAAAAACAGTTTATTCCTTCTGCTGAAGTAACGTTCACCAAATCTGAGGACTGGTTTTTCCAGCAGGACAATGCTCCATGCCACACAGCTAGGTCAATCAATGTGTGGATGAAGGACCACTACATCAAATCCCTGTCATGGCCAACCCAATCTCTAGACCTGAACCCCATTGAAAACATCTGGAATGTAATCAAGAGGAAGATGGATTGTCACAAGCAATCAAACAAAGAAGACCTGCTTACATTTTTGTACCGGGAGTGGTATAAGGTCATCCAAAACCAGTGTGAAAGACTGGTGGAAAGCATGCCAAGATGCATGAAAGCTGTGATTAAAAATCATGGTTATTCCACAAAATATTGATTTCTGAACTTTTACTGAGTTAAAACATTTGTATTGTTGTTTCTAAATGATTATTTTTTAGCATTATTTGTTATCTGCAAGCACTGAATTTTTTTGTTATTTTTACCATTTCTCATTTTCTGAAAATAAATACAAAATTTATTGCTTGGAAATTCGGAGACATGTTGTCAGTAGTTTATAGAATAAAAAAGCAATTTACATTTTACTCAAAAATATACCTGTAAAGAGAAAAATCAGTCAAACTGAAAATTTTGCTGTGGTCTCTTAATTTTTGTCAGAGCTGTATATAGCTTATTCTCTACTTCTCTGAACATAATTCTCCATCAAATTCAACCATACCCAAAAGTCTAGTGCTGTCTTTATCTACCCACCATTTTCTCAAGATGGTTGTACCATCATTGTAAATAAGCACCTGTAATTGGTGTCACCCCTACCTCATTGTAGATTGTAAGCTCGGAGCACGGTCATCATTTATTTTTGCTTTGATTGTTTGCTTATATTAAACTTGGTAACTTTTGACTGTTTTATATGAATTGCTGACTTTTAAAGCTGTGCAGAATATACTTGTGATATATAAATAAAGGTTATTATTAGTGTTGAGCATTCCGATACCGCAAGTATCGGGTATCGGCCGATATTCGCGTTATCGGAATTCCGATACTTAATTCCGATACTTTTTCAATATCGTATACCGGAATCGGAAGTTCCCATAATTCTTTGAGAGGCAATGTGATTTTAGTCAGCCAATGAGGAATCCTACGAAGTGTGGGCACATCCTGTAATGCTGCGGTCATCTTAACTAATGGCATGGCTGTGATTGGCTGCTGAAATGATGTCAGAATGCACTATAAAAGGCGCCGCCGCCATTTTAGCGTCACTGTGCTGTGAATTCAGATAGGGACAGAACGCTACTCTGCTGACTCTGAGGGACAGTTAGAGATTGCGATTTAGTGTACTGTGCTGTAGGCAGGCTATCACCAACCGCTGTGTAAAGCTTCCTTTTGCCTGCATTGTTGTTTTAACAGCTCTGCAAGGTGTGTGTGAGTGCAGGTGACGCTGCAGTTTGCTCTGCATCCAACGCTGTCTGTAGGCATCTGCACGTGTCACTCACAGACTCTTTTTTTTTTTCTTTAGTGTAATTCTAGCTGCTCCATTCAATAGAAATTATAGTGTGATGCGCTTCCATCCGTATCCAATACATTGGTTGCAAACACTATAGAAGTAGACAAAGGAGTAGCCTTTCACAGATTGTGGACAGTTGTGTTTCAGTGTTCACTTCAGTCTGTGTTTTTTATTTTTTGAGTGCATATCACGCTCCAGTTACTTGTTCAAGCACTGCTGCTTGTACTCTGCTGAGCGTGTCTCAGTGCCTCATCCTTTTCATTTTTCTCCAATTGGTGCTTCTCCATTATATTTGAAAAAAATCTAATCTATTAGTGTGACGCGCTTCCATCCGTATACAATACATTGGTTGCAAACACTATAGAAGTAGACAAGGGAGTAGCCTTTCCCAGATTGTGGACAGTTGTGTTTCAGTGTTCACTGCAGTCTGTGTTTTTTTTTTTTGAGTGCACATCACGCTCCAGTTACTTGTTCAAGCACTGCTGCTTGTACTCTGCTGAGCGTGTCTCAGTGGCTCATCCTTTTCATTTATCTCCAATTGGTTCTGCTACATTCCATTTAAAATAAATCTAATCTATTAGTGTGACGCGCTTCCATCCGTATACAATACATTGGTTGCAAACACTATAGAAGTAGACAAAGGAGTAGCCTTTCCCAGATTGTGGACAGTTGTGTTTCAGTGTTCACTGCAGTCTGTGTTTTTTTTTTTTTGAGTGCACATCACGCTCCAGTTACTTGTTCAAGCACTGCTGCTTGTACTCTGCTGAGCGTGTCTCAGTGGCTCATCCTTTTCATTTATCTCCAATTGGTTCTGCTACATTCCATTTAAAATAAATCTAATCTATTAGTGTGACGCGCTTCCATCCGTATACAATACATTGGTTGCAAACACTATAGAAGTAGACAAAGGAGTAGCCTTTCCCAGATTGTGGACAGTTGTGTTTCAGTGTTCACTGCAGTCTGTGTTTTTTTTTTTTTGAGTGCACATCACGCTCCAGTTACTTGTTCAAGCACTGCTGCTTGTACTCTGCTGAGCGTGTCTCAGTGGCTCATCCTTTTCATTTATCTCCAATTGGTTCTGCTACATTCCATTTAAAATAAATCTAATCTATTAGTGTGAAGCGCTTCCATCCGTATACAATACATTGGTTGCAAACACTATAGAAGTAGACAAAGGAGTAGCCTTTCCCAGATTGTGGACAGTTGTGTTTCAGTGCTCACTGCAGTCTGTGTTTTTTTTTTTTGAGTGCACATCACGCTCCAGTTACTTGTTCAAGCACTGCTGCTTGTACTCTGCTGAGCGTGTCTCAGTGGCTCATCCTTTTCATTTATCTCCAATTGGTTCTGCTACATTCCATTTAAAATAAATCTAATCTATTAGTGTGACGCGCTTCCATCCGTATACAATACATTGGTTGCAAACACTATAGAAGTAGACAAAGGAGTAGCCTTTCCCAGATTGTGGACAGTTGTGTTTCAGTGTTCACTGCAGTCTGTGAGGTATTTTTTTTTTTTTTTTTTTTTTTTAAATGCAGATCACGCTCCATTTACTTCTTCAACCACCGCTGCGTGTACTCTGCTGAGTGTCTGTCACTGGCTCATCCTTGTCATTTTTCTAAAATTAGTGCTGCTTTATTCTATTTAAAATAATTCAAATCTATTACAGTGACGTGCTTCCATCCGTATACAATACATTGGTTGCAAACAATATAGAAGTACACAAACGGGCCTTTCACAGCTACTGAACATGTGTTTTTAATTTTTAATAAAATATGTATTTTTTCAAATGACACAAATATAAGTAATGTTGAAGAGGAATAGTCCTACATCCATTGTTTGCACAATATTACAGGTGTACATCATGTCCCTTAATCAACAATGTATTATTATATTTACTTGTATGCTTTTATTTAAAAGCCAAGAACACAGAAGGATAACCTTCGCACTGCAGCTGTTGTCAAAGTTCAACCCACATTATGCACTTCCAACATTGCAGCATTTGAGGCATGATGTGAGTTGGATTTGTCAAAGTTATGGAGTGAGAAGGTTCACCATCAGTACCCTATAGCATAAGTATGCTTTTGTGTTAGCATTTGTGTTAGACATGTGGATATCTGCCATAATATGTCACAATTATTTAGTTACAGATTTGTTACCAACACTAATCATTGAATTGTTTTAAATTTGACGTTTCACTTGTTTACAGCTTAGAAATAAGGGTGTAGCCTGATATCTATGTGTAGCACTAGCCACTTTAACATGTCATGTTTTTTTCAACATGTGTAGCTAGGTAGCAGTAATTTTTGCCGGACACACAGCAGGGGAACAGCAGGCGTTACTGAACCCCACAAACACATCATCGATTGTTTTGATCTGTGCATCCAACACTTCTGAGCCCAGGGTCAAGGAGGGTTTAGCCTGAGGCCTAGTATGAGATGTTTGAACTTTAATTTGAACTTTAATTTGGAGTTAGCAGCATTAATTTTTGTCAGACACGCAGCAGGGGAACAGCAGGCGTTACTGAACCCCACTATCACTATAGCTTGTGTATTGGTCTGTGGACACGACACTTCTGAGCAGCAACTGGCAGTGTTGTAGTCCAGGGAGTATAGCTCAGGTGGTAGAAAGATGAACATAACAGGAGACATGGAAAACGTTGCCAACCAGTTAGTTAATCTGAAACCGGACAGGCAAATTCAGGCAAGATCCATGCCTAGTTCATTTTCAGAAAAGTAAGCCGTTCTACATTATCGGAGGATAGTCGCATGCAACGGTCTGTTAGTACACCACCTGCAGCAGTAAAGACGCGCTCCGATAATAAACTGGCAGCAGGGCAAGCCAGCACCTCCAATGCATACTGGCTAAGCTCTGGCCATGTATCCAGCTTAGAGACACAAAACTTGAATGGGGAAGAGCCATCTGGGAGTACACTAAGAGGGCAAGACATGTAGTCTGTCACCATCTTACGGAAATGTTGCCTCCTGCTGACTGGAGCCGTCTCGGATGGTGTAGACATTGGTGGCGCTGCCACAAAACTTCGACACATTTGGAACATACTGTTCTTGCCCTGTGCAGAGGTGCTGCTTGTGCTCCCTCTTGTTGCAGAGCTGTCTCCACTGCCTCGACGCACAGAGCTGCTTTGTAAAGCAGTAGCAGCAGCGCTCTCGGCTGGAATGGAGAACATTATGGATTGCACCAGTGTGTCTTGGTACTTCCGCATTTTACGCTCCCGGTTCAACGGTGTGATGAGGCTTTGTAAGTTGTCCCGGTAGCGAGGGTCTAGGAGGGTGTACACCCAATAATCAGACGTGGTGTGAATGTGTTCGATGCGGCGGTCGTTTCTCAGCCACTGCAGCATGAAATCAACCATGTGCTGCAGACTCCCAACTGGCCAAGAAACGTTGTCCCCTGCAAGAGGCGTCATCTCTGCCTGCTGTGCATCACCCCACCCTTGGTCTACATACTGACTAGAGCATTGTCTACCTCCCTCTGGAGCGATGTCTTCCTCCTCCATTGACTCCTCCTCATCCTCCTCACAAAGTCCTTCAAATACATATAAATTTACAAAATTTAAAACTCAAAATTTAAAAACTTTGTATCATAATTCTGTAACATCAGTTTATGGAAACACAATAGCATTACAAAAGGATAGACAAAAAATGTACATTATGTGCTTTGTAAATACATTAAAAGTTTGTAATGGTTATGAAAATATAGACAGCGACTCTGGAGGTTCAATTGTTGATACAGCATGGTACTTTGAAAGTCCTCCAGCCCTTTGTGAGGAACCACGTTGCGCTGACTGTCCAGAAGGTGATGGAATTTGTGACTCCTCATCCTCCACCTCTTCCAAAACCTCATGCCTTAGTGCTTGCAGTGTTTTTTGAAGCAGGCAGATAAGGGGGACAGTCAGGCTGACTAGTGCATCATCTGCACTCGCCATCCGCGTTGACTCATCAAACGCACGCAAAACGTGGCAGATATCCTTCATAGAGTTATTCGCCACTCATTACACTGGCAGTGGCTGCCCATTCATTATAGGATCCAATTCTAATTACTGGTTCTCACCAACAAAGCTCTCCACAGCGCAGCACCCCCTACATCTCCTCCCTTATTTATATTTATCGGCCTAACCGACTGCTGCACTCTGCAAACGACCTTCGACTAACCTCTGCACTAATCCGTACCTCCCACTCCCAACTCCAAGACTTCTCCCGCGCTGCGCCAATCCTCTGGAATGCTCTACCCCAAGAAATTAGGACTATCCGCAATTTGGATGGTTTCAGGCGCTCCCTCAAAACACATTTGTTCACAGTGGCCTATCACATTCACTAATCAAAGTCATTCTATGTGTAATTCTGTGTGTGTAGCCCATTCACTATCTCCATGCATCCCTCACTCCCTTAAAATGGCTGGACCATCATTGTAAAAACACCATTGTATATAAACACCTGTACTTTGTATCTCCCCCACCTCATTGTAGATTGTAAGCTTTCACCAGCAGGGGCGGCTGATTTTGCTTTAATTATTGTATTGTTAACGTTGTTACTTATGACTTGTGTTTTGAAACTGTTAAACTGTAAAGCACTGCGGAATATTATGGCGCTATATAAATAAATAATATTATTATTCTTATTATAGAGGCCCACTCAGTAGTGGTGAAGTGTGAACGGCGCAAATTGCGAGTTGACTGCGCCTGATGCAGCTGATACTCCATTACTGTTGGCTGCTGCTCACACAACCGCTCCAACATATGTAACGAGGAATTCCACCTGGTGGGTACGTCACATATGATGCGATGTTCATGAAGGTGAAATCTGCGTTGCAGAGCTGCAATCAGCGATCTGGCCATGCTGGAACGTCGCAAGTGAGCGCACTCTAGGCGGACCTTGTGCAGCAGTGCATCAAGATCCGGATAGTCCCTCAAAAAACTCTGCACGACCAAGTTGAGCACATATGGCAGACATGGTATGTGACTGAGGTTGCCAAGGCCCAGAGCTGACACCAGATTTCGGCCATTGTCACACACTACCAAGCCTGCCTGTAGATTCTCTTCCAAAAACCACACGTCGCTCTCCTGCTTTATGGCATTACAGAGCTCCTGCGCTGTGTGGCTAAGATTCCCCATGGAAATTAATTTCAGGACGGCCTGTTGACATTTGGACACGGCTGTGCTCATATCGGTCGCAACAGGTAAACGTTCACGGGTCCATGTGGAGGTAGACCGTGACGGCTCCTGCAGCGATGATTCTGAGGAACTGGAGTAGGAGGAGGAATCAATGTGTACAGACTTGATTCCTGCAATCCTTGGAGTTGGCAGAACACGTACAGCGCCACTCGCAAGATCAGTACCCGGCTGCACAACATTGACCCAATGGGCAGTGAGGGAAAGGTATTGTCCCTGGCCATGGGTGTTAGAACCCTCTTGTTAGGTTTTGTTTCAGTTTGCTGGTCACATGACCTTTTTTCCCTATTTAGTCTGGCTCCGCCCTTCTGGCTTTGCTTGACTTCATTGTATTATCTACTGTTAAGCTAGCCGGGTGCTTAGGTGCCTTAATCTGTCAGTTTTGCTTGATGTTAGGATCACAAAGTATTTATTTTTCTGTTTAATTATCCATGCTACAATTTATGTTAGGAGGTGTCCACCTTTTCTCCCAGTCCCTAGATCTTGTAGGGATTACTCCCTCGCAACTATAGGTCTTCGTTCACACTAGATGAGGACTTTAGCGGGTCTGGTCGCAGGATCAGGTTCCCCGTTACATCGTAGGGATTCAGCTTAGTTGTATTGTAGGGAAAGAATTCCCTTCTTTCCTTACTGGTTGTAGCAGATCATAACAATGGGTACTGGTCCACGCATCGGTGGTCAGGTGGACCTTGCTACTGAGGGCTTTTAGTAGCGCATGTTTAATTTTTCCCTCAACATGCTTTTGCAGACCAGGGACGGCTTGCCTGCTGAAATGAAATCGGCTTGGCACATTGTATTGTGGGACTGACAATGATATTCAGTTACGGAAACTGTCTGTCTCCACCAGCCTGAATCACAGCATTTCAAGGGACAGGAGTTTTGCAATGCCAGCATTCAGAGCCTGTGCTCGTGCATGGTTTGCGGAGTATGGCCGTCTTTTATCCCATGCCTGTGCTACCGATGGCTGTTTTGTGGCCTGGGAGTGTGAGGATGACAGGGAACTTGCTGCTGTGTGTGGAATAACAGTTTGTCTCTGGACAACAGTGGCCGAGGTTCTTCCATGGCGATCCTGTGAGGAAGCAGAACCAGCTGTGTGTGAGCTCGATGAAGAGGCTTCAACACAACCTGAAGATGTAGGTGCTGCTGTAGGTTGGCCTACATCTCCAGTGTGTCTTTGTAACTCAACTACGTGCTTTGTCCGCACATGTTTCCACATATTTGTGGTATTGAGGTGACTGACACTTTTAGCTATTTTTAATTTTTGATTACACAGCTTGCATTTCACATAGCAAATATCATGTGCAAGTGTGTGAAAAAAGGACCACGCAGTGCAAGTCCTGGGAGCGCACGTTTTGACTTTTGGAAGACAACTGCTCCGAACAGGTGCCAAACTGGAGGCTACAGGCAACCGAGTCTGCAGCCTAACTCTCCCTCCTGTTTGTACCGTTGGGGCAATGTCTTCCTCTATCTTCCTTCTATCACTAACCATTTCTCTAGGCCTCTCCCAGCTTTCAACCAAAGTACTGGTTCTCAGCCACAAAGCTATCCACAGTGCAGCACCCCTCCTACATCTCCTCCCTCATTTCTATCTATCGGCCTAACCGACTGCTGCGCTCTGCAAACGACTTTCGACTAACCTCTGCACTAATACGTACCTCCCAATCCCGACTCCAAGACTTCTCCTGCTCTACGCCAATCCTCTGGAATGCTGTACCCCAAGAAATTAGGACTATCCACAATTTGCATGGTTTCAGGCGCTCCCTCAAAACACATTTGTTCAGAGCGGCCTATCACATTCACTAATCAAAGTCATTCTATGTATTCTGTGTAACTGTGTGTGTGTCTCTAGCCCATTCACTATCTCCATCCCTCAGTCCTTAAGATGGCTGGAACATCATTGTAAATACACCATTGTATATAAACACCTATACTTTGTATCTCCCCCATCTCATTGTACATTGTAAGCTGTCACGAGCAGGGGCGACTTATTTAGCTTAAATTATTGTATTGTTAACGTTGTTACTTATGACTTGTGTTCTGAAACTGCTAAACTGTAAAGCGCTGCGGAATATGATGGCGCTATATAAATAAATATTATTATTATTCCTCTGAGCTGCTCCCACCACCTTCCTGTTCCTCATGCCATGTTGGGTCTTGGACCTCATCATCTCCACTACCCTCTTCCAACACCTGCTGTTGGGTGGTCTGGCCAGCACCATGCTCAACAGAAACTGGCACCTGGGTCTCATCATCATCAGATGCGTTCTGCGGTGTGCTGACCATCGGCACTGTCTCACCCGCCTCTTCAGATTCAGAGAGACACAGCTGTTGCGCATCACTGCATACTCCCTCTTCACATTACAGAATGCTGCTTGGCTGGGCCCCTGTTTGCAAGCCAATAGATTCTGAGAACAGAAGCAGACACTCAGCTGGCTCCTGTACAGAACTCTCTGACTGCCTGGGCAATTTGCCAGGCGGTGAAGAGACAGATGGTTGCCCAACAGTGCTGTGGTCCTGAGAGGAGGTGGAAGCAATTGAAGTCGATGCATTGGCTGACATCCAAACAACAACGGCTTCAATTTGTTCTTCCCGCAGCAGGGGGGTACTCCGAGCTCCTACAAAAGTGCGCATAAAGGAACGCTCACGGGGAAAACTGGTGGATGCTGTGTCACTGGGGGCCGCAGCAGCCACAGAATCCCCACGTCCTCTCCCTGAAGAAACTCCACGACCACGTGCCTTACTCCCTGCCTTCTTCATCTTGGTAGATTGATAAAGAAAGTCTGAAAAGTTATAAGGTCTAAGTGTGGTTATTCCGCAGAGACTGCAGTGAACACTGCACACAACTGTTCACTACCCAATGCGTCTCAGCAGGAAGGCAGTCTGTGCGTCAAAACAAAGGCACAAGCATACATCCATGTACCCTGTTTATAAAGCTATATAAAAAAATTATGTAGTAGTGACGCACACTTTATTGAGGTACAGTATTACATCGCCATTCACCATCTGTGGCTATGCAGTCTCATCTATATATACCTTATCTATCTGTTGTCATGCTTCCAAGTCGACAGTCAGCCATAAATAGCAATTTTCACTATGCACTATGCACTTTTTAAAGGTTATGTTTGTTAATAAAAATGATTATTGCCACATATTATGAGTATTACATGATGGAAATTGTATAATTTTGTATAAAATATTTAGTGACATTATTCAGCAAATGGAACATTTTAGTAATATCACAGATAACTTGTAATGCTGATGATGTTTTGAAGTCAGACATTCATTGTCTATACAATAAAAATGGTGTACATACTGTTACTTATCCATCATTAATGGATTCAGATATGTACTTGTATGCTTTTATGTACAACCGTATAGCAGATTCCTTAACTAATTTATTTTGTGGTTTGCATTGCTGTTCAACATGTTAATGTATGTGTTTATGTTTGTCAATTCTTTATTTATCTAGATATTAGTTTAAATGAAATCATCATCTTATGGTAGTAAAGGTTATCTTTCTCTTGTTTGAAGTATAGACATTTAAAATTGACAGGTAACAAGGAAATTACTTGATCTAGTATTTAAACATCCTCCTTGACCCTGGGCTCCAACACCACCAGTTGTTGCTTGGAAGTGCTGTTAGCACAGTCAACACTTGCTCCTGTGTTACTGGGGTTCAGTAACGTCAGCTGGTCCTCGGTTGTGCCATTGGCTCTTTTCCTTCTGCTGCCCCTCCGGGTTCCAGTACCGTCAGCTGGTTCTCCGCAGTGCCTTTGGCCTAGGTGCCTCCATCTCGGTATCCGAGTTCCAGCAACGTCTGCTGGTCCTTGGTAGTGCTTTGGAGCACAGGTACCTCCTGCTTAGTAACCGTGTCCCAGTAACGTCAGCTGGTCCTCGGTTGTGCCATTGGCTCTTTTCCTTCTGCTGCCCCTCCGGGTTCCAGCACAGTCAGCTGGTCCTCGTTACTTGCATTGGCTCTTGTACCTTCTGCTACCCGTCCGGGTTCCAGCACAGTCAGCTGGTCCTCGTTACTTGCATTGGCTCTTGTACCTTCTGCTACCCGTCCGGGTTCCAGTACCGTCAGCTGGTTCACCGCAGTGCCTTTGGCCTAGGTGCCTCCATCTCGGTATCCGAGTTCCAGCAACGTCTGCTGGTCCTTGGTAGTGCTTTGGAGCACAGGTACCTCCTGCTTAGTAACCGTGTCCCAGTAACATCAGCTGGTACAAGATTGTGCTACAAATACAAGATACGGAACAAGAGACACAAGAACAATAAGCAGAAGATCTAAAAGCAGAAGAACATGAAGTATAAGACCAAAATGAAGAGCAAAATATATGCTCTAAATTCTAAGCAGAAGAAGACTAAGCAGTGTATGGGGGTGAGTCCGTTCCTCCTCGTGGTGCCCCTGGAAAATGCCTGCTGCTGCAGGCTAAACTGAACACGGACAAATACTGTTGTAATTTAAATCTTTTGTGACAGCAAGAACGGAAGGATGAAAAATTCATACTTTGACAGATTACAAGTACAGGATTCTCTGTCACAAATAAGAATATGATGAAGAAGATGAAGCAGAATATGAATAAGAATAATAGTTTAATAAGAAGAATATGAGTAATGTTAACAAAGATGAATAGCAAGAAGTTTAAGAAGAAGATAAAGAAGGTGAAGATGAAGAATAATTTGATGAAAAAGATGATGCTGCAGAAGATTATGAAGGAGAAAGTGTGTGAAAAGTTAAAAAGGTGAAGATGAAGAGCATGGAAGTTGTGTAATATACATATTTGCCAAAATAGAAAAAACGTTAACAACATTGTCAATTTCTTCGTCAATCCGAACATCTTTAAAAAAAAAAATATTTATGCTATTCCATTTGATTGGGTTAAACATCTATGCCTTTAATGTCTCCTCAACCTTCCCCAATACATTCTACATTACTCTTTCTTGTTTTCCTTCATGTACAATTAACCAACAAGGCAAGAATGGGTTTTTTTTAATTTCGATATTTTGTTCCCATAGACTTATATGGGACTTCCGGTATCGGTATCGGGTATCGCCGATATTTTAATGTTATCGGCGATACCATTCCGATTCCGATACTTTTGGATATTGGAAAGTATCGCTCAACTCTAGTTATTATTATTAGTAGATTGAAGATTGTGAAGTTCAAGCTGTTGGCTTTGTCATGTATAGGAGGAAAGAATCTTTTATGTGAGCACAACTGCACAAATGAGGGCATGTTGCTGTGCTGACAGAGTGGAGTAGATTGAATACGACAAACTACTGGACTGTGAGAGGTGCAGGTGGAGATGTTATGGTGGATAGAGAAAGATGGGTTGTGCTTGGTATGTAAGATCAGCCAAAAACAGCAGGTATGTCCAATTCCGTATCAGCTGACAGGCTCTCAGTCACCCCAACTGTAAGGGGTAAAGAAGTGAATCATAGAATCATAGAATGGTAGAGTTGGAAGGGACCTTCTGGGTCATCTGGTCCAATCCCCTTCTCAAAGCAGGATTCACTAAATCATCCCAGACAGATGTCTGTCCAGCCTCTGTTTGAAGACTTCCATTGATTATTCCTCTCGTGGCAGCCTGTTCCATTCTTTGATCAACCTCACTGTCAAAAATATTTTTCTAATATCAAATCTGTGTCTCCTCCCATGCAGTTTCATCCCATTGATTCAAGTCTTTCCTTGTGCAAATGAGAATAAAGATGATCCTTCCACAATGTGACAGCCCTTCAGATATTTGTATACAGCTATTAAGTCTTCTCTCAGTCTTCCTTTTTGCAAGCTAAACATTCCCAAATCCTATAACCTTTCATCATAGGACATGGTTTGCAGACCTGTCATCATTCTAGTCGCTCTTCTATGTAATTGCTCCAGTTTGTTGATGTCTTTTTAAAATATGGCGCCCAATAATGTATTCCAGATGAGGTCTGACCAAAAAGGAGTAGAGGGGGATAATGACTTCACATGATCTAGACTGTATGCTTCTGTTAATACATCCCAGAATTGTATTTGCCTTTTTTGCTGCTGCATCATAATGTTGACTCATGTTTAGTTTATGATCTTTGGTTCTTTAAGTTCTTCATCCGGAGACCTGTGTGACAAAACTTGACACGGTGAGGGATGAGGAATAATCAGATGATGCGGTTGATAGAGTGCATTTTAGGACAGAGACATTCCCATATTAACATATGTTGATCACGCATGTGCCAGTTCATGCATGCAGTATTGAAATTATTTCATATTTTTTACCCTGCTCTGTCATTTTTAAAAAAGTTGACAGATAATGTGATTTTTTAGATTTTTGCTAGTCTAAAAAAATGACCCAAGCATGGCAACTGCAGAATCGCGAATGCTGCTGTCCACTGCCAGAGTTGGGGCTCAGGATGCATTGGTTGTTGTGGTTGCATAACTGTGTCTAAGTAACCTCATTGTTTTCCTTCTCCTTCTCCTCTGCTGAGCTACTCCGCTTCATGCATCTGGGTTTACACCAGGTGTGATCTACTACCTTATCGTCACCCTCTCTGTTCTCCCACTCCTCGCCCTGAGATTCACCCTTCTCCTCTTCCTGCCCTGACAGCACAGTACAGTCTGAGGGGCGCCTCAAGTATCTGACTCTCAACATGAATGGTCACATTCACCCAATGGGGTTAACATCTGTTGATGAGAGTTTAGATTATGCTCGGACCCAACTTCATCCAGCAGTGAATGAAACTGAGAAAAAGTTTAGCCATCGGTGCAGATAATTTCCTCCTCTTAAGTCTTTGAATCTTTGGAGTACACTTCCGATGCCCATAGAATACAATGTGTGAACAGATCTACAGACTCAGCCATCTTTGGCTCCCAAAAGGCATTTGGGTGGTTGGAGAGTTGTGATGTGGGAGAAACAAGGGTAATTGTGGTGCCACTACTGAGGACTGTACTGTGTGTGTTGTTAAGGTCGAGGAAGAGGAGCAGAGGCCACTCTCCTCGTACCTAACAGACAGGACATTTAGTGTCTCCCACTCACACACCACCTCCTCATCATCTCTCCCCCTATGTGTCAGTGTCCTTTGTAGGACCGGGCACTATGCTTAGTTTGCTCGCACGCTCCTTGCCTTTTGAAGGGACCGCCCACTTCAACCTAAGTTATGGAGGTGCCTGAGTTTTGTTGTTCGTTTACCTTGCATGTTTGCTATTTGTCAGGTTCCCCAGGTTTGCCGTCTGCTTGTATACCCTGTACTCACCTGCTCTTACCTGTCTGTGCCCTTCTGCTCATACCTGTCTGTGCTTTTCAGTCCATCAGACAGTTCCATCTGCATCTGTAGTTCCATAGTCCCTACAGTGTCTTCCTGCATTCTTCATTCCTCCTTCGGGTCGTAGCAGCCTACCCGCTGTAGAGGGTCAGCTGCCATCTTCTGTAGGTCAGCTATAGAAAAAAAAAAGCTATAGAGTAGCACCTAGTGCCACCTCCTTGTCTCTCCTAGAGTTGCAGTTTTCACCTGCTGCCACTTATCTGAGTTAGGATTTGACAGGTCACCTAGTTATGCCCCTCCAGGCTTTCCGAGGAATGCGGAACAGTGGTTCCACCACCTTGCCTGTTACATATACCCAAAGAAAGGGAAATGCACAAACCAGGATAAAATAAAAATATTTTATTAGTAAATGCAATAAAAGCAGAAAAAAAACTAAAAGAACCATACAATAAATTGTTCAGAAAATAGGGTGTCTAGGCAGAGTGATCTCCAAACAACCAAAATCATAATGACAGGTGGGTACATATAAAAAAATTTTAAGAATAATAGCCACAAGCAAATTACAAGTATCAACCCAGTGGGTATGAAAATTTGGGACCAATAATGATAAGAAAAGAATGTAAATATATGAGTACCCCAGCAAAGCACTAAAATAGCAAGTAATGGTGTGAAAAGGATCAGGACATGATATGCTGCATAAATAAGACAAAAAAGAACAACTAGTTCACATGATCAAGGTGCAATATGCTAAAGTGCAAGTGTATGGTGCTTGGAAACGTTCTAATATATAATGACCATTGCAACATTCCAACTCTACCATTCTATGATTCTATGATTCTCTAACAATGGTATCCAGGAAACACAATATGAAAAAAACTTATAAACACTAAAAGTGCTGCCAGTACCTGTACAAATAAGGTTGCTTGGGAGGGAACCCCGATGCACGTTTCGCTACTGTTTCTTACTGGTGGGTGCATAGTCTACATTTGCTGGGTTGGCTCTAGTGGAAGAGGTATCAATCCCCACTATACTAGTTCTACTCTATTATAATTGATGCCACTTACTTGGTATCTATCACTAATTTTTGTAAATGTTTAGACTCCTGGTTGGGTCTCCTTCATGCATGTTGCCTGTAGCATTAGGCCTCCAAGACCATCAGGCCTCAAATGCCTTGGAGACAACTACCCATGTTACTATCCTTTTATTTTTCTGACAATAGCCGTCTCTGAAACAGATATTTGTGCCACCTGAGTGTGGCTGAGCATGAAAGCAGGTTGAGTTGTTGCATGTGTTATCAGGGCTCCCAGCACAGCAGGCCTACACCAATCCCTCATCCACCTTGTCTCACTTTGACATTCAATTGAAAGCTGTAAATGCTGGCCCAGACCCCGATACCTCATGCATGGCTGATTGCTGCCATGCCATTCTTCAATTTGTGCTGTGGGTGAATTGCGTCAACTTTCCTGTTGTCTCCCCTAATTTGATATATTTTGGCAGCTTTTTGGGCCATTTGAAGATGTTGTGCATGCGTTTGTTTTTTCCTCACATTGACTTGAATGGTGTTCGGTTGTGTTCGGCGAATTTTCGACAAATAAATCAGCGATTGTAATCCGAACCGAACATTGAAATATTCGTTCATCTCTATTTACCACTCCATAAAACACATACCTACTACTTCAAAGTCCAGCAATGGCATGTATTATACTACTCAATCGGATAATATTGTGCTTGGCAATGTAAAGATATATGCAGTTGCTCAGAAGAAAAAACCATGGTATGAAGCCCACTGTCCATAATTTTGTTGCTGAAGTTAATGCCAGAGGGATATGACAACTTTGCAATTATTGGGTCAGCACAGTGGTGGTGACTTTTGTTCAACATGTGCCTTAGCACTTGACAATCTACACTCTGTAACTTTATGTCTGACAATTTTTGAATGACTTGCTGTGGTTCACAAATGTATCAATTTTTCAATAATATTTCATTGAGTGGAATATAGAATATAAGAAGAAATTACTTGTTACAATGGTTACATTATTTTAGACAACCAAGCTCAAATTCAGTGAGCCCTTCAGAACGACCCATTGTTTCACAAATGTTTTTTAAGCATAAAAACAGACTGCATCATTACATACTTGAGTTTCAATAAATGTAGTAATGGGAATAAAAATTCTATGATTAAGATGTATGTACCAATACTTTTGCCCCTATAGTGTATCAATAACACTTGCTGGTGGTATGCAGGACGAATACTGTAATATAATTTCACATGGAACATATTAGTGCATATGTGACAATAAAATGGAATTTACATAGCAACAAAATTAGGTAACTTGGTGATCTTTCCACAGCAACAGGGTCAATAGTGTCCAATGGCAACCATTAAAGCATGCAAAAGTCCAGGATATAACAATGATTGAGTGTAGCAGTTTCATGGATGTACGACATGTCACTGATGCAGGAAAATGAATGAAGACTGGCAAGGACCACCGGAGAGACTGCACTGTTGCAGCTAGGAATTTTTGAAGTAATTTATTTTTATCTTAACATGAGTCAAGGCAGGAGAGATATCACAGGGTTAATAATAAACTCTATTATTCAAGCTCTGTTGGTTTATTTGTGTTAATGAAGCAATAGGATTACCAAATGATATTTAGTGCTTTGTACTTTGACCAACTATCTTCAACTCTAAATAATGAGAAACTTATGGAGTTTAATACCCCATGATAGACAGTTTTAGTTAATAAGTAATTCTGATATTATGTGAAACTATTAGTTATGAAATATATATTCTGATAACGAGTTCAAAAGTTTGCTACATGAGAGAATAAACTGAATTGAGCATGGTAGTACAGACTCGGCTTAACGTCTTTAGAAGATATGTGAGATCTTTTACTTATATGTCTGAATCTCGTATGTACACCTAAATTCCTGCAAATTAGATTCTATCTACCTGCTTTTAGAGAGGCGAGATGTGCCACAGCAGACGGGAGCGCAGAATCTTATTACTGTGTAAGCCGTCATCCTCTTGTGAGAGATGAGAGTTCATGCACAGTTATACTAACACTATTTTTGCATACATTTGGATACGAATAGAGTAGCTGTAAAGTGCGTGTCTTCTGGCTTAACCACTGAATATAGATGCCAAAAGTGTTGTGAACCTAGCTTTAAAGAGGTTGTCCCACAAGCAAAGTATATTTTAATCAATAAGTCTTGGAATAAAATTAAGGTCCATAATTGGATGTTTTAAAATAATGTTCCTGTGCTGAGATAATTAGTGATGAGCGAGCACTAAAATGCTTGGTGCTTGTTACTTAAGTTGAGCAAATCGTAATTACTAATTAGAGATTAGCGAACATTGGCGGCTCCCTCCTTATTCGGCAAGCTATATCACTTACCGAAGAAGCTGCATCAGACACCCGGATACCTGGAGCGCTCCTGATAATCAGCTATTTAGCACTGCAGCTGCAAATCTGGCAGCTGTGTGACAGTCACAACACACAGGCTCTCCATGCATGTGTTGTAACTGTCACAGTCGCGACACATACAGCTGCGCAGCACCAACACACCTACAACGAGGCTACATTATGTCATAACCAGGTTATATGATGTTGTGAATCTTCTGACACTATGGGATCCATCTGCCTTCTGATGAACTCAAATCATGGGAGGGAAACACATCGAGGCTGATGAATTATCACTTATGGATAGCAGATAAGTTTTTATTTCTATGGTTAATGAACCATCGTTTGGGGACACGGTATTAAATCTGTGCAAATGTGCAATAAGATGTTGTGCTGGGAGATTGTGACCCACCTGTATGATATCTAAACAATTTCGTAAAAATGACAAATGCCACTTGCTAAATGAGTATCTACAGTCATGGCCAAAAGTTTTGAGAATGACACAAATATTATATTTTCACATGATCTGAGCAAGCTCTGCACTGCTGGTAGCCCGATCCCGCAGCTGAAACACTTTTAAGAGATAGTCCTGGCGCTTGCTGGTCTTTCTTGGGCGCCCTGGAGCCTTTTTGGCAACAATGGAACCTCTCTCCTTGAAGTTCTTGATGATGCGATAGATTGTTGACTGAGGTGCAATCTTTCTAGCTGCGATACTCTTCCCTGTTAGGCCATTTTTGTGCATTGCAATGATGACTGCACGTGTTTCTTTAGAGATAACCATAGTTAACAGAAGAGAAACAATGATGCCAAGCACCAGCCTCCTTTTAAAGTGTCCAGTGGTGTCATTTTTACTTAATCATGACAGATTGATCCAGCCATGTCCTCATCAACACCCGCACCTGTGTTATTGGAGCAATCACTGAAAAGAGGTTAGCTGGTCCTTTTAAGGCAGGGCTGCAATGATGTTGAAATGTGTTTTGGGGATAAAGTTCATTTTCTAGCCAAATATTGACTTTGCAAGTAATTGCTGTTAAGCTGATCACTCTTTATAACATTCTAGAGTATATGCAAATTGCCATTAGAAAAAGTGAAGCAGTAGACTTTGTAAAAATTAATATTTGTGTCATTCTCAAAACTTTTGTCCATGACTGTAGGTTTATTCGGTGTTCGTGACCTGGTGACTCACCTGTATGATATCTAAACAATTTAGTAAAAATAACAAATGCCATTTGCTAAATGTGTACCTAGGTCTATTGGATGTGAGCCGTATGGGGCATAGTGCAATTTCAGTGATAGAACCTAATCATCATGAGGTACTCTGTCTTTGTTTATAAATGCACTTGGGCACCTTGAAATGATTTTGATAATACTATGTCTCTATTGTCCCACCTGTTTCCCCCTTTTTCCTCTCCTTTCCTCACTCCCTACCACAATTTAATAAATAGTGTAAGGGAGAGTGATTAGGGTAAGTGAGGGTGAGTCACTGTTGAGCGGGGGCGCCACATTGCGTTTAAGCTAAGGTGCCATCCTCCGCAGCTATGTAGTTATTCTCCAGATAGTATGTGCTCCTGGAACAAAGTAGGTAGGATACGATGATATATTCCAAAACCAAGTTTTATTAACACAGCATACAACACGTTTCAACTCTTATGAGCCTTCTTCAGGTTTTACATATAAGTTATTACTGCTTTGTGCATCTATAATATAACGCTAGGAGCGTCACTCTGTCTTTATAGACTGCCAAGCGCGACACGCCTGCGCAGTCTGGCTCCAGACAGATTGAGGCATCCAGCGGTGAGTATGGCGCCCGAGATTGCGGTATGCGTACTGGATGCATACCGCGATCTCCGGCGCCATACTCACATACTTACCTGACCGGGAGGAGCGTTGCCGCGGCGCTTCTCTTCTCCCGGGGCAGGAGACCAGGCGTCAGATCGCGCATGCGCAATAGCGCTATTCGGCGCCATTTTGCTGAAGACACATTTACAGTGTGTCTTCAGCAATATGGCACCGGACCGCGCTGTATGGGCATGCGCGTACTCCGGCGCCTCTCTCCTCCCCCCGGGGTCCAGCAGAACGGAACAGCGCTGGAGCACAGGGATGAAAGGTGAGTATAAATGTTTGTTTTTTTTGGGGTATCTGTGCAGTTTAATAGCTGTGAGGGGGCCATACATTTCAGGATTGGGGGTGAGGGGACCATGCACATCAGGATTGGGGGGTGAGCGGACCATGCACATCAGGATTGGGGCGTCAGGGGACCATGCACATCAGGATTGGGGGGTGAGGAGACCATGCACATCAGGATTGGGGTGAGGGGACATGCACATCAGGATTGGGGGTGAGGGGACCATGCACATCAGGGTTAGGGGGTGAGGGGACCATGCACATCAGGGTTGGGGGGTGTGAGGAGACCATGCACATCAAGATTTGGGGGTGTGAGGGGACCATGCACATCAGGATTGGGGGGGTGAGGCGACCATGCAAATCAGGATTGGGGGTGAGGGGACCATGCACATCAGGATTGGGGGGTGAGGGGACCATGCACATCAGGATAGGAGGTGTGAGGGGACCATGCACATCAGGATTGGGGGGTGAGGGGACCATGCACATCAGGGTTTGGGGGTGAGGGGATCATGCTCATCAGGGTTGGGGGGTGTGAGGGGACCATGCACATCAAGATTTGGGAATGTGAGGGGACCATGCACATCAGGATTGGAGGGTGAGGGGACCATGCAAATCAGGATTGGGGGTGAGAGGACCATGCACATCAGAATTGGGGGGTGAGCGGACCATGCACATCAGGATTGGGGGGTGAGCGGACCATGCACATCAGGATTGGGGGGTGAGCGGACCATGCACATCAGGATTGGGGGGTGAGCGGACCATGCACATCAGGATTGGGTGATGAGGGGACCATTCATACCAGGATTGGGCGGTGAGGGGACCATGCACATCAGCATTGGGGGGGTGAGGGGACCATGCACACCAGGATAGGGGGTGAGAGGACCATGCATACCAGGATAGGGGGTGAAGGGACCATGCACATCAGGATTGGGGGGTGAGTGGACCATGCACATCAGGGTTGGGGGGTGAGGGGACCATGCACATCAGGGTTGGGGGGGTGAGGGGACCATGCACATCAGGATAGAGTGGTGAGGGAACCATGCATACCAGGATTGGGAGGTGAGGGAACCATGCATATCAGGATTGGGGGGGTGAGGGGGCGATGCACATCAGGATTGGGGATGAGGGGACCATGCACATCAGGATTGGGGGTGAGCGGACCATGCACATCAGGGTTGGGGGTGAACGGACCATGCACATCAGGGTTGGGGGGTGAGGGGACCATGCACATCAGGATTGGGCGATGAGGGGACCATTTATACCAGGATTGGTGGGCAATGGAACCATTCACACCAGAATTGGGGGTGAGGGGACCGTGCATACTGGGATTGGGGAGATGAGGGGACCATGCATACCGGGATTGGGGGGTGAGGGAACCATGAATACCAGGATATGGATGAGCAGGTACCATGCATACCAGGATAGGGATGAGGGGGTAGCATGCATACCAGGATTGGGTGATGAGGGGTCCATGCATACCAGGATGAGGAATGGGGTGCCATGCATACCAGATTTGGGTGGGGGTGAGGGGACCATACATACCAGCATAGGGATGAGGGGTACCATGCATACCAGGATAGGGATGAGGGGTGTCATGCATACCAGGATAGGAAGGGGGCAGCACATACCAGCATGGAGACCATATACCTTTAAAAATGCTTGCCAGGGGACCATGCACATCAGGATTGGGGGGTGAGGGGACCATGCACACCAGGATAGGGGAGAGAGGACCATGCATATCAGGATTGGGGGTGAGGGGATCATGCACATCAGGATTGGGGGGTGAGACCATGCACATCAGGATTGGGGGGTGAGGGGACCATGCTCAACAGGACGGGGTGACGGGACCATGCTCATCAGGATTGGGGGGTGAGGGGGCCATGCACATCAGGATTGGGGGGTGAGGGGACCATGCACATCAGGATTGGGGGGTGAGGGTACCATGCACATCAGGATTGGGGTGAGAGGGGACCATGCATATCAGGATTTGGCAGGAGGGAATCATGCATACCAGGATTGGGGGGGTGAGGGGACCATGCATACCAGGATTGGGGGCTGAGGGGACCATGCATACCAGGATTGGGGGGTGAGGGAACCATGAATACCAGGATATGGATGAGCAGGTAACATGCATACCAGGATAGGGATGAGGAGGTACCATGTATACCAGGATTTGGGGATGAGGGGACCATGCATACCAGGATGAAGAATGGGGTGCCATGCATAGTAGATTTGGGTGGGGGTGAGGGGACCATACATACCAGGATAGGGATGAAGGGTGCCATGCATACCAGGATAGGAGGGGGGCAGCACATACCAGAATGGGATACCATGTACCTATAAAAATGCTTGCCACCCGGGCGTAGAACGGGTTCATCACTAGTTTTATATATAAAGGAAGTCAGTGTATATCATTTTTGGCAGATGCCATACCAGGGTTTTACCCTTTTCAGGCACACCCGTATCACTCCAACTTTATCAAGGGCTTTACACGCATAAAATCATAAACATTAAGAAGTTAATCCAACTCAAATCCAATTTTAAAAATTCTAAAATATTTGTCTAATGGCATATACAAAATTCATGAAAAAAACATTTTTCATATCTCAATAGAAGTTATTTTCTTTTTTTTGAAATATATAAAAAGTATTATAAGACCATATATAAATATAACATTTTCTAAAAGCAAACATTTTCTATAAGAGATAAAAACTCCTGTACAAAATCTTTTCTATACAAAAACCTTTATATTTGTCTCTTTTTTAGAATGCAGAAAAAACAAGACAGATGTGGTATAATGGGATAATGGAATATCTCATTTTTTTCTTAATTCCTTCCCCCCTAAACCTAAAAAAAAAAAAAGAAAAAAAAGGAAAACAAGTGAAAATTTTTTTACGAAATTTCTTACTTTTTATTTATTAAACCCCTTCTACCACATCATTTAGCCAATCAGGATATAATGTTCTTAATCAAAAGATCCAAAAGGATTCTTTCCAATTAAACGTTTGTATTCTGTTTAAACAATTGTTTTCCTTTATATATAAAATGCACAAAGCAGTAATGACTTATATGTAATACCTGAAGAAGGCTCATAAGATTTGAAACGCGTTGTATGCTGTGTTAATAAAACTTGGTTTGGGAATATATGATCATATCCTACCAACTGTGTTCCAGGAGCGCATAGTACCTGGAGAATAATTACATATACTGCTTCCTATTAAAACACCTTGAGTGCTTTCAAAAATGCCCAGGATTGTGCTGCAAACTGTGAACAGGAATAATAAACAACTGATCCACCCAGTGGAATTATAGACAAGCTTATAAAGACACCAAAAAGGTGAGTGCAAATAGCACTTCTTTAACCACTTAACCCCAAGGGTGATTTGCATTTTAATGACCGGGCCAATTTTCACAATTCTGACCGCAGTCCTTTTATGAGGTTATAACTATGGAACAATTCAACGAATCTTGGTGATGCTGAGAAGGTTTTCTCGTGACATATTGTATTTCATGGTAGTGGTAAAATTTCTTTGATATAACTTGCGTTCATTTATGAAAAAAATGGAAATATGGTGAAAATTTTGCAAATTTTTCAATTTTCAAAATTACAATCTTTATGCCCTTAAAACAGAGAACTATGTCATATAAAATAGTAACTAAATAACATTTTCCATATGTCTATTTTACATCAGCACAATTTTGGAACCAACATTTTTTTGTTAGGAAGTTAAAAGGTGAAAAGTTGACCAGTGATTTCTCATTTTTACAACAAAATTTACAAAACCATTTTTTTGGGACCAACTCACATTTGAAGTCACTTTGAGGGGTCTATATATGGCAGAATATACCCAAAAGTGACACCATTCAAAAAACTGCACCCATCGATGTACTCAAAACCACATTCAAAAAGTTTATTAACCCTTCTGTTAAGGGGACGGTTGCAACAACTTTATTAAATAATAGGGAACAACCAAACCCTGGGGTCCGCGGTGCAGCTAGAGATGTGCGGCTGAACATCCCTCGGGTATGAGGGTGAAAACTGACAACAGAAATGTAAGATCTTGCCTGTGTTAATTCACACTAGGGAAGATATTGGATTTGCACTATCTCCGTTAACGCCACGGAAGATGTGCTGCAGACTGGCGTAGACGTAGCCCTGTTAACAGCACAGAAGCTACTTGCCAGCCGCTAAGACATGCATGTGACTCACGCCAGGCGTACGTGCTGCCAGACGGTGTGCGACCGGACTGAGCAACTCTTTTTGCAGCTGGCAGGCGATGCCCTGGTTACGAGCCCCGCAGTCTGCACAGGGTGTATCGCTACCCTCTGTAGGAGCTAGACTGCGTTACATTGACTACCTGCCTGGTATTGGCTAACCTGCCTGAAGGACCTGTGCTAATTAGCCGAGCGAACTCTGGCATCGGCAGGTCCCGGGGAGCAAAACTAGAGAGCACGTGGAGCTCAGATTTGAGAAGCGTCCACACATGTACACGACTTATTTAGAATGATCTGACGGCACCATCACGCAGGCAGTAAGGCTATTTAAAGGCTAAGCCCTGCCCCCAGTCATCTCGTTAATCGCATCACTGAGACGTCACCCGTGGCCAATTAGACAATGCCAGGTCACCGGATCAGCTGACACCAAATCACGAATCACGGTCTGCCACGTCACGAGCATGCTCAGTGCAGGAAATCCTGGACTTAGGTATAACAGCCCTATCTCCTTCTGTAGCCTATGCTTAAGGCTACTATTAACAAAAACCCTGGATACAGCTTGTACTTCTCTTTTACTGGCTAGGTGATGGGACTGACAGCGAAGCTGAGCAGCATCTGCCCTGGCTTGACCTGGATGGGAGAACACAGACTCCTCAGATCTAAGTTCAGATCCCGCCATTGCCTAACATTATCCCCCTTCTAACATCCCCCCCACCTGACGCTCATATTCCTCAATGAGCCAGGGGGCATGAATATGGTCCATGGATTCCCAAGAGCGGTCCTCAGAACCACAATCCCTCCAATGTACCAGATAAAACTTTTTCCCACGAATCATCTTAGACCCCACAATTGCCTGCACCTCGAAATCATCACCCCTGGTGTCAGAATCAAGTTGAGGTTCTGAGAATTTCGTCAGGCGAACGGGTTTAAGGAGCGACACATGGAAAGTGTCGTGAATCTTCATATGCTGGGGCAACTGTAAACGGTACACTACGGGATTTACTTGGTCCAAAATTTTGAAAGGATTAATAAAACGGGGCGCAAGCTTAGCGGATTCCCCGCTTCCTCTGATGTTGCGGGCGGGTAGCCAGACCCTGTCGCCTGGAGAGAATACGGGGGCTGGACGACGATGAGTGTCAGCCGACTGTCTCATACAATTCTTGGAGGCCACTAACGCATCTTGCGTATGGTCCCAGACTTCCTGCGCCTACATAGCCCAATCTCTGACTCCAGGCTCCCCGGCGCTAACTGGCATGGGAACCGGAACACGCAGGTGCTGCCCATTATTCAAAAGGAACGGAGTCTGGCCTGTGGAATCCGCCACTGCATTCTTTAGAGTGAACTCTGCCCAAGGAAGCAATATCGCCCAATCATTATGGTTGGCAGAAACGAAATGACGCAAGTATGTCACAAGCGTCTGGTTAGTGCGTTCCACCAGACCATTGGTCTCCGGGTGATAGGCAGTAGAAAGATTCAGTTCAATACTGAGCAAGTTACACAATTCTTTCCAGAACCGAGAGGTGAACTGTGGACCTCGATCGCAGACAATCGTATCAGGCATTCCGTGAAGACGGAAAACGTGACGAATAAACAGGGATGCCAGGACCCGGGAAGAAGGAACCCTAGGCAGAGGTACCAGGTGAACCATCTTAGAAAAGTGGTAAGAGACCACCCATATAGTCATATGTGTGCGACCGGACTGAACAACTCTTTTTGCAGTTGGCAGGCGATGCCCAGGTTACGTGCCCCGCAGTCTGTTCAGGGTGTATCGCTGCCCTCTGTCGGAGCTAGACTGCGTCACATTGACTACCTGCCTGGCATTAGCTAACCTGCCAGAAAGACCTGTGCTCATTAGCCGAGCAAACTCTGGCATCGGCAGTTCCCAGAGAGCAAAACTAGAGAGCACGTGGAGTTCAGATTTGAGTGGCATCCACACATGTACACGACTTATTTAGAATGATCTGACTGCGCCGCCACGCAGGCAGTCATGCTATTTAAAGGCTAAGCCCTGCCCCCAGCCATCTTGTTAATCACATCACTGAGACGTCACCAGTGGTCAATCAGGCAATGCCAGGTCACCGGATCAGCTGACACCAAATCACAAATCACGGTCCGCCACGTCACATGCATGCTCAGTGCAGAAAATCCTGGACTTAGGCTATAACAGCCCTGTCTCCTCCTGTAACCTATGCTTAAGGCTACTATTAACAAAAACCCTGGATACAGCTTGTACTTCTCTTGTACTGGCTAGTAGTGTTGAGCGATACGATACTGCAAATATCGGGTATCGGCCGATATTAGCTGTATCGGGCTTTCGATTCCGAGTACCGATATTTTCGTCATATCAGATACCGGAATCGGATTTGTCACTGTCACTGTGAGTGTCCGTCGGTCGGGTCTGTCAGGAGTCAGCGGCACTTACCTGGCAGAAGATCTCCGGGGGTCACGTCCTGGACTGCTTGATGGCCGCCATTATCTTCTCCCTGGCGGTCACATGCAGTTTTTCGCGATAACTGCAGTGACTGCAGGGTAATCCCGGCGTAAACCAGTCTGATGACGTCACCGCCGGGGAAGCAGGTAATCAGCTGTGCTGCGCCGGGATGACAGGCTCTGCCTGCCTGCCTGCCTCTGATGTCATTCTGATGTAGCAGAGCTGG
>JARQOD010000005.1:152774311-152843687 GCA_033576555.1 Oophaga sylvatica | reverse complement strand
CCTCACCCTGGCAACTTCCAGGCCCGACCACTGCCTTTATTGACAAATTCTCCACCTGGCTTCTTCACTTTCTCTCTGCTGACATTCCCATCATCATCATGGGTGACTTCAACATCCCCATTGACACCCACCAGTCAGCAGCATCCAAACTCTTGTCCCTTACTTCAATTTTTGGACTTACCCAGAGGTCCTCACACAGACGGACACACATTAGACCTGGTCTTCACCCGTCTCTGCTCCCTATCTAACTTCACAACCTCCCCTTTCCCTGTATCTGACCACCATCTACTCATGTTCTCAACCCTGTTCTCCTCACCTGTCACCCATGTCAGGCAACATGCGCACCCCCGCAGAAACCATGCACATCTAGATACCCACACACTCTCTGACTCTTTCTACCACTGGCATCCATATCCTCACTCCACGACACAGACAGTGCCACTAGTTTCTACAATGCCACTCTTGCATCAGTCATCGACTCAGTCGCCCGTCATGCATAGCAGAGTACGACAAATCAATATACAACCCTGACACAATAACATCACTAAAAAGCTTAGGCAAGTATCCAGAATTGCAAACACACTTCAAAGAACATGTGCCCATAACAATGGTAAATAAAAAATGAATGTTGTATCAAAAACCAGAATCACATCATCTATACAGGTATGGGCACTATGGAGATCTATGGGACAATCGCTAAACAATATAATGAACAGAAGAAAAAAGAAACGACCAAAACGTCCCAAGTAATTGCATGTAAAAAAGATTTTATTAATGACAAAACAGGTGAGCAAAAACGGGGATGGCACCCCAGCCAAATTGACACATGTGGGAAAACAGCACATGGGATAAAAGATCAGTGGTAATATATTGATGTTACATAATTACATCTCTGCCATCACAATACCAGGCTTAAATTATATCACAATGGACGAAAAACTGCCATCGCCATAATACGCATGTGGAAATAAAGACTCATTTGAGACTATTGCTGTATGCAAAGATGTTGCATACAGCAATAGTCTCAAATGAGTCTTTATTTCCACATGCGTATTATGGCGATGGCAGTTTTTCGTCCATTGTGATATAATTTAAGCCTGGTATTGTGATGGCAGAGATGTAATTATGTAACATCAATATATTACCACTGATCTTTTATCCCATGTGCGTCCTGTTTTCCCACATGTGTCAATTTGGCTGGGGTGCCATCCCCGTTTTTTGCTCACCTGTTTTGTCATTAATAAAATCTTTTTTACATGCAATTACTTGGGACGTTTTGGTCGTTTCTTTTTTCTTCTGTTCATTTTAAGTATCCAGAATTGCAGAACGGCATTGGAAGAAAACGCATTCGCAACAAGATTTCACTGCACTCAAACAAGCAACACTCGCATTCAAATCAGCTCTCACCTCTGCTAAACAGACCTACTTTACATCCCTTGTATCTTCCTTATCCCACAACTCCAAACAGTTCAACACTTTTAACTCCCTCCTCTGCCCATCAATGCCCCCTCCGACTTACCTAATCTCTGCCGAGGACTTTGCCATGCACTTCAAAAATAAGATAGACCAAACAAGGCAAGTCTTTGCTGTCCGACCATCACAACCCCTTTGTATGCCTGACCAATGCCATAACCCCATAACTTCCCTCTCCAAAATCACTGAAGAACAGCCTTCTCATCTTCTCTCCAAATCACACCACACCACTTGCACACTTTACTCCATCCCATCCCATCTCCTACCCAACCTCACCACTACACTTGTCACATACCTAACCCATCTCTTCAACCTATCACTAAACTTCTGGTACCTTCCACTCTGCTTTCAAACATGCCACAATCACACCTATCCTCAAAAAGCCATCCCTTGACCCGAGCGCTATGTCCAGTTATTGCCCCATATATTTGCTCCCATTTGCTTCCACACTCCTTGAGCAGCAAGTCCACACTGAACTTTCCTCTCACTTTGCATCTAGCTTGCTGTTTGGCGATCTACAATCTGGCTTCCATCCCTACCATTCCACTGAGAATGTCCTGACCAAAATTGCGAACGATTTACTTACAGCCAAAGCTAACAGACAATTCTCTATACTTCTCTTTCTAGAGCTGTCCTCTGCCTTCGACCCAGTTGACCACTGACTCCTACTACAGATCATATCTTCCTTTGGTGTCAAAGACCTTGCCCTATCCTGGATCTCCTCATACCTTACCAACCACACATTTAGCATTTCCTACTCCTACACAACCTCCTCACCTCGCCCTGTCTCTGTTGGTGTCCCTCAAGGCTCTGTCCTAGAACCCCCTTCTCTTCTCAATCTATACCCTTGGCCTCGGAAAACTCATAAAGTCTTATGACTTCCAGTACCATTTATATGCTGATGACACACAGATATACCTCTCTGGCCCAGATGTCACCTCTCTTCTTTCCAGAATCCCAGAGTGTTTATCAGCCATATCCTCCTTCTTCTCCTCTCGCTTCCTCAAACTCAATGTGGACAAATGTGAACTAATTATCTTTCCTCCATCTCGCATACCTTCTCTACCTGATCTATCTATCACAATAAATGCATTCATACTTTCCCCTGTCCCGGTAATATGCTGCCTCGGAGTAACCCTTGACTCTGCCCTGTCCTTCAAACCGTACATCCAAGCTCTCGCCACCTCCTGTCACCTCCAGCTCACAAATATTTCCAGAATCTGTCCTTTCCTCAACCCTCACTCTAACAAAATGCTTGTGCATGTCCTAATCATCTCCCACCTCGACAACTGCATTATCCTCCTCTGTGGCCTACCTTCTAACACTCTCGCACACCTCCAGTCCGTCCATAACTCCGCTGGCCCACTAATTAATCTCTCTCCTCGCTACACTCCTGCTTCCCCTCTTTGCAAATCACTCCACTGGCTCCCAATTTCCCAGCATATCCAGTTTAAACTACTAACACTGACCTACAAAGCCATTCATAACCTTTATCCTCCGTATATTTCTGAACTAATCTCAATATTTTCCCTCACGTAATCTCCGGTCCTCCCAACACCTCCTTCTCTCCTTCACGCTTATTCGCTCCTCACCCATTCGCCTCCAAGACTTCTCCCGAATATCCCACATCCTCTGGAATTCTGTGCCCCAACACGTCCGGTTATCCACCACATTTGGAACCTTCAGATGGAACCTGAAAACCCACCTCTTCAGGAAAGCTTTCAGCCTGCGGACACTTCGACACCATTGGAGCTACTGCAACCCCCAACCTTCTGTCTCCTTCCCCATAATCCTGTAGAATGTAAGCCCGCAAGGGAAGGGTCCTCTTCCCTCTGTTCCAGTCTGTCATTGTTTGTTTTGTTTACTGTAAGTGATATTTGTATTTTGATGTAACCCCTTCTCATGTACAGCACCATGGAATTAATGGTGCTATATAAATAAATAATAATAATAATCAGCTCTTATGTGTGGATCCTGACCGGAATGTTGCAGCAGGTATTCAACTTCTGCCCTCTGCTGCTCATAAAGCCTTTCCAACATATGTAACATGGAGTTCCACCGTGTGGTGACATCACACATCAGTCCATGAGTTGGAAGTTGCAAATGCTGTTACAGCACTGTTAGAGCAGCAGCTGCTGTATCTGAATTGTGGAAATGAATACAAATGCGGTGTACTTTGACAAATAACTCAGGCAGATTTGAGAAGGTTTTGAGAAACCAATGAACCACTAACTGAGCATGTGGAGCAGACATGGTACATGTGCAAGTTGTCCATGCTTTAGTGCCACAACCAAGTTATGGCCATTGCCACACACAACCATGACTGAATGTAGGTTCAAGGACAACAGCCACAGATCAGTATGGTCTGTAGACCTTTCAACAACTCTGTGGCGGTGTGCGGTTTGTCACTTAAGAAGACTAGCTTCAGCAGAGGCTGCTGCCGCTTGACCGAGGCAGTGCTGCACTGCTTCCAGCTTGCAACTGATGTAGACTTGTAGAAGGTGGTGAAGCCATGATTGAACCAGGGCCCACAATCCTTTGTGTTAGTAGCGAGTGTTCTGTCCCAGGGTTTGACTAGGTCCTTGTTTCCACAATTTTCACCCAGTGTGACATCAAGGAAATGTAGCATACATGGTCATATGCGTTGTTCAGGGCATGGCTGAAGTTATGGGAAAATTGCTTGTGTTAGGCAAGGACTGCAAACTGGAAGAAATAGTGGCATCTGAGGACAGAGTTATGAGGGTCAGCCACCGCTATGAGGTTGTAAAAAGCTTTCCTTTCCACAAGCCTGAACAGAAACATTTCCAGAGAAAGCAGTCTGGAAATTTCGCCATTTAGTATTATGGCCTGTGGGTGGGTAGCTGTGTATTTACACTTGAGTTCCAAAGACTGGGATAGGGACAATTGAACACTGCGCTGAAACAAGGGTGTGGATGTGGTTGCCAGTGTGCAAAGACAGATGCAGAATGGGAGGTATCTTCGCCTGTGTCATGTACAGTGGATTGGAGTGCACGTAGAACAGGGGAAGAGGCAGTGTTTTCACCCACAGACACTGTTTCTTGACTCGAGTTCGACCCAACTAGTCAAGTCCTTCGCTGTCAGGTGCCTGAGCATGTTCTTGCTGGTCAGTCTGGTAGTTGTGCTGCCCGTGCTGATGCTGGCATGGCAGGTATTGCGAATGGCCCTTTTTGGGTTAGCTGGACTGTGTTTAGAAAACTGCCAGACTCGGGAACACCTAACCTTGACATGACAACATCATCCATGTAGTTGCTCTGGAAAAGTGATGCCCGCCTTGGGTCTCTGGCTATACCACTGCCTCTTCCTGCCTGATGTGGTGCTGTGGATACCTTTCCCTGTGCGTTGCTGTCTTCGCTCTGCATGTCACCTTCCAGGTTGGGTTAGTGACTTCATCGTCAACAATTTCGTCTTCCACTTTCACACCCTGGTCCTCATCGTGACTTGCTGACTTAACTACTACACTTGTTGGCAATTGTGTCTCACTATCATCCACCTCTTGAGACAGTAACTGCATTTTCCCACCGTTGCATTCTTGTGAGCGTGGTTGCAAAAATATTTGGGCATCGCTACATACGATACCCAAATGTCTCGCTTGAAATGGTTAGGGATAGAGACAAAGTGGAAGAGGAAGTTAGGTCGATATGATGTGTGTGTTTATTGTGCTCCTACAGCAAGCACAGTTTGACTTTGCCCACGGCCTTTGCCTCTGCACGCATATCAGCATCACGTGCATTTCCCTGTCCTTTATCAAGCACCTTGCCCACTTTAATTTTCATATGAAATATTCCTGTTGAGAAAACTTTGCAGGATTAGTATCACAGTAAAATTTGCCCACCTCAGATGGACATGTTACAGTGCAGGAGCAATATAGTGCTGCTATTTCAAATCAACCAACTCTGACTTTTTTATTTTGATGCATAAAGGACAGAATAAATGCAGTATAATATTTACCTGCTGAAAAAAATTTGCTGGATTACTAGCACAGGAAAATTTGCCCACTTCAGATAGATGTGTTAAAGTGCAGGAACAATATAGCAATGCTATTGCAACCAACCAAGTTTGTCTGCGCCAATCCTCTGGAATGCTCTACCCCAAGAAATTAGGACTATCCACAATTTGCATGGTTTCAGGCGCTCCCTCAAAACACATCTGTTCAGAGCGGCCTATCACATTCACTAATCAAAGTCATTCTCTGTGTAAGTGTGTGTGTGTAGCCCATTCACTATCTCCATCCATACCTCACTCCCTCAAGATGGCTGGACCATCATTGTAAATGCACCATTGTGTATACACACCTGTACTTTGTATCTCCCCCACCTCATTGTAGATTGTAAGCTCTCACGAGCAGGGTCGTCTTATTTTGCTTTAATTATTGTATTGTTAACGTTGTTACTTATGACTTGTGTTTTGAAACTGTTAAACTGTAAAGCGCTGCGGAATATGATGGCGCTATATAAATAAAGATTATTATTATTATTATTTGTCTGAATGTTTTTGATGCACAACTGGTGCAGTATAAATGACATATAATATTTCCCTGTTAAAAAACTTTGCCTACCTCAGATAGACTTTTTACTGTGCAGGAGCAAGATAGTGATGCTATTTCTATACAACCAACTCTGATTTTTTTATTTTATGCACAGCTGGTGCAGTATAAATGCCGTATAATATTTCTCTGTTGAAAATAATTTGCAGGAATTTTAGCTCAGGAAAATTTGCCTACCTCTGATGGACTTGTTACAGTGCAGGAGCAATATAGCTATGCTATTTCTAACCAACCAACTCTGGATTTTTTATTTTAATGCACAACTGTCATAGTATAAATGGTGTATAATATTTACCTGATGAAAAAAATTGCAGGAATACTATTGCAGGAAAATTTGGACTTGTTACAATGCAGTAGCAACATATGGATGCTATTTGTAACCAACCAAGCCTGTTTTTTTATTTTAATCCATCACTCGCACAGTATAAATGGCAGAACTCAGCATGCCCTGCAATACCAGGTGGAGGTGATGCATGTGGGGAAATATGGCTCATACTCATTTGTGAGAAAAACAGAAAAGAGCAATCAGATATAAAGTAGGATTGTACTCTGACTAATGTTAATCTATGATTCCCCGCTCATCTGCTATTTTTTTCAGCTGAATTCAGACTGAGAAAAAATTGTAGCATGCTGCGATTATCCTCATATACCGGAGGATAATGCAAGTAAATGGGTGTGAGAAAAAAATCGCACGTCACTCTGACCATGCGAGTGCAGTTCAACTTTTACACACCCATGTCTTTGAAAAGCTGACATTTCATCTGCCGTATCCAGAAAAATCACAGCATGACCTGACAGAATAGACTAGATGTATACACACAGAATAGACAGATATAAAGATGTCAATAACATATATAATTAGTACAGTACATGTGAAGCTTACTGTACATGTACACACGTGGTCCAAATTGTTGGTACACCTCGTTTAATGACAGAAAAACCCACAATGGTGACAGAAATATCTTGAATCTGACAAAAGTAATAATAAATCAAAAATCTATGAAAATGAACAAATGAAAGTCAGACATTGCTTTTCAATCATGCTTCAACAGCATTTAAAAAAAATAAAACTTATGAAATAGGCCTGGACAGAAATGATGGTACCCTTAATGTAATGTTTTGTTGCACAACAGTTTGAGGCAATCACTGCAATCAAAAGATTCCTGTAACTTTCAATGAGACTTCTGCACCTCTCGACAGGTATTTTGGCGCACTCCTCAAGAGCAAACGGCTTCAGTTGTCTTGTGTTTGAAGGTTGCCTTTTCAGATGGTTTATTTCAACTCTTCCCAAAGAAGCTCAATAGGATTTATGTCAGGGCTTATAGAAGGCCACTTCAGAATAGTCCAATGTTTTCCTCTTAGCCATTCTTGGGTGTTTTTAGCTGTGTGTTTTTGGTCATTATCCTGTTGTAAGACCCATGACCTGCGACTGAGACTGAAGCTTTCTGACACTGGGCAGCACATTTCTCTCTAGAGTCCCTTGATAGTCTTGAGATTTCATTGTACCCTGCACAGATTCTAGACAACTTGTGCCAGATGCTGCAAAACAGCACCAGAACATAACGGAGCCTCTTCCATGTTTTACAGCAGGTACAGTGTTCTTTTCTTGACATATATAATTTTTCCTTCTGAGAACAAAGAGCTGATGTTCCTTGCCCAAAAGTTCCATTTATGTCTCATATGTCCATAGGACATTCTTCCAGAAGCTTTCTGACTTGTCAACATGTAGTTTGGAATATTCCAGTCTGGCATTTTTATGATTTTTTTCAACAATGGTGTCCTCTTGGACGTCTCCCATGAAGTTCACTTTGGCTCATACAACGACGGATGGTGAAATCTGACACTGATGTTCCTTGAGCATGAAGTTCACCTTTAATCTTTTTAGATGTTTTTCTGGGCTCTTTTGTTACCAATCGCATTATCCTTCTCTTTGATTATCATCAATTTTCCTCCTGCGGTCACGTCCAGGGAGGTTTGCTAGAGTCCCATGGAGCTTAAATTTCTAAATAATATGTGCAACTGTAGTAACAGGAACATCTGTTGTGAATACGTTGGAGGCGACTTCGGAGCTGGGGCTCCTCCGGTGGATGCTGAGGGTAATGATCCAATTGCGGAATGGCTTTCAGCTGGGTCCGAATGGTCTGATATAAGTGACCTGAACAACCAGCAGCCTTGCCGGTAATCAATTGTTCTTCAGGTCTTACTTGGAGCTCAGCTTGCATTCCTGCTTTCATTCAGATAAGTGATTTGCTGTTTTTTTTCCTCTGGTTGGATTTTCTTTGCTTGTTTGCTGCCTTGCAGTAGACTTCAGCCTGGTCCCCTTTTGGGGCCTGGCGCTGCAATTGTACTCAGTTTGTGTTTGCACTTATGCTCTGTACCTGTGTCACTTTTTATTTGCTGAATTGCTGTGTGTTACACCAGAGATCTGATTTAGGTGGTGGAGATCGTGTGATCTCAGGTTTTTTGTTAATCAGAAGTGTTGGTATTTTTGTCAGGGTTTTTTTGGGTTGCAGCCAGAATTCTTTCCTATACTTTTCTATCTAGACAGTATTGGGCCCCAGCGTTTGCTCATTCTATTTTCTGTCTGTGTTCATATTTTCTTCTTGTCTAACCGCCATTACATGTTTGGGGGCTTCCTATTTCTTTGGGAGTTCTGCTACAGGGCAGTTAGTTTTCATCTTTCTGCCTTTAGGTGTAGCTATCTCTCCCGCTGTGACGAGGCGTCTAGGATCACCGTAGCTACGCTCCACAGCTACTTCTAGTGTTGCGGTTAGTTTAGGGTGCTGCAACCCAATAGTTTCCAGCCTCTCTGGTGTATTGCTACTTTGGCTATTTTTGCTATTTCTCCTCAGCTACGGAAGCATAACAAACATCAAACTGCTTGAAGATGGTCTTATAACTTTTACCTTTAACATGTTTGTCTATAATTTTCTTTCTAATCTCCTGAGACAACTGTTTCCTTTGCTTCCTCTGGTCCATGTTGAGTGTGCGGGATAGATCCTACAGTAAGTATTATCTTGTACTGTGGTCTCCCATTTGAGACTCTTGCCCCTGACGAAGCCACTTAGGTGGCGACACGCATTGGGCTTAGTCCCCCCCGGACCCTCTTTTTTTTGTCTGTTCATACTCTTGTCATGTTCTCTGAGCACAGACCTACTTACCACCAATATCATGGCCTCTGATGATTGTCAGTTTTCATGGGTTAGTTTTACATCGTGGCTAATGCTTTTTGTCTACTCTTTCCATCACTAATCAATTCATTTTGTTTATCTGGGCATCTCTGTGCATATATAGCCAGCATTAATGCACTTTTCCCATTGTACCACTCATAGTTTTGGGCATGTAGTACCTGTTTACAATAACTTGTCTATCCGTTGCTACTTAAACCACATGAGTGGCTATTCAATTGATTAGGTTCAACAGCTGATACCCACCCTTACCTAATTCGGTTTCTTGCTTGTATATTATATCTATGCAGTATATTTATTTATTCTGTTATATCCTATTTGTCCTGCATTGACTTTTTTGTCCTGTTATGTGTCCTCATATGCTCATTTTGGCCTTTTTGGGGTTATATCAATTTGCTATGTTTTTTCTGGCTTCAGTTTGATATATTAATATATGCCTATATGCAGCCATCTTAAACAGTATTGGGGTTATAGTCCGCCAGGTGACAACTTATTTGTACACAGTAATTCCCATAGCATGGCACCTTATACGTTGTCTATATACATAACAGGTTTTGTGGTCGGGGGGTCACCCCGTTTTGGAGTATGTGCTCCAGTTTTTAAATGTTTTGATATATACATTTGTGTGGTGTGTTTTTGTACTTTGAATAAACTATGATATATACATATACATTTCTTTTTTATTTGTATTTCGGTGGTCCCTGGTACATAGTAAGTCCCCTTTTTCTTCTTTTTTCTTGACTCCCATTTGAGTACGGCAACAGCGGTTGCTGCTCAGCACAGATGTCAGTCCCAGTGTCTTGCTCAGGCTAGTTGCATATATTTGGTTACTGCTGGCTCTCCAGACAAACCTATGGTAACCAGTGATATACAGGTGCCGCCTTGCGCTCTGAAGTCTAAGTTCAGAGATCACCTTACTGAGCATGTCCGTGATGTGGCAGCTCCGGATTGACCCTCGTGCGATGCCCCAACTGTCTGGGCGTGAGTGTTTGGGGTAGAGCCTAACGTATGAAAGGCTCTCAGCGGCACATGAGGGTGCACTAGTGTCATTTTGCTTCAGTGGGTGTGAGTGGATACTCTATCACTCTGTCTGCACGTGTATGTATTTGTCTACCTTCTGAGTCTGTGCGTTTTATGGTTGTTTCCACTTGGCTTAGCATCTGTCTCATTCATGTGTGTGGTTAGCACAGTTCAGTTGCAGAGCAAGCTCAACCTATGTGCCGTACTCCTCTTTAAAGTCAACAGAGTTTTGTACCTAGCATTACTTGTATTATCTCTCTTGACTTAGCATCTCTTTTGTTCTAGTGTGTCGTTAACACAGTTCAGTTACAGAGCGAGCTAAACCCTTTTGCATTACCTCTCTGTGAAGCTAACAGAGCTAGGTATTCTGTGTTCTGTTCATACTGTGTGGAGTTAACGCAGTCTGATTAAGGTGAACACTGGCTACTTCGTTCCGTCATTGTTCACACTAGCAGCGGTCATACAACTCTGCACAGTGGACCCCAGGTTGCGATTGCACTTTATTTTTTATTTTTATTTAGTACAATCCACCAACCCTAACAGTTATACTTGTATAACTTTTCTAAATTTGAAAGATAGCTATATCATCTAATTTAGTGGTCATTTTAAGTCAGTATGCAATAATTTAGCAACAATGTTGAATTTGCTACTCGGACTGTGTTTACACTACGGTTTATAACTTCATTCATAATACTTTAGTAAAATAAAGTAAAAGAAAACCAGTAGATAGTATTGTCACATAATAAGCCAGCTTTGGTGTCCATCATTTTGACTGCAAGGACAGTTCTCTTTTCATAAAATCTGCCAAGACTGGTAACAGAGGCTCTGGAGAGACATTATATATTTTTTTTCATTTGTTTAACACTAGAACTACTGATGGAGTCATTTTGACTCCTTTCGTTTTTTATTTCTCTTCTGTGACTACATTTTTCAGAATTCCGGCTTGAAACTCAGTGACTTTTCCTCAAATATGATGTGAAAAAAGATTTTGTGAGAATAAATAATTTTGGTGAAAAATTTGCGCGTTTTTTTCAAAATTTACCAAGAACTACTGAAGGGAGTCATTTTGACTCCCTACTATATTTTGAGGTCCTTTTGTCACTAAATGTTGCTATAAAGTTTTGTGCATAATTTTTTCACTCTGTCTTATTTACCCTGATGTTCATATAGATGTAGTTCAATTTACATGTCAACTTTTCACATTTTCCTTGTGTTTTACCTGCTTGTATTACTGTGTAATGCTGAACAAAATAGCTTGTATACTCTAGGCTCTTATCTTATGCTAATGAAGGGTGGTGTTTTTCTAAAGGGTATGCCACACTAAACAATATCGCTAACGGGATCGCTAAAAAAACGTCACTATTAGCGATCCCGTTAGCGATATTGTTCAGTGCGGCAGCTTCCAGCGACGAGCTTCCTGCTGTGATCTCGCTCGTCGCTGGAATCGTTCCGGACCCTATTTTCTCGTTGGTGCTCCCGCTGGGTAAGTATCTTATCGCTGTGTGGCACCTTTTCTTAGCGATTTAGCGGTACTTTTGTACCGCTAAAGTCGTTAAGAAGATCGCTAACGGCGATAGCGTCGTTAACTATATCGCTAAATGTGGCCGCATTTAGCGATATAGAAACAATCCCGCTAGCGATCTCATTAGTATGCAACGCTAACGAGATCGCTAGCGGGATAGCTTAGTGTGGCAGTACCTTAAGGTCCTAGCAGGAGACAGTATTCTGGATAGTAACTTTACTTTCAGTTCAGCTGAAGAGACAAAGAGAACAGACGCAGACATACGAGCTCTGAAGACTCATACAGGTATGAATTGTTATGAAATAGTTTAGCTGTCTGTCAACTGATTCAGCCCTCCTACTTTTGAAGGTGGCAGAACAGTTATTATTTCTTTTAGTTTTCATTTCATTTCTATTTTTCAGCAGGGAACTATATAGAATTATGGAATTTGTGAGGAATATGGAGAGAAGACGTTTGATAAAGCCTCAGGATATTCTGGCTACTTTGCAATCCATACCGGAGGATGAATCGGAATCCGAATTGCAGGAACATGTATTTGATTCTGACAGTGATGAAGATTTCATTCCTCAGAACATATCAAGTGAATCTGAAGACTCAGAAGGAACAAATCCAGAAGGTAAGTAGTTATGTGTATTTATTTGTTCTTCCACACACTGAGTTAGGGCCTGTGCACACTAGCAGAATTCTGGCTGAATAGCCATCTGGATATTCTTGCCGCAATACAGGCCGTACCTGCCCGCTCATACCTGAACCTCCGCTCCGAACCCCGGGCTGGAGCCGCTGTCAGGGACAGAGCAGCGCTTGCTTACGCGCGAGCACGGCTCCGTCCCAGACAGCGGCTCCAGCCCGGGGTTCGGAGCGGAGGTTCAGGTATGAAACTCCGCTCTGTACCTGAGGGGGCAGGTACGGGCCGGATTGTGGTGAGAATATCCGGTCGGATATTCCGCCGCTAATCCAGCCAGTATGCACGGACCCTTACAAAACAAAAATTCTAAATATTCATCAACTTTTTGTCCAGATATTCCAAGCACATCAACTGGGGATCGGGCTCATGCAGTTATGTTGCCTCGTGACCATCCTCCTGGTCGTGGACAGAAAAAATCAGCAAAACGTCCCAGAAATGAAAGAACAACAGATAACGATGGCGGCGAAGGTAATGCAACAACAAACACCAGAGAAGGCGAATTTGAAGGAATACTAGTTTCAGCGGATGGTATTCAATGGAAACCTGTTGAAATTGGAGAACACTTGCCTGGTAGGCGTGACAGCCAAAATATTCTTCGAGAAGCACCTGGCCCTACAGAAGTGATGGTTCAAACAAAATTTTGCCAGATCAAAGAAAAGTGCAAGAAAAATAGATCTGTCGGCAATTGTAAGACTTGTGGTAAGTCTTTGTGTGGGCAATGTACTGCCATAAATCAAAGGCAATGCCTAAAATGCGAAACACCAAATGTTTAGAAGGTGAATTCTGCGCCATATTTTCATTTTTATGCTCCTCCACCTACATTTTCTCTGCTTTTTGTTCTTCAGTTGTTGTTTATATGTGTGCACTTGAATAAAAAAAAATGTTTGAAAAACGTCTATTATAATTATTGTTATTTTCTGTAGAAAAATAAGAAAAGCAGAAAAAAAACCAATCAAAAGCATTACTGTTGGATCTCACAATAATAATACATTACAAAAAATATAATTATTAATAAATAACCACAAATGAAACTCTAAAAATAAACGAAAACAAGCAAGGAGTCAAAATGACTCCTTTCAGTAGTTCTAGGCGGGGTCACGAGTCCAGTAGTCCTAGTGTTAACAACTGTAAATAGCAATAATAGTATATTAATAACAAGGAATGGTCAAACCACTGTGGCAATACACAACCTAAATTAGGGTATATTAGGCTGTTTGAGGCGGGAGATGATGAGGGCATGGACTAGGGTTTTTGCAGATCCTTGGTTGAGGAATGTAGGGATAAGTGAGATATTTTTGAGTTGAAGTCGGCAGGAGGTGGAGAGGGCTTGGATATGTGGTTTAAAAGAGAGATCAGTGTCAATGATAACCCCGAGGCAGTGAGCTTGTGGGACTGGAAAGAGTGGGCAGTCGTTTACATTAATTGATAGGTCCATTGGAGGGGTTGTGTGAGATGGGGGAAAGATGATGAATTCTGTTTTGTCCATATTAAGCTTTAGGAATCTAGCAGAGAATAAGGTTGCGTTTGCAGAGCCCCTTATGTGCCTAAACAGTAGAAACCCCCCACAAGTGACCCCATTTTGGAAACTAGACCCCCAAGGAACTTATCTAGATGTGTGGTGAGCACTTTGAACCACCAAGTGCTTCACAGAAGTTTATAACGTAGAGCCGTGAAAATAAAAAAATCATATTTTTTTCCACAAAAATGATTTTTTTTGCCACAAAATTTTTATTCTTATAAGGGTAACAGGAGAAATAGGGCCCCAAAAGTTGTTGTGCAATTTGTCCTGATTACTCTGATACCCCATATGTGGGGGGAACCACTGTGATCGCCTTACTGTGATCTTTGGGAGACAGAATGAACAAATCCACAAAAGGTGAAGAATTGGTTTTATTTTTTACGCCGTTCCTCATGTGGTATTAGCGATTGGGCGACTTCATTCTTCGGGTCGGTGCGATTACAGCGATACCAGATTTATACCCTTTTTTCATGTTTAGCTTCTGTCACACACTAAAAGACCCTTTTTTTGTAAGAATTTTTTGTAAAAAATTTTTGCTTCGCCGTATTTTGAGAGCTATAATTTTTCTATATTTCGGCCAACAGAGTCATGTGCAGGCTTATTTATTGCAGGACGAGCGGACAATTTTATTGGTACCATATTCGGGCACATAACATTTTTTAATCGCTTCCTATTCCGATTTTTGTGGAAACAGAATGAACAAAAAACAGCAATTCAGGAATTGTTTTTTTTTTTCCTCTGTTCCGTGTGTGGTAAAATTGGCACAGCAGCTTTATTCTTCTGGTCACTATGATTACAGCAATACCTCATTTATATTTTTTTATTTTTTGGCGTTTTTGTACACAATAAAAACTTTTATAGAAAAAAAAATATATTTTTGCATCACTTTATTCTGCGAGCTATACCTTTTTTATTTTTTCGCTGATGATGCTGTGTCGTAGCTTGTTTTTTGCAGGACAAGATGACATTTTCAGCGGTACCATGTTAATTTATCAGACGAGGAAAAACAGGACTCCAGCTTCCATAAAATGAATGAAACTTTATTTGTGTAAATTACACATAAAAGCTCCTGGTTCAAGATAGGAGTGCACTACATAGCACGGGCAATAGCGACGTGTTTCGACCTAGATACGGTCTTTGTCACAGCTGGAGTCCCGTTTTTCCTCGTCTGCCAAGTCTCAAGTCCATGGTCTGGATTTCCCTCCGTGCATTCTCCTAGTTGGTGAGCTGGCTGGAACTGTTTTCCTATTTTTCTTTTCTCATTTGCCATGTTAATTTATATCCGTTGTTTTGTTCGCGTATTATTGCACTTTTTCCAAGCGGTATAGTGATACCGTTTGGAAAAAGTATAATTTACTACTTTTTTGTGTTTTTTTTTTTTACGGCTTTCACTGAAGGGGTTAACTAGGGTTACGCTTTTATAGATGGAATTTTTACGGACGAGGCGATTCCAAACATGTGTATTTTTTTGTTTTTTTGTTTTTTTTTACATAAAAATGTGTATTTTTAGGGGAATTTTTTAAAATTATTTTTTAATATTTTATTTTACAATTTTTTTTTTAATGTTTTTTTTTACCTTGTCCCTTTATGGGACTTTCACTTTTTCACTTTTGATTGCAGGTAAAATACATTGCAATGCTCCAGCATTGCAATGCATTACACCTATGTTGAAAGCTGTTGAGACCATGTTGTGAGCATGGTCTCAGCTGCTTTCCGTAGCTGTCATGACAACCCAGGGTCATCAAGGCAGAGATTGGGCCCTGCGATTATATCGTGGGGACACCGATCTCAGGCAGAGGGAGCTCTTGACCCTCTGCCTCCCCCCCTGAATGCTGTGATCGCGCTCAATCGCAGCAATCAGGGGATTAGCAGCCAGGGGCGGGGCGGACGCCGCTTCTGGCTGTCAGTGCAGGAAGCTCGGCCACCGCAGCGCTGAGCTCCTGCACTGATCGGGCAGAAGAAGCTGAAATTTCAGCCTCTCCTGCCCGATCGCTGCTGTGTTTAGTCAGTCAGATTGACTGACCAATCACAGCGCTGTGGGTGCGAGGACCGACTGCAAAGGTCCCCGCACCTCTTGCCGTGCCTGTCAGCTGTCATAGGCACTGAGCTACCACTGCGTATTGACACGCAGTGGTAGTTTAAATGCATGACGTGCACAGTCCATCATGATGCCAGAACTGACACCCGGCCATAACGGACTGTGCACGTCAATGGACAGTAAGGGGTTAACTGCGAGAGACAGAATCTTAAATGAAAATCATATTGTTTGATTTTTACATAATCAATTTGCAATTTTTTAGCATGAAATAAGTATTTGATGCAATTGAAACCAGATAGGTCCATTGAACTTAATATTTGGTACAGAAACCTTTCTTTGCAATTACAGAGGTCAGACTTTCCTATAGTTCTTGACCAAGTTTGCACACACTGCAGCTGAGATTTTAGCCCACGACTCCATACAGATCTTATCCAGATCTTTCAGGTTTCAGGGTTGTCAGTGGGCAACATTGAGTTTCAGCACCCTTCAAAGATTTTCTATTGGATTTAGGTCTGGAAATTGGTTAGGCCACTCAAAGACCAAAAATTGCTTCTTACAGAGCCACTGCTTAGTTTCCCTGGCTGTGTGTTCCGGGTCATTGTCATGCTGGAAGACCCAGCCACGCCCCTACTTCAATAACCTTCCTGAGGAAGAAGGTTGTTATCCAAAATCTCACGATTAGTGTTGAGCATTCCGATACTGCAAATATCGGGTATCGGCCGATATTAGCTGTATCGGAATTCCGATTCCGAGTTCCGATATTTTCGTCTTATCGGATACCGGAATCGGGATTGTCACTGTCACTGTCAGTGTCCGTCGGTCGGGTCTGTCAGGAGTCAGCGGCACTTACCCGGCAGAAGATCTCCGGCGGTCACGGCCTGGACTGCTTCATGGCCGCAATCTTCTTTCCCCGGCGGTCACATGCAGTTTCTCGCGATAACTGCAGTGACTGCTGGGTAATCCCGGCCGTAAAGCAGTCAGTCCGATGACGTCACCGCCGGGGAAGCAGGTAATCAGCTGTGCTGCGCCGGGATGTCAGGCTCTGCCTGTCATTGCGATGTAGCAGAGCTGGATCGTCGTGGGACTGTCGTTATGGACTGCGTCGGACAGGTGGTATACTGTTGGTTTGTTTTTTTTCTTTTTTTACAGGAGATCGATGGCGTCGCAGGAATGAGAGAGTAATAAAATTAATGAAAACTGTGTTGTCTCTTTTATTTCATTAAAATACTTTTTTCTTGCTTTGTCTTTTTTTTATACATTTAATAACTTTGGGATTAATAATGGATCGGTGTCTTATTGACACCTCTCCATTATTAATCGGGCTTATTGTCACCGTGCAATCAACGGTGACAATAACCCCTTATTACCCCGCTTGCCACCGCTACAGGGCAAGTGGGAAGAGCCGGGTAAAGTGCCACAATTGGCACATCTTTTGATGCGCCAAATGTGGGGCTGCTGTAGCCTGGTATTATCAGGCTGTTGAGGGCCAAAATCCATGGGCCTTGACAGTCTTTTAATACCAGGCCGCAGCAGTCTGCATTTTACTTGGCTGGTTAACAAAAATAGGGGGGATCCCCACGCCGTTTTTTTTTCGAGGGGATCCCCTATTTTGTTAACCAGCCAAGCTAAGCAGACTGCTGTGGCCTGGTATTATCAGGCTTGCAAGGTCCATGGATATTGGATCCTTACCAGCCTGAAAAACCAGGCCTCAGCGGTCTGCTTCATCTGGCTGGTTAACAAAAATAGGGGGGACCCCACGCCAATTTTTTTCGAGGGGATCCCCTATTTTTGTTAATCAGCCAAGATATGCAGACTGCTGTGGCCTGGTATTATCAGGCTGGCAAGGTCCATGGATCTTGGCTCCTTAACAGCCTGAAAATCCAGGCCTCAGCGGTCTGCTTCATCTGGCTGGTTAACAAAAATAGGGGGGACCCCACGCCAATTTTTTTCGAGGGGATCCCCTATTTTTGTTAATCAGCCAAGATATGCAGACTGCTGTGGCCTGGTATTATCAGGCTGGCAAGGTCCATGGATCTTGGCTCCTTAACAGCCTGAAAATCCAGGCCTCAGCGGTCTGCTTCATCTGGCTGGTTAACAAAAATAGGGGGGACCCCACGCCAATTTTTTTCGAGGGGATCCCCTATTTTTGTTAATCAGCCAAGATATGCAGACTGCTGTGGCCTAGTATTATCAGGCTGGCAAGGTCCATGGATCTTGACTCCTTAACAGCCTGAAAATCCAGGCCTCAGCGGTCTGCTTCATCTGGCTGGTTAACAAAAATAGGGGGGACCCCACGCCATTTTTTTTTCGAAGGGAACCCCTATTTTTATTAATCAGTTCCCTCTGACGTCACTGATTGTGTCCCTGGCTGACCTGAAGTGAAAGTGGAAAGCAATCAATTAAGCTTTCCACTTAAGGGCCCGTCTCACATAGCGATATCGCTACCGAGATCGCTGCTGAGTCACTAGTTTTGTGACGCAGCAGCGAGCTCACCAGCGATATCGCTGTGTGTGACATTCAGCGACGATCAGCCCCCTGCCGGGTATCGCTGATCGTCGCTGAAATGTCAGGACCTTTTTTTGATCGCTGGTTTCCCGCTGACAGGCACACATCGCTGCGTGTGACAGGCGGGAGACCAGCGATCCGCTGGTAACCAAGGTACACAGCGGGTTTCCAAGCGCGGGGCTGTGCCTAGAAACCCGCTGTGTACCTTGGATACCAGCGCCCTGATGCAGGGAGCTGGTATCCAAGGTACACAGCGGGTTTCCAAGCGCTGCGCGGTGCCTGGAAACCCGCTGTGTACCTTGGTTACCAGCGGATCGCTGGTCTCCCGCCTGTCACACGCAGCGATGCATGCCTGTCAGAGGGAAACCAGCGATCAAAAAAAGGTCCTGACATTTCTGCGACGATCAGCGATACCCGGCAGGGGGGCTGATCGTCGCTGAATGTCACACACAGCGATATCGCTGGTGAGCTCGCTGCTGCGTCACAAAACTAGTGACTCAGCAGTAGTGTTGAGCATTCCGATACTGCAAATATCGGGTATCGGCCGATATTAGCTGTATCGGAATTCCGATTCCGAGTTCCGATATTTTCGTCTTATCGGATACCGGAATCGGGATGTCACTGTCACTGTCAGTGTCCGTTGGTCGGGTCTGTCAGGAGTCAGCGGCACTTACCTGGCAGAAGATCTCCGGCGGTCACGTCCTGGACTGCTTCATGGCCGCCATCCTCTTCTCCCCGGCGGTCACATGCAGTTTCTCGCGATAACTGCAGTGACTGCTGGGTAATCCCGGCCGTAAAGCAGTCAGTCCGATGACGTCACCGCCGGGGAAGCAGGTAATCAGCTGTGCTGCGTTGCAATGACAGGCTCTGCCTGTCATTGCGATGTAGCAGAGTTGGATCGTCGTGGGACAATCGTTACTATGGACTGCGTCGGACAGGTGGTATACTGTTGGTTTGTTTTTTTTCTTTTTTTACAGGAGATCGATGGCGTCGCAGGAATGAGAGAGTAATAAAAGAAATGAAAACTGTGTTGTCTCTTTTATTTCATTAAAATACTTTTTTCTTGCTTTGTCTTTTTTTTACACATTTAATAACTTTGGGATTAATAATGGATCGGTGTCTTATTGACGCCTCTCCATTATTAACCGGGCTTATTGTCACCGTGCAATCAACGGTGACAATAAACCCTTATTACCCCGCTTGCCACCGCTACAGGGCAGTGGGAAGAGCCGGGTAAAGTGCCACAATTGGCACATCTTTTGATGCGCCAAATGTGGGGCTGCTGTAGCCTGGTATTATCAGGCTGTTGAGGGCCAAAATCCATGGGCCTTGACAGTCTTTTAATACCAGGCCGCAGCAGTCTGCATTTTACTTGGCTGGTTAAGAAAAATAGGGGGGATCCCCACGCCGTTTTTTTTTCGAGGGGATCCCCTATTTTTGTTAACCAGCCAAGCTAAGCAGACTGCTGTGGCCTGGTATTATCAGGCTTGCAAGGTCCATGGATATTGGATCCTTACCAGCCTGAAAAACCAGGCCTCAGCGGTCTGCTTCATCTGGCTGGTTAACAAAAATAGGGGGGACCCCACGCTAATTTTTTTCGAGGGGATCCCCTATTTTTGTTAATCAGCCAAGATATGCAGACTGCTGTGGCCTGGTATTATCAGGCTGGCAAGGTCCATGGATCTTGGCTCCTTAACAGCCTGAAAATCCAGGCCTCAGCGGTCTGCTTCATCTGGCTGGTTAACAAAAATAGGGGGGACCCCACGCCAATTTTTTTCGAGGGGATCCCCTATTTTTGTTAATCAGCCAAGATATGCAGACTGCTGTGGCCTGGTATTATCAGGCTGGCAAGGTCCATGGATCTTGGCTCCTTAACAGCCTGAAAATCCAGGCCTCAGCGGTCTGCTTCATCTGGCTGGTTAACAAAAATAGGGGGGACCCCACGCCAATTTTTTTCGAGGGGATCCCCTATTTTTGTTAATCAGCCAAGATATGCAGACTGCTGTGGCCTGGTATTATCAGGCTGGCAAGGTCCATGGATCTTGGCTCCTTAACAGCCTGAAAATCCAGGCCTCAGCGGTCTGCTTCATCTGGCTGGTTAACAAAAATAGGGGGGACCCCACGCCATTTTTTTTTCGAAGGGAACCCCTATTTTTGTTAATCAGTTCCCTCTGACGTCACTGATTGTGTCCCTGGCTGACCTGAAGTGAAAGTGGAAAGCAATCAATTAAGCTTTCCACTTAAGGGCCCGTCTCACATAGCGATATCGCTACCGAGATCGCTGCTGAGTCACTAGTTTTGTGACGCAGCAGCGAGCTCACCAGCGATATCGCTGTGTGTGACATTCAGCGACGATCAGCCCCCCTGCCGGGTATCGCTGATCGTCGCTGAAATGTCAGGACCTTTGATCGCTGGTTTCCCGCCTGTCACACGCAGCGATGCGTGCCTGTCAGAGGGAAACCAGCGATCAAAAAAAGGTCCTGACATTTCTGCGACGATCAGCGATACCCGGCAGGGGGGCTGATCGTCGCTGAATGTCACACACAGCGATATCGCTGGTGAGCTCGCTGCTGCGTCACAAAACTAGTGACTCAGCAGCGATCTCGGTAGCGATATCGCTATGTGAGACGGGCCCTTAAGCGATGTTACCCGCAGTGTCGCTGTCCCAGATCGCTGCCTGAGCTGCCTGTTTGGCAGCTCAGCAGCGATCATGTAGCGATACACCAGCGATCCTGACAAGTGCATATCGTTGTCGGGATCGCTGGTGTATCGTTATGTGACACCCAGCCTTTACTCTCCTGTCAGGCAGGAGAGGAACTCATTCATTTGGGGTTTACTGTGAGGCTGCAGCATTAGCTGCGGTCCCTGCAGTAAACATTAACCCTTTCTGAAGGATTACACCGTGGGACCTGACTGTGCATGGGATAGGTAAGAATAATTTTGCTTTTTTATTTTATTTTTATTACAGGAAATGGTTTTTGCAGTAAAATAAAAGATGGTCAAAAACATGTGTCTTTATTTCATTAAAATGATTTTTAATTAAAGTGTGTGTGTTTTATTTTTATTTCATGCAATAGGATTAATAATTGATAGTTGTCTAATTGACAGCTCTCAATTATTAACCTGGCTTAAGGTCACCTTTCAATAGCAAGGTGGCTTTAACCCCATATTAACCCATTCGCCACCGCTACAGGGCAATGGGAATAGACGGGCAAAGTGCCAGAAAGGGCGAATCTAATTATAGATTTGTCTTTCCTGGGGTGTCTGGGGGCAGATGTTAGTAGCCGGGGGGGGGCAAAAATAATGGTCCCTCTCTGGGCTATTATTATCTGCCCCCACTCACTGGCTTTGTCTGTCTGGTTGCGAAAATAGGGCGGGAGCCCACGCATTTTTTTTTCAGCAATTTTACACCTCATATATATATATACATGTCATTGAATTTGTGACACATATATATATATATATTTATATTTGTAGTTCATACACTTCTACATAGTATAATAGCCGCTAATTCAATTGCCGGCTTTTGTGAAAATGCAGAACCCGACATGAAATGACACTTGGTGTACATAGGGTTAACCATGTCTTTTCATGTCCTTTGCTATCTAATTTGCACAAACAATTAAATCAGACTATGTGTGCAAAATTTCACACCTCTAGGGGTTAATTAAAGGTGTAAATTCGTAGCAAAAAAGTCCGTTTTTTTTACAACGAATTTACACCTTTAATTAACCCCTAGAGGTGTGAAATTTTGCACACATAGTCTGATTTAATTGTTTGTGCAAATTAGATAGCAAAGGACATGAAAAGAAATGTTTAACCCTATGTACACCAAGTGTCATTTCATGTCGGGTGCTTCTGTCTTTTCACTGAAGCCGGCTTTACCCGGCAATTGAATCAAAGGATATTTTACTATGTAGAAGTGTATAAACTATACATATATGTATATATATATGTCACAATGACATGTATATATATATATATGTATTCTATGTGTGTATTAGAGTTGAGCGATACTTTCCGATATCCTAAAGTATCGGAATCGGAATGGTATCGCCGATATCACTAAAATATCGGCGATACCCGATATCGATACCGGAAGTCCCATGTAAGTCTATGGGAACAAAATATCGAAATTAAAAAAAACCCATTCTTGCCTTGTTGGTTAATTGTACATGAAGGAAAACAAGAAAGAGTAATGTAGAATGTATTGGGGAAGGTTGAGGAGACATTAAAGGCATAGATGTTTAACCCAATCAAATGGAATAGCATAAATATTTTTTTTTTTAAAGATGTTCGGATTGACGAAGAAATTGACAATGTTAACGTTTTTTATATTTTGGCAAATATGTATATTACACAACTTCCATGCTCTTCATCTTCCACCTTTTTAACTTTTCACACACTTTCTCCTTCATAATCTTCTGCAGCATCATCTTTTTCATCAAATTATTCTTCATCTTCACCTTCTTTATCTTCTTCTTAAACTTCTTGCTATTCATCTTTGTTAACATTACTCATATTCTTCTTATTAAACTATTATTCTTATTCATATTCTGCTTCATCTTCTTCATCATATTCTTATTTGTGACAGAGAATCCTGTACTTGTAATCTGTCAAAGTATGAATTTTTCATCCTTCCGTTCTTGCTGTCACAAAAGATTTAAATTACAACAGTATTTGTCCGTGTTCAGTTTAGCCTGCAGCAGCAGGCATTTTCCAGGGGCACCACGAGGAGGAACGGACTCACCCCCATACACTGCTTAGTCTTCTTCTGCTTAGAATTTAGAGCATATATTTTGCTCTTCATTTTGGTCTTATACTTCATGTTCTTCTGCTTTTAGATCTTCTGCTTATTGTTCTTGTGTCTCTTGTTCCGTATCTTGTATTTGTAGCACAATCTTGTACCAGCTGATGTTACTGGGACACGGTTACTAAGCAGGAGGTACCTGTGCTCCAAAGCACTACCAAGGACCAGCAGACGTTGCTGGAACTCGGATACCGAGATGGAGGCACCTAGGCCAAAGGCACTGTGGAGAACCAGCTGACGGTACTGGAACCCGGAGGGGCAGCAGAAGGAAAAGAGCCAATGGCACAACCGAGGACCAGCTGACGTTACTGGGACACGGTTACTAAGCAGGAGGTACCTGTGCTCCAAAGCACTACCAAGGACCAGCAGACGTTGCTGGAACTCGGATACCAAGATGGAGGCACCTAGGCCAAAGGCACTGCGGAGAACCAGCTGACGGTACTGGAACCCGGAGGGGCAGCAGAAGGAAAAGAGCCAATGGCACAACCGAGGACCAGCTGACGTTACTGAACCCCAGTAACACAGGAGCAAGTGTTGACTGTGCTAACAGCACTTCCGAGCAACAACTGGCGGTGTTGGAGCCCAGGGTCAAGGAGGATGTTTAAATACTAGATCAAGTAATTTCCTTGTTACCTGTCAATTTTAAATGTCTATACTTCAAACAAGAGAAAGATAACCTTTACTACCATAAGATGATGATTTCATTTAAACTAATATCTAGATAAATAAAGAATTGACAAACATAAACACATACATTAACATGTTGAACAGCAATGCAAACCACAAAATAAATTAGTTAAGGAATCTGCTTTACGGTTGTACATAAAAGCATACAAGTACATATCTGAATCCATTAATGATGGATAAGTAACAGTATGTACACCATTTTTATTGTATAGACAATGAATGTCTGACTTCAAAACATCATCAGCATTACAAGTTATCTGTGACATTACTAAAATGTTACATTTGCTGAATAATGTCACTAAACAGTTTATACAAAATTATACAATTTCCATCATGTAATACTCATAATATGTGGCAATAATCATGTTTATTAACAAACATAACCTTTAAAAAGTGCATAGTGCATAGTGAAAATTGCTATTTATGCCTGACTGTCGACTTGCAAGCATGACAACGGATAGATAAGGTATATATAGATGAGACTGCATAGCCACAGATGGTGAATGGCGATGTAATACTGTACCTCAATAAAGTGTGCGTCACTACTACATAATTTTTTTTATATAGCTTTATAAACAGGGTACGTGGATGTATGCTTGCGCCTTTGTTTGACGCACAGACTGCCTTCCTGCTGAGACGCGTTGGGTAGTGAACAGTTGTGTGCAGTGTTCACTGTAGTCTGAGGTTTTCCTTTTTGGAGTGCAGATCACGCTCCAGTTAGTTCTTCAACCACTGCTGGTTGTAGTCTGCTGAGCGTGTGTCACTGGCACATCCTTGAAATTTTTCTCTAATTGTTGCTGCTCCACTCTATTACAAATAAATAAAATCTATTAGTGTGACGCGCTTCCATCCGTATACAATACATTGGTTGCAAACACTATAGAAGTACACAAAGGGGCCTTTCACACCTACTGAACAGTTGTGTGCAGTGTTCACTGCAGTCTCTGCGGAATAACCACACTTAGGCCTTATAACTTTTCAGACTTTCTTTATCAATCTACCAAGATGAAGAAGGCAGGGAGTAAGGCACGTGGTCGTGGAGTTTCTTCAGGGAGAGGACGTGGGGATTCTGTGGCTGCTGCGGCCCCCAGTGACACAGCATCCACCAGTTTTCCCCGGGCCGTGAGCGTTCCTTTATGCGCACTTTTGTAGGAGCTCGGAGTACCCCCCTGCTGCGGGAAGAACAAATTGAAGCCGTTGTTGTTTGGATCTCAGCCAATGCATCGACTTCAATTGCTTCCACCTCCTCTCAGGACCACAGCACTGTTGGGCAACCATCTGTCTCTTCACCGCCTGGCAAATTGCCCAGGCAGTCAGAGAGTTCTGTACAGGAGCCAGCTGAGTGTCTGCTTCTGTTCTCAGAATCTATTGGCTTGCAAACAGGGGCCCAGCCAAGCAGCATTCTGTAATGTGAAGAAGAGGGAGTATGCAGTGATGCGCAACAGCTGTGTCTCTCTGAATCTGAAGAGGCGGGTGAGACAGTGCCGATGGTCAGCACACCGCAGAACGCATCTGATGATGATGATGAGACCCAGGTGCCAGTTTCTGTTGAGCATGGTGCTGGCCAGACCACCCAACAGCAGGTGTTGGAAGAGGGTAGTGGAGATGATGAGGTCCAATACCCAACATGGCATGAAGAACAGGAAGGTGGTGGGAGCAGCTCAGAGGAATAATAATAATATTTATTTATATAGCGCCATCATATTCCGCAGCGCTTTACAGTTTAGCAGTTTCAGAACACAAGTCATAAGTAACAACGTTAACAATACAATAATTTAAGCTAAATAAGTCGCCCCTGCTCGTGACAGCTTACAATGTACAATGAGATGGGGGAGATACAAAGTATAGGTGTTTATATACAATGGTGCATTTACAATGATGTTCCAGCCATCTTAAGGGACTGAGGGATGGAGATAGTGAATGGGCTAGAGACACACACACACTTACACAGAATACATAGAATGACTTTGATTAGTGAATGTGATAGGCCGCTCTGAACAAATGTGTTTTGAGGGAGCGCCTGAAACCATGCAAATTGTGGATAGTCCTAATTTCTTGGGGTACAGCATTCCAGAGGATTGGCGTAGAGCAGGAGAAGTCTTGGAGTCGGGAGTGGGAGGTACGTATTAGTGCAGAGGTTAGTCGAAAGTCGTTTGCAGAGCGCAGCAGTCGGTTAGGCCGATAGATAGAAATGAGGGAGGAGATGTAAGAGGGGTGCTGCACTGTGGAGAGCTTTGTGGGTGAGAACCAGTACTTTGGTTGAAAGCTGGGAGAGGCCTAGAGAAATGGTTAGTGATAGAAGGAAGATAGAGGAAGACATTGCCCCAACGGTACAAACAGGAGGGAGAGTTAGGCTGCAGACTCGGTTGCCTGTAGCCTCCAGTTTGGCACCTGTTCGGAGCAGTTGTCTTCCAAAAGTCAAAACGTGCGCTCCCAGGACTTGCACTGCGTGGTCCTTTTTTCACACACTTGCACATGATATTTGCTATGTGAAATGCAAGCTGTGTAATCAAAAATTAAAAATAGCTAAAAGTGTCAGTCACCTCAATACCAGAAATATGTGGAAACATGTGCGGACAAAGCACGTAGTTGAGTTACAAAGACACACTGGAGATGTAGGCCAACCTACAGCAGCACCTACATCTTCAGGTTGTGTTGAAGCCTCTTCATCGAGCTCACACACAGCTGGTTATGCTTCCTCACAGGATCGCCATGGAAGAACCTCGGCCACTGTTGTCCAGAGACAAACTGTTATTCCACACACAGCAGCAAGTTCCCTGTCATCCTCACACTCCCAGGCCACAAAACAGCCAGCGGTAGCACAGGCATGGGATAAAAGACGGCCATACTCCGCAAACCATGCACGAGCACAGGCTCTGAATGCTGGCATTGCAAAACTCCTGTCCCTTGAAATGCTGTGATTCAGGCTGGTGGAGACAGACAGTTTCCGTAACTGAATATCATTGTCAATCCCACAATACAATGTGCCAAGCCGATTTCATTTCAGCAGGCAAGCCGTCCCTGGTCTGCAAAAGCATGTTGAGGGAAAAATTAAACATGCGCTACTAAAAGCCCTCAGTAGCAAGGTCCACCTGACCACCGATGCGTGGACCAGTACCCATTGTTATGATCTGCTACAACCAGTAAGGAAAGAAGGGAATTCTGTCCCTACAATACAACTAAGCTGAATCCCTACGATGTAACGGGGAACCTGATCCTGCGACCAGACCCGCTAAAGTCCTCATCTAGTGTGAACGAAGACCTATAGTTGCGAGGGAGTAATCCCTACAAGATCTAGGGACTGGGAGAAAAGGTGGACACCTCCTAACATAAATTGTAGCATGGATAATTAAACAGAAAAATAAATACTTTGTGATCCTAACATCAAGCAAAACTCACAGATTAAGGCACCTAAGCACCTGGCTAGCTTAACAGTAGATAATACAATGAAGTCAAGCAAAGCCAGAAGGGCGGAGCCAGACTAAATAGGGAAAAAAGGTCATGTGACCAGCAAACTGAAACAAAACCTAACAAGAGGGTTCTAACACCCATGGCCAGGGACAATACCTTTCCCTCACTGGCCATTGGGTCAATGTTGTGCAGCCGGGTACTGATCTTGCGAGTGGCGCTGTACGTGTTCTGCCAACTCCAAGGATTGCAGGAATCAAGTCTGTACACATTGATTCCTCCTCCTATTCCAGTTCCTCAGAATCATCGCTGCAGGAGCCGTCACGGTCTACCTCCACATGGACCCGTGAACGTTTACCTGTTGCGACCGATATGAGCACAGCCGTGTCCAAATGTCAACAGGCCATCCTGAAATTAATTTCCATGGGGAATCTTAGCCACACAGCGCAGGAGCTCTGTAATGCCATAAAGCAGGAGAGCGACGTGTGGTTTTTGGAAGAGAATCTACAGGCAGGCTTGGTAGTGTGTGACAATGGCCGAAATCTGGTGTCAGCTCTGGGCCTTGGCAACCTCAGTCACATACCATGTCTGTCATATGTGCTCAACTTGGTCGTGCAGAGTTTTTTGAGGGACTATCCGGATCTTGATGCACTGCTGCACAAGGTCCGCCTAGAGTGCGCTCACTTGCGACGTTCCAGCATGGCCAGATCGCTGATTGCAGCTCTGCAACGCAGATTTCACCTTCATGAACATCGCATTATATGTGACGTACCCACCAGGTGGAATTCCTCGTTACATATGTTGGAGCGGTTGTGTGAGCAGCAGCCAACAGTAATGGAGTATCAGCTGCATCAGGCGCAGTCAACTCGCAATTTGCGGCGTTCACACTTCACCACTACTGAGTGGGCCTCTATAATAAGAATAATAATATTATTTATTTATATAGCGCCATAATATTCCGCAGTGCTTTACAGTTTAACAGTTTCAAAACACGAGTCATAAGTAACAACGTTAACAATACAATAATTAAAGCAAAATCAGCCGCCCCTGCTGGTGAAAGCTTACAATCTACAATGAGGTGTGGGAGATACAAAGTACAGGTGTTTATATACAATGGTGTTTTTACAATGATGGTCCAGCCATTTTAAGGAAGTGAGGGATGCATGGAGATAGTGAATGGGCTACACACACAGAATTACACATAGAATGACTTTGATTAGTGAATGTGATAGGCCACTGTGAACAAATGTGTTTTGAGGGAGCGCCTGAAACCATCCAAATTGCGGATAGTCCTAATTTCTTGGGGTAGAGCATTCCAGAGGATTGGCGCAGCGCGGGTGAAGTCTTGGAGTTGGGAGTGGGAGGTACGGATTAGTGCAGAGGTTAGTCGAAGGTCGTTTGCAGAGTGCAGCAGTCGGTTAGGCCGATAAATATAAATAAGGGAGGAGATGTAGGGGGGTGCTGCGCTGTGGAGAGCTATGTTGGTGAGAACCAGTAATTAGAATTGGATCCTATAATGAATGGGCAGCCACTGCCAGTGTAATGAGTGGCGAATAACTCTATGAAGGATATCTGCCACGTTTTGCGTGCGTTTGATGAGTCAACGCGAATGGCGAGTGCAGATGATGCACTAGTCAGCCTGACTGTCCCCCTTATCTGCCTGCTTCAAAAAACACTGCAAGCACTAAGGCATGAGGTTTTGGAAGAGGTGGAGGATGAGGAGTCACAAATTCCATCACCTTCTGGACACTCAGCGCAACGTGGTTCCTCACAAAGGGCTGGAGGACTTTCAAAGTACCATGCTGTATCAACAATTGAACCTCCAGAGTCGCTGTCTATATTTTCATAACCATTACAAACTTTTAATGTATTTACAAAGCACATAATGTACATTTTTTGTCTATCCTTTTGTAATGCTATTGTGTTTCCATAAACTGATGTTACAGAATTATGATACAAAGTTTTTAAATTTTGAGTTTTAAATTTTGTAAATTTATATGTATTTGAAGGACTTTGTGAGGAGGATGAGGAGGAGTCAATGGAGGAGGAAGACATCGCTCCAGAGGGAGGTAGACAATGCTCTAGTCAGTATGTAGACCAAGGGTGGGGTGATGCACAGCAGGCGGAGATGACGCCTCTTGCAGGGGACAACGTTTCTTGGCCAGTTGGGAGTCTGCAGCACATGGTTGATTTCATGCTGCAGTGGCTGAGAAACGACCGCCGCATCGAACACATTCACACCACGTCTGATTATTGGGTGTACACCCTCCTAGACCCTCGCTACCGGGACAACTTACAAAGCCTCATCACACCGTTGAACCGGGAGCGTAAAATGCGGAAGTACCAAGACACACTGGTGCAATCCATAATGTTCTCCATTCCAGCCGAGAGCACTGCTGCTGCTACTGATTTACAAAGCAGCTCTGTGCGTCGAGGCAGTGGAGACAGCTCTGCAACAAGAGGGAGCACAAGCAGCGCCTCTGCACAGGGCAAGAACAGTATGTTCCAAATGTGTCGAAGTTTTGTGGCAGCGCCACCAATGTCTACACCATCCGAGACGGCTCCAGTCAGCAGGAGGCAACATTTCCGTAAGATGGTGACAGACTACATGTCTTGCCCTCTCAGTGTACTCCCAGATGGCTCTTCCCCATTCAAGTTTTGTGTCTCTAAGCTGGATACATGGCCAGAGCTTAGCCAGTATGCATTGGAGGTGCTGGCTTGATCTGCTGGCAGTGTATTATCGGAGCGCGTCTTTACTGCTGCAGGTGGTGTACTAACAGACCGTTGCATGCGACTATCCTACGATAATGTAGAACGGCTTACTTTTCTGAAAATGAACTAGGCATGGATCTCGCCTGAATTTGCCTGTCCGGTTTCAGATTAACTAACTGGTTGACAACGTTTTCCATGTCTCCTGTTATGTTCATCTTTCTACCACCTGAGCTATACTCCCTGGGCTACAACACTGCCAGTTGCTGCTCAGAAGTGTCGTGTCCACAGACCAATACACAAGCTATAGTGATAGTGGGGTTCAGTAACGCCTGCTGTTCCCTGCTGTGTGTCCGGCAAAAATTACTGCTACCTAGCTACACATGTTTAAAAAAACATGACATGTTAAAGTGGCTAGTGCTACACATAGATATCAGGCTACACCCTTATTTCTAAGCTGTAAACAAGTGAAACGTCAAATTTAAAACCATTCAATGATTAGTGTTGGTAACAAATCTGTAACTAAATAATTGTGACATATTATGGCAGATATCCACATGTCTAACACAAATGCTAACACAAAAGCATACTTATGCTATAGGGTACTGATGGTGAACCTTCTCACTCCATAACTTTGACCAATCCAACTCACATCATGCCTCAAATGCTGCAATGTTGGAAGTGCATAATGTGGGTTGAACTTTGACAACAGCTGCAGTGCGAAGGTTATCCTTCTGTGTTCTTGGCTTTTAAATAAAAGCATACAAGTAAATATAATAATACATTGTTGATTAAGGGACATGATGTACACCTGTAATATTGTGCAAACAATGGATGTAGGACTATTCCTCTTCAACATTACTTATATTTGTGTCATTTGAAAAAATACATATTTTAGTTAAAAATTAAAAACCCATGTTCAGTAGCTGTGAAAGGCCCGTTTGTGTACTTCTATATTGTTTGCAACCAATGTATTGTATACGGGTGGAAGCGCGTCACACTAATAGATTAGATTTATTTTAAATGGAATGTAGCAGAACCAATTGGAGATAAATGAAAAGGATGAGCCACTGAGACACGCTCAGCAGAGTACAAGCAGCAGTGCTTGAACATGTAACTGGAGCGTGATCTGCACTCAAAAAAGTAAAAAACACAGACTGAAGTGAACACTGAAACACAACTGTCCACAATCTGTGAAAAGCTCCTTTCTGTACTTCTATAGTGTTTGCAACCAATGTATTGTATACGGATGGAAGCGCGTCACACTAATAGATTAGATTTATTTTAAATGGAATGTAGCAGAACCAATTGGAGATAAATGAAAAGGATGAGCCACTGAGACACGCTCAGCAGAGTACAAGCAGCAGTGCTTGAACATGTAACTGGAGCGTGATCTGCACTCAAAAAAGTAAAAAACACAGACTGAAGTGAACACTGAAACACAACTGTCCACAATCCGTGAAAAGCTCCTTTCTGTACTTCTATAGTGTTTGCAACCAATGTATTGTATACGGATGGAAGCGCGTCACACTAATAGATTAGATTTATTTTAAATGGAATGTAGCAGAACCAATTGGAGATAAATGAAAAGGATGAGCCACTGAGACACGCTCAGCAGAGTACAAGCAGCAGTGCTTGAACATGTAACTGGAGCGTGATCTTCACTCAAAAAAGTAAAAAAACACAGACTGAAGTGAACACTGAAACACAACTGTCCACAATCTGTGAAAAGCTCCTTTCTGTACTTCTATAGTGTTTGCAACCAATGTATTGTATACGGATGGAAGCGCGTCACACTAATAGATTAGATTTATTTTAAATGGAATGTAGCAGAACCAATTGGAGATAAATGAAAAGGATGAGCCACTGAGACACGCTCAGCAGAGTACAAGCAGCAGTGCTTGAACATGTAACTGGAGCGTGATCTGCACTCAAAAAAGTAAAAAACACAGACTGAAGTGAACACTGAAACACAACTGTCCACAATCTGTGAAAAGCTCCTTTCTGTACTTCTATAGTGTTTGCAACCAATGTATTGTATACGGATGGAAGCTCGTCACACTAATAGATTAGATTTATTTTAAATGGAATGTAGCAGAACCAATTGGAGATAAATGAAAAGGATGAGCCACTGAGACACGCTCAGCAGAGTACAAGCAGCAGTGCTTGAACATGTAACTGGAGCGTGATCTGCACTCAAAAAAGTAAAAAACACAGACTGAAGTGAACACTGAAACACAACTGTCCACAATCTGTGAAAAGCTCCTTTCTGTACTTCTATAGTGTTTGCAACCAATGTATTGTATACGGATGGAAGCGCGTCACACTAATAGATTAGATTTATTTTAAATGGAATGTAGCAGAACCAATTGGAGATAAATGAAAAGGATGAGCCACTGAGACACGCTCAGCAGAGTACAAGCAGCAGTGCTTGAACATGTAACTGGAGCGTGATCTGCACTCAAAAAAGTAAAAAACACAGACTGAAGTGAACACTGAAACACAACTGTCCACAATCTGTGAAAAGCTCCTTTCTGTACTTCTATAGTGTTTGCAACCAATGTATTGTATACGGATGGAAGCACGTCACACTAATAGATTTGATTTTTTTTTCTAATATAATGGAGCTGCACCAATTCCACAAAATAAAAAAAAAAAAAAAAAAAAAAAGAGTCAGTGACACGTGCAGATGCCTACAAACAGCGGTGGATGCAGAGCAAACTGCAGCGTCACCTGCACTGTCACACACACACCTTGCACAGAGCTGTTAAAACAACACTGGCAAAATGAAGCTTTACACAGCGGTTGGTAAACTAGCCTGCCTCAAGCACAGTAGTACACAAAATCGCAATATCTAACTGTCCCTCAGAGTGGAGCAGAGTAGCGTTCTGTCCCTTACTGAGTTCACAGCACAGTGACGCTAAAATGGCGGCGGCGCCTTTTATAGTGCATTCTGACATCATTTCAGCAGCCAATCACAGCCATGCCATTAGTTAAGATGACCGCAGCATTACAGGATGTGCCCACACTTCGTAGGATTCCTCATTGGCTGACTAAAATCACATTGCCTCTCAAAGAATTATGGGAACTTCCGATTCCGGTATACGATATGGAAAAAGTATCGGAATTAAGTATCGGAATTCCGATAACGCGAATATCGGCCGATACCCGATACTTGCGGTATCGGAATGCTCAACACTAGTGTGTATATTTAGTGTTTACAAGGAAAGAATGGGGTTTTTTTAGTTGCGATATTTTGTTCCCATAGACTTACATGGGACTTCCGGTATCGGTATCGGGTATCGCCGATATTTTAGTGATATCGGCGATACCATTCCGATTCCGATATTTTAGCATATCGGAAAGTATCGCTCAACTCTACTCAGCAGCGATCTCGGTAGCGATATCGCTATGTGAGACGGGCCCTTAAGCGATGTTACCCGCAGTGTCGCTGTCCCAGATCGCTGCCTGAGCTGCCTGTTTGGCAGCTCAGCAGCGATCATGTAGCGATACACCAGCGATCCTGACAAGTGCATATCGTTGTCGGGATCGCTGGTGTATCGTTATGTGACACCCAGCCTTTACTCTCCTGTCAGGCAGGAGAGGAACTCATTCATTTGGGGTTTACTGTGAGGCTGCAGCATTAGCTGCGGTCCCTGCAGTAAACATTAACCCTTTCTGAAGGATTACACCGTGGGACCTGACTGTGCATGGGATAGGTAAGAATAATTTTGCTTTTTTATTTTATTTTTATTACAGGAAATGGTTTTTGCAGTAAAATAAAATATGGTCAAAAACATGTGTCTTTATTTCATTAAAATGATTTTTAATTAAAGTGTGTGTGTTTTATTTTTATTTCATGCAATAGGATTAATAATTGATAGTTGTCTAATTGACAGCTCTCAATTATTAACCTGGCTTAAGGTCACCTTTCAATAGCAAGGTGGCTTTAACCCCATATTAACCCATTCGCCACCGCTACAGGGCAATGGGAATAGACGGGCAAAGTGCCAGAAAGGGCGAATCTAATTATAGATTTGTCTTTCCTGGGGTGTCTGGGGCAGATGTTAGTAGCCGGGGGGGGGGCAAAAATAATGGTCCCTCTCTGGGCTATTATTATCTGCCCCCACTCACTGGCTTTGTCTGTCTGGTTGCAAAAATAGGGCGGGAGCCCACGCATTTTTTTTCAGCAATTTTACACCTCATATATATATATACATGTCATTGAATTTGTGACACATATATATATATATTTATATTTGTAGTTCATACACTTCTACATAGTATAATAGCCGCTAATTCAATTGCCGGCTTTTGTGAAAATGCAGAACCCGACATGAAATGACACTTGGTGTACATAGGGTTAACCATGTCTTTTCATGTCCTTTGCTATCTAATTTGCACAAACAATTAAATCAGACTATGTGTGCAAAATTTCACACCTGTAGGGGTTAATTAAAGGTGTAAATTCGTAGCAAAAAAGTCCGTTTTTTTTACAACGAATTTACACCTTTAATTAACCCCTACAGGTGTGAAATTTTGCACACATAGTCTGATTTAATTGTTTGTGCAAATCAGATAGCAAACGACATGAAAAGACATGGTTAACCCTATGTACACCAAGTGTCATTTCATGTCGGGTGCTTCTGTCTTTTCACTGAAGCCGGCTTTACCCGGTAATTGAATCAAAGGATATTTTACTATGTAGAAGTGTATAAACTATACATATATGTATATATATGTCACAATGACATGTATATATATATATATATATGTATTCTATGTGTGTATATTTAGTGTTTACAAGGAAAGAATGGGGTTTTTTTAGTTGCGATATTTTGTTCCCATAGACTTACATGGGACTTCCGGTATCGGTATCGGGTATCGCCGATATTTTAGTGATATCGGCGATACCATTCCGATTCCGATACTTTAGGATATCGGAAAGTATCGCTCAACTCTACTCACGATACGTGACCCCATTCATCCTTCCTCAATACGCTGGTCATGGTCATTGTTAAATATAAAACGAGCCTGGATATCTGCTGGCATGAGCAGGAGAAACTTGCGTGCCCTGCAGGATTTTAATCCATGTCTGCGTGTGTTACTAATGCTAATGTTTGAGACCATGGTCCCAGCTCTTTTCAGGTAAATGACAAAGTCCTCCCATGTTGTTCTGGGCTGATTCCTGACCTTTCTCAGAATCATCCTTACCCCATGAGGCAAGATAGTGCATGGAGCCTTAGACAAAGGAAGATGGACAGTCATCTTGTGTCTTTCCCATTTTCTAATAATTGTGCAAACAGTTGTTGCCTTCTCACCTAGCTGCTTGCCTACTGTCCTGTAGCCCATCCACTGTTTGTGCAGGTCTACAATTTTGTCCCTGGTGTCCTTAGACAGCTCTTTCTTTTCTTCGCCATGGTGTAGAGGTTGGAGTATGAATGATTGAGTGTGTGGACAGGTGTCTTTTATACAGGTACCAAGTTCAAACAGATATAATTAGTACAGTTAATTAGTGTAGTGTAGGAGGGCTTCTTAAAGAGAAACTAACAGGTCTGTGATAGCCAGAATTTTTACTGGTTGGTAGGTGATCAAATACTTATTTCATGCAATAAAATGCAATTTAATTATTTAAAAATACTGTAATACAATGTGATTTTCTGTTTTTATTTTTATATTCTGTGTCTCATAGTTGAAGTGAACCTACAATACAAATTATAGATTCCTCCATTCTTAGTATATGGGAAAATGTACACGTAACTTGCATATAACTTAAATTTGACATTTCTGTTACTAACACATTTGAACAGGAGGAACGCTCATTATTACACAAATGTATAGTGAACCCTGATGGTGTCACAAGGCCCCCACTATTTTGCTGAACTTCCTATCCACCATTATAAGAAACTTACTATATGTATAAGTCTATGATACATTTATATTATATATATTTATCCTAGACCCTAATTAAGTGGTTCATTTTTAAGGCATATTTAATAAATACCTTAATTTTATGAGGTGATTTTTTTGTGAATTTTTCTTAGCTTAAAAATACACAGATAATACTGGAATGACAACTCTGTCTAGAATTAAACAACATGACACACTTATGATCATTATTGTTATTGTAATGAATGTATATCAAACAGTCAAAAGAAAATCATTTTGTAAAATGGTATTTCTGCCATTCTGGTAAGGAAACTATATCTGCATCAGTAAGTTCTTATTCTGTTTTTGTTCCCATGCATTAAAAGCCATAAGTTGGTTTATGAGGCTTACAGATATAGGGCGATGTAGAATGTCTCACCATAAAACAGACTCATCGATGTTGCATTAGATAAATGATATATAACCTCCAAGTAACTAACTAGACAGAACAGCACTGCAGCATATTCTTAAGAGTTGCTATAGTATATAGAAGAACAAGGTTAGGTCATGCAGATAATAGATAAGATGTAAGCATGTTAGTTGTAAATTACATGCTTGGTAAATATTAACAGGTTAAATTTGACTTTTACGATGACTAATGATAAGTACACCTACTGGTCTGCATGTGTGTGCTAATAAGGCCTACATGTGCTGAAATATGAGGTTCTACGAAGGACATAATACACTATATACTTCAATTTTTACCTTTTATCTGACATATTAATTTGACTATAGAGATACATATTGCAAATGGTAGCTTTGACTTGAATAGTACATTTGATGTCAAACATGCAGCCAATATACAGTAATAAGATTCTGACAGCAATGCTATAGAACACTATGCCTTATATTGGGGGATGTTTTAATAATAGATATGGGCGAATTTCTTCAAATAATGTTAATTTCTATCTGAATTTGACAAAAATCTGCATTCTATAAAATACAGATTTTTTTGTAATTCATTCTGAGCAAATTCAGCAAAAATAACGGCCGGCCATATCCGCCATCTTGATAGACAGTAGATGGCTGGTAATATGTTAACGTAAAAAAAAAACTTAACTCAATGTAATGCTCACCTCTCTTGCCACCCCTGCTGCTCCCTATCCACTTTCCTCCGCACCTCTGTCGCATTCCATCTTTGGCCCCATATTCACTCTAGCCCAGGGATAAAAATTAGCACTAGATAAAAAGGCCCATATCTCTGGAACCATATGGCAAAATGGAATACTTAGGAAAGCAACAGGAATAAAATAACAAAAAAAAATCTCTACTTTTGACCTGGTGATGTATTCTTTAAAGGTCACCAATATTCTTTCACAATTGCCTTAGCTATTCTATATCTGGTTCACTCATCATTGTAGGAACTTCCATGGAATTTGGAAGTGATTATGCTAGTGTGACTCTTACTCCATAAGCACACAGTGAATATTTGGCGAGCTTTATACTTCAGTATTTGTAAGCAAAAACCAGTGAAAAATGCAGAAGTGGGCTGGTGACGGTTTTTATTATACTTTCCTCTGATTGTTCCACACCTGGTTTTATATCAGAATTGAGATTCTGGTTTGGCTTTTTATCCTAAGTCATGTGACAAGGCTCATTAAAGGGTCGACATTGACTTTTAGGATTGCTTCTTCCTATAGGTGGCACTAGCGTTCTAGTCCTCTTCCTCTCTGAAGAGACAATTTACACCTGGTTTTGTCTTACAAATACTGAGGTAAAAAAAACTCACCAAATACTCAACGTTTGCATGTGGCCTTCTTAATTTTCATGAAGGAAATCTTGAAAAGTTACATTTGTGGGACAGGCTAAAAATTATGATTATAATAATAGTCTACTCCAGAATAGAACGGTGGCCTCTGAAGCTCTGTGTACAACGCAGTTACACTTTTCCAGTCATCTACAATACTGTGCGCTAAAACCCAGTAAAGTGCTGTGCAGAAAGGCACAATTAATATTCTGCGTGTTTGTTTACTCTGGCCGGAGGTGATATCTGTTCGGCTCCAGTAGATATGTAGATTAAGCAGGTTAATAAGATGACAAAATATTTGCATGATTATTTAGAAATAACATTCGTTTAAGGTGTTTGGTTTTTAAGACTGTCGTTAATTTGACAATTTACCTCTTTTTTAAATTTGTTTTAGGTTTCATTTTGAATATTGAATGAGCAACTACAACCTCCATTTTTGTTCTTTTGTGATGCTTATTATTTGCAATTACTGACCTTGTGGTTTTCTTATGTACAGCATGAATGAAATAGGCGAAGTTAAAACTTTTCTGATTATGGAATACTAAGCAATAATGTTAATTGTTGGTGATCACATAGGGAATTAAGCACCTGCATTAGTAATTGCTACTAGATGCACAACACAATATGAGGCTATTAAATATTAGAAGAAATTGTTTATCTTGCAGATTTTTTTATTGTGTTATGCATCATAATCAACTTGATCTTTGGCTACAATATTAAACCACATAATGGTGTCTGTAACGGAGAGCAGCAATTTGTTTCTTATAATAAACTTAATAGCAGAGTTTCACAACTCATATTTTGTAAGAAAAAATCAGAAAATGGGAAAAAAATGGCACCAAAAGGACCCATTTTGTTGTTCTGAAAGCAAAGGGTAGACACTCCAAATATTGATTCAATTTAGATTTCGCTTCTTCTTATTCACTTTGTATTTTGCTAATTGTTAAAAGTAAACTATTAAAAGTTCTATCCTATCTGTTTTTTTACACATAGTATTTGGGGCTCTTCTCATATATACTCAACATTTCCAACAATATATATACAACAGGGGTACCAAAGGTTACAACTCACAAAATTACAAATAAATTCAAAGTATTGGCATGAAAATAAAAGTTCTTAAAGAGTATATTATAACCAAACAATAACTTCACACGTCCCCTGAGGAAGTTTGCTAAAACGTGCGTTGGGATATGGGGGATGCTAATTCTATCTCTACCACTGTGAAGAAACCAGATTGTATCTTAATTTCCCAGACAACCATGTTTTTTGTAAACCCACAAGAATTGACTTTTTATCTGTATATTGGCTTGTGGATTTAAGTGTTTATGTCTGGTGGGTCAAGAAGACTATAATATGATTTACCATACTGTGTAAGTCTGTAATAGTGAATTGTACATAGTGTGTTCACAAGGGACACAGATCTATGATTCTAAGGGAAACAACTTAAGAGTTTTTGGCTCCGGATGGAAGGACACAGATCTGATCCAGTGACTTTCTCTGAACCATGGATATGTTTGGAAAAAGCAAGGTTTTGTGACCCGCTGGTCGCTTGGTTCCATGGAGATGACCGGATAAGCCAGGTGGTGTCTCCTGTGTCAACTGGCTTTGGACCTTTTATGGACAGTATAGAGTGTCACCTCCCTATGCTTGTTGTTATCTCTTCTCTTTGTGTATATCCCAGGTGGGATAGCAACCCTGGGAGCTGTGACATTGTGTCAACTGGCTTTGGATCTTCTACAGACTCTATGGACTGTTCTCGATCATCTCCCTACGCTTGTCAGTATCTCTTCTCTGTGAGTATGTCACAGGTGGAATATCGACCCTGGGAGCTCTGACATATTATCCACCATTATCCCGGCGAGCCAGCCGAAGGGTGAGGCCCTGTAATGTGCACCATGTTGGGGGTAATTGCTGGGATTGTTCTGTTTGGTATTGGGTGTTGTAGTTCAACAAAGTATTGCCACACTGTTTTACTCTAACCCTGTGTTGTCTGTGTAGTGTTATGCCCACATTTAACAGGAGAGCGGATGTTAGGCTGGATTATCCCTGGTCCATGCGGTTTCGGCTAGAAGACCTGGGAGCCCGCCGACCCCCCGTTTCTCCACAACCACCTATACATGCAAGTTTCACATTAGCTTCCTACTTTTATGTAGTTAGACAGCCTACTGCTTTAGCAAGTAAGTGGTTTTCTTCTCATATACAGTTTATATCTATGTATTCAGTGTCCTCTATGTACTGTATGTACAGTTTGACAGTACTTGTTTATGTTTCTGATATTATAGCAGTTGCTTGTTTTTAACCATATTAAAGTTATGTTTTAGCTGTAACAGTCTTTTTTTAGGCTGTTAACATGACCAATTCTTTCATTGGTCCATGCAAAATCACTGAGACATGCCCGATATTGATTCAAGTGTCAGATCAAAATTCATCTTCGCCATTCTGTGAGTCTGCAGAAATCAGAATGAACTCGTTTCCTCCAAGTACAGTCTAATGTATTCAGTGCCCTCATACACTTGAATGCGTGAGTGGCATCCAATTTCAAAGTGAAATCGCAGCATGCCCCATTGAATAACATTGGTCGGAGTGATAAAAAACTGGATAGCACTAGTGTTGAGCGATACTGCTCGATATCTAAAAATATCGGATCGGAATGGTATCGCCGATATCACTAAATATCGTCGATATCCGATTCCGATACCGGAAGTCCCATGTAAGTCTATGGGAACAAAATATCGCAACTAAAAAAACACTTTCTTTCTTTGTAAACACAAAAAATATACACACATAGAATACATATATATATATATATATATATATTATATATATATATACATGTCATTGTGACATATATATATATACATATATTTATAGTTTATACACTTCTACATAGTAAAATAGACTCTGATTCAATTGCCGGGTAAAGCCGTGACATACCCCATAGAAGTCGACGGGCTCGGTGCCGAGTACCCCCAAAACCTCTGGCTCTGTGCGACTCAACTTGGGCGTCATGAACAGGATTCTGTAGCTCGCTATAAGCGAGTCCTGTGTGCCTGAATTGAACTGGTTTTGTGCTTGAGAATTGCTAAAATCATCAGAGAATGTATTTGCCATTTTTCCGCCATATCTGCGTCACGACGAGGCACTGGTGAAGAAGAAGGGCGTGCTCTTCGTGGGTGTACACTCACTCAGTGGCGCAAAAAACGATGGCCGACCACTCTAAATGGTACTGCAATGTAAGATCGTGCCCCACAGCTCTTGAGTTCCGCCTCCTCATCCTCCTCAGTGTGCGGAAACTAACACGAAGGTCCCGCCTCACTACAAAAGAGGGGCCCTCTCCAGATGCTAATGACACATGTGACTTGGCAGAGATGGCTAATGGACACGAGCAGAAGTGTGAAGGGATGGAGCAGTCAGAGCTCTCCCCCCACGGAAGCGACCCGATCGCCACGGAACCACCGTTGGGCACCCGGCCTGGAAACCCTCCTACGCTGCAAGAAGCGGAGGATACCCTAAGAGGCCTGGCCCGGCACCGGGAGGAGGTCGCCAGGATGGAAGCCAGCTGGCGTGCCCTAAAACTAAACTTGGAGCGGCGCCAATCCCTCTTACCTGAAGTGTCTGTACCGGAAGGTGAGGCACCCGTTCTAGTAGAGGAGTCCGTGCGGGCATCCCAGCCCTTGCAATGTGATCCGGTTGACGTTGTTGCAGTGGAGGCACCCGTTCCTGCAAAAAACGCTGCACCGGCAGCACCCCAGATCCCGCTGTCTGCCCCCGTCGCTGAGACAGAAGAAGCGACACCCGTCCTCATGGAGGAGGCCGCGCAGGCACCAGAGGTCTATCTGTCTGTACCGGAGCCCCGACTGTCATCTGTTTCAGAGCCGGCTGCTTCCTCCGCAGGTGAGCGCCGCTAGGACTGTTGGGCGCCAGGAGAGCTGCCGCAAACCGGACATCGTAAGCTGCAGTTTGATGGTGGAGACATGGAGATGCTGGTGGAGGAGAATTACAACCGGCGTCAGGAGGAAGAGTGGAGACGTCGGGAGAGAGAAGCCGAGCGACAAAGGGAGCAGCGCGAATCCCAGAAGCTTCGCCAACGTCACATCGAGAAGGACCGGGCAGATAAGGACCGGATGAGAAAAGATAAAAGTACGGTGAGGGAGCCGCGGCGTAAGGGTGCAGTACGGAGCTTTAAATTGAAAGCTGGTTGGGGCTTCATCCAGGAGCCTGGACTTTATTTAGAAGTGTTTGTGACCCGGCGGGACGTGGAGACTCACCTCCCAGAAGGACACCCGGGGAGGGACCTGTTGCCAGGAGACTTGGTAACTTACACTCGACACTGGGTTACAATGGATTGTATGCCCTAAATGTCACCAGGTGCGACCCCTGGTCCCCAGAGTGTCAGGAACCTGTGAGACCCTCGGAGCCTTGAGCCTCCCACATCCAGGCCTCTGCACAAGTGCCCACACCCACGCCGTAAATCTCCCCAGCCTCCCTCAGTGGTCTCCTCAGCAGCCCCAGCTATGGACATGATAATGATAGCTAGCCCGTACCCGGCGCCTGTTAGGCCCCCTGGGGTTCGTTCAGTCCGGGACATAGGGCTCCAGACCCGGAGGGAGATGAAAGAGGTGGCCACACAGACACAGATAGCGGGTCACGACTTGACTGTACAGGCCACACAACATCATCAGGTCCTGGTGGTCCTTGGTGTCTCGGATGTTTGGCAAGCATCAGAAGAGTACCAGGTGGTAACTGGAACACCCCTGCCAAAGAATTATAAATAACCCGGACAGGGTCCCTGTATGTAAATAGTTAAATTGTTGATGTACCCGGACGGGTGAATGTTCATAAAAAAGTTTTTTAATTTAATAAAAAAAACAACACAGTTTTCATTACTTTTATTACAGTCTCATCCTGCGACGCCATCGATCTCCTGTAAAAAAATATAAAAAAAAAACCAGCAGTATACCACCTGTCCGACGCAGTCTATAGTAACGAGTGTCGCACGACGATCCAGCTCTGCTACATCAGAATGACATCAGAGGCAAGCAGGCAGGCAGAACCTGTCATCCCGGCGCAGCACAGCTGATTACCTGCTTCCCCGGCGGTGACGTCATCGGACTGGTTTACGGCCGGGATTACCCTGCAGTCACTGCAGTTATCGCGAGAAACTTCATGTGACCGCCGGGGAAAGATGATGGCGGCCATGAAGCAGTCCAGGCCGTGACCGCCGGAGATCTTCTGCCAGGTAAGTGCCACTGACTCCTGACAGACCCGACCGACGGACACTGACAGTGACAGACCCGACCGACGGACACTGACAGTGACAGTGACAATCCCGATTCCGGTATCCGATATGACGAAAATATCGGTACTCGGAATCGAAAGCCCGATACAGCTAATATCGGCCGATACCCGATATTTGCAGTATCGTATCGCTCAACACTAGATAGCACTCATCTGATATATAAGCTTGTGCTTTGCATGAATTTTTTAAATAAATAGCAGTCGCTAGGTAACTTCCATTGAGGCTGAATGTACACGATTCTTTTGCAAAGAGCAGTACACTCCCAGTGGTTAGACATCAATTGTAGCAAAAGGTACACACAGAAAGTAATTTGTGGCAATATTCAACAATATGGCTGTTGTTTGCATGCCTGTTAAATTCGACTTCACTAGTAAAACAAGTGAAAAACCTTAGCCTAATTTTTTTTTTTAATTTATTCCTCCCGTGAACAAAAATGGAACATGACCTCTAAAGTTCTAAATTGTGATGTAGTCATACCTAGGTGTACGATTAGAAATTAACATTTGGCAACAACGTGCAGTAATGTCATTGTGTGTAGAGTCACTAAATTGCAATGGTTAAACTATTAATTAAAATGAAAAACAAGAACTTTTTTAAAATGGATTTAAAATAAAGAAAAACATAAATCGTGTTATATTAACATAGGTAAATCCACTGTGTATAAACGTGATGTTTCAGCTAACACTAGGCCTTCATCAGAACGATAAATATACAAAAAAAAAAAAAGAGAATTTTATTGTCAATGTAACGTATAAATCCAATACATGGAGACCTTGTTAGACTATAAGAATCAGTAAGAAAGAAAGAATAAAAAAAATTAAAAAATAAAATAAACAAAAAAAGTCTTTATTGCATATATACATACTGCTCAAAAAATAAAGGGAACACTCAAATAACACATCCTAGATCGTAATGAATGAAATATTCTCATTGAATAGTTTGTTCTGTACAAAGTTGAATGTGCTGACAACAAAATCACACAAAAATCATCAATGGAAATCAAATTTATTAACCAATGGAGGCCTGGATTTGGAGTCACACACAAAATTAAAGTGGAATGTAAAGTCCTTAAAACAAGTCAAAATGATGCTCAGTAGTGTGTGTGGCCTCCACGTGCCTGTATGACCTCCTTGTGCCTGTATGACCTCCCTACAAAGCCTGGGCATGCTCCTGATGAGACAGTGGATGGTCTCCTGAGGGATCTCCTCCCAGACTTGAACTAAAGCATCCTCCAACTCCTGGACAGTCTGTGGTGCAATGTGGCGTCGGTGGATGGAGCGAGACATGATGACTCAGATGGGCTCAATCGGATTCAGGTCTGGGGAACGGGCGGGCTAGTCCATAGCTTCAATGCCTTCATCTTGCAGAAACTTCTGACACACTCCAGCCACATGAGATCTGGCATTGTCCTGCATTAGGAGGAACCCAGGGCCAACTGCACCAGCATATGGTCTCACAAGGGGTCTGAGGATCTCATCTCGGTACCTAATGGCAGTAAGGCTACCTCTGGCGAGCACATGGAGGGCTGTGCGGCCCTCCAAAGAAATGCCATCCCACACCATTACTGACCCACTGCCAAACTGGTCATGCTGAAGGATATTGCAGGCAGCAGATCGCTCTCCAAGGTGTCTCCAGAATCTGTCACGTCTGTCACATGTGCTCAGTGTGAACCTGCTTTCATCTGTGAAGAGCACAGGGCGCCAGTGGCGAATTTGCCAATCCTGGTGTTCAGTGGCAAATGCCAAGCATCCTGCACAGTGTTGGGCTTTGAGCACAACCCCCATCTGTGGACGTCGGGCACTCAGACCATCCTGATGGATTCGGTTTCTATCCATTTGTGCAGACACATGCACATTTGAGGCCTGCTAGATGACTTTTTGCAGAGCTCCGGCAGTGCTCCTACTGTTCCTCCTTGCACAAAGACAGAGGTAGCGGTCCTGCTGCTGGGTTGTTGCCCTCCTGCGGCCCCCTCCACATCTCCTGGTGTACTGGCCTGCCTCCAGGTAGCGCCTCCAGCCTCTGGACACTACGCTGACAGACACAGCAAACCTTCTTGCCACAGCTCGCATTGATGTGCCATCCTGGATGAACTGCACTACCTGAGCCACTTGTGTGGGTTGTAGAGTCCATCTCATGTTACCTCGAGTGTGAAAGCACAACCAACATTCAAAAGTGACCAAAACATCAGCCAGAAAGCATTGATACTGAGATGTGGTCTGTGGTCCCCACCTGCAGAACCACTCCTTTATTGAGTGTGCCTTGATAATTGCCAATAGTTTCCATCTGTTGTCTATTCCATTTGGACAACAGCATGTGAAATTGATTGTCAATCAGTGTTGCTTCCTAAGTGGACAGTTTAATTTCACAGAAGTTTGATTTACTTGGAGATATATTTTTAGCACTGTATATCAGTCCATTAAGAAATAGAAGCAGCTAGAATAATTAATATGCCAGGTACAGCATTTGAGTTAATGCATCTTAATTTCAGGAGAATAAGAAAATATAGCACAGAGTCCACAGGCAGACATACAGTAAAAAAAAGATAAAAGCAAAAATATAAAGACAAAAAGATATTTTTCAATGACATACATAATCCTCTGTTTTTGGCGGCGATAAGACAGGTAAGATGCAGCTGAGCTAAGGAAAAAAATACATACAAATATTCAGTATCATGGATAGAAAAAATAAATGTGGGCCACCACATAGGATAGCATGATATGTAGTACTGGAACTGCAACCAATATAAGATAGTACTCATCAGTGGAGTCTGAAAAAGTATGTTGTGGCGCTGTGGATAGAGCACAAAAGTGCTAGGGAAGAGGCACTGTGTGTGCTTCAAAAGAGGCATCTTAAATAGAGTATCTGGTGACCGCATTGGCGCTGCTGTGCCACGGTGCCGGAAGTATGAAAGATGTAAACGTCACTGGAAGTGAAGTGACAGTACCGGGGTGAGAACTCCTTCCCCTGTGTAATGTTGGTATACTGGCCGATTCATCCACTAATGTGTTCCCCCAGCTGACAGCAAACAAAAGTGCCGCGCAGGGGCAACATGTCCTCATAGAAAAGACATTGCTGAAAGAAACAAGGTGTGAAAGGTTTATGTTGTATAGGAGATATATGAAAACTAGAGACTGGGCAACTGTTTAAAAGCATTTAAAAGGATATGTGGGACGATGGGTATAATGAGCCTCCGGATTTACCTATGGAAGAGAAAAATATATACATGAGAATTAGACAAACAGGAATAAAAATAAATAAATTAATACAAATAAAAATTGAAATAAAAATGCAAATAAGAAAAAATAAAACGAAAAATTAAAGCTTAAAAATAAAAAATGTGAAAATAAAAATGAAAAAAGGGGAAAAAAATAAAAATAGAAAAACTCTTTTTTTACAGTTACCATATCTGGCCAGAGTTACAATTTAGTATCAGTTACGATTCGGATTAGGTCATTTTTTTTAGACACAGGAATCATAAAAGGGATTGTAGGTTTATTATAAATTGATTTTTTCGTGAAGGAGACAGATCACAATAATATTTTACTATTTTCCAGTTGCCATCCTAAGACTGCCAAGGAATCTGTCCCTCTTTCACCATTTAGTTGAGTAACCAGAATCGTATCTAATCCAGGCTATATTCACTAGTTTCCTAGATATTGCGTTGATCCAGGGAGCTAGTCTGATTGCCGTATGTGAAGTCGGGAAGGAATTTTTTTCCCCAATGTGAAGCTTACTGTTTGCCACTTGGGGTGTTTTTTGCCTTCCTCTGGATCATCATGTTAGGGCAGGTTAGGATAGGATATGGGTTGAACTAGATGGACTTAAAGTCTTCCTTCAACCTTAATAATAACTATGTTACTTGGGAAACAAGGCTTTGATGAAGTACACAGCAAATTTCTGAATAGAGGTTATCCTCCTTATGGATCTGCGTAAGCCGTCCACTAAGCCCCCCAAAGAGTCTGGTACTGGGATTTCCTTTTATTCATACTTTTCACCCCTTCATATACCGCCTACATAAAAGTATTCGAAAATATTGGCATTTACTTAGAATCAGCTATCCTCAAGTTAATGAATTTCAAGTTCCATTTTTACACTGTTTTAGAAGACCTTCCAACTTACAAGCTTTTATGAGCAGATGTCGACTCCATTAAAAAATTACCATTACAAAACTTTTTGGATACACCAAAGAAGGGAACTTTTTCCTGTCTTCATTGCCACAATGTGGGAATGTGGGAATATACATTAAGGTGATAGATTTTTTCACCCGCATACAGGTGAGGGCATTAATATTAAAGATTTTTATACATGCGATTCGTCTTTTGTGCTGTACGCCATTAAGTGTTCATGTGGTCTCGTAAATGTTGGAGAAACCACCCAGCATATACGGGAACGCATCTCACAACATAAGTCCAGTATGCGCTGCGGGAAGACTTATCTCCCTGTACCGTATCATTTTCTTTAGAAGAAGCATAACATTTCCCAATTATGTTTTCAAGTCTTGGAACATATTCCATGTCCCAGAAGAGGTGGCAACAGAGTTAAACCTCTCAAGCATCGAGGGACTTTCTGGATTAATAAACTTGATACTTTGGAACCACGAGGGTTAAGTAGGGATTATGAGATCTCCAGTTTTATCTGACGTGTTATTAATTATCCTTCTCCAACCCTTTTTTTGTTCCACAGACACGCATAGGCTGATTTAATCTCACAAACACATGGACGGGTATAGTTATAGTTCTCTCTGTTCATACCTAGACTCCTATCCATTTCCATTAAAATAATCCCTTTTGTTCTTTATCTAATCACCTCCTTATATTCCCCCCCTTTCTGTTTTATTCCCCTTAGTTTTCCCCTTTTATATTTTTACATTATTATATCAACATTTATATTTTTTTTCACATATATTGAATTTTATTTTGTCCTTATTTTCATTTTAAATTTGCATTTTTATTAATTGTTTTCTTTACTTTTTTATTTTTCAGTTTTTATAATTATTTCCTTAATTTTCATTTTTTCAGTTTTTTCATCCCTCATTTCTCCTGGGTATATACTTCCTTTTTCATCTGCTCCATTTTTATGATGTTTTGTTATCTATTATATTCTGTTATTGTAGACTATGTCATTTTTTCCACTTCAGGCTTTCTCTAAATTCCAACTTTTTATCTATTCCTTAATTTTAATTATTCCATATATTTTATATTTTATTTTATTATTTTTTTTTCCCTTTTTTCTTTTTCTTTTATTCTTTCCCCTTTTTTCATTTTTATTTTCACATTCGTGCACCCTTTTAGTGGAGTGCCACGCTGCCTTATTTGACAAGATTTAAAATAAAAACATGGGTCTTTAGGGAAAAAAAAACAAGAAACAAGACAAAAAAGCTTGGTAGTTTCATGTTCTAAAATAAAAAAGGCCACTGTATTCAGGTGGCATGTATGGGTCTAATATTGTACAAGAAAGGAAGTGTGAAAAAAAAATTACAACATCCACACTTTGTGAGGTAGACTGTTGTATTTAGATCTTTGGACTTGTGAAGATAGTCATTAAGGCCGGCGTCACACTAGCGTAGAATACTGATGAGTGCTATGAGAGAAAACATTGCATAGCACTCGGACCAGTGTTAATCAATGGGCCAGCTCACATCACCATTTTTTTTTCTCGGGTGTATTCAGCGTGAGTGTAAAATTGCAGCATGCTGTGATTGGCACCGAAACTCAGCCGAGTCTCGGCTCACACGCACCCATATAAGTCTGTGGGTGCAAGTGACACAACGCTCATCACTCGGATATCATCTGAGTGCTGTGGGATATACACTGACCCCGGAAATGGAGAAGAAGGAGAAATTTGTTTCTCTGCCTCCTCCACATCTGTGCTCCGATCCCCTCTGTGCGAAAGGCTTAGAGCACAGTAGCATGACATTTTGCTCCCGCTTGCAGCAGAGCAGGAGCCGAGGGTCATTAGCATAATACATTGCATGCTTTCGCATTGGATGCCATACGCTAGTGTGACCCCGGCCTTAAAAATACTATGGCTTACTTTGAAGTACAATTTCTTTGATCAGTTAACAATGAAGTTACAGCAAGAGTGTTGTAAAGTTCACTGTGAAAAACCCTTCTAAAACTAAATTTTATTGAAAAGGTATTAAAAATGTGTATGAGGAATTTTTTTGCACCTTCCTCACACACGTCCTTACCATAGCTAAAGTTTTTACTATGAGGGATATCGTCAACAACAACGTGTTCCTCATTTACGCCATCTGAGTTATTTTTGGTACAGATGACGGACTAGTGGTGTCGGTTTAGGTAGCCTATAGATAAGGTTCCTACTTCCACAGCCAGAGTGGTGCTTCTTGGATTCTGAGGCCATCTCACCTCCCTGTTTTTTATCCCCACTATTGATTTCCACTTTTTTTGAACTTTTGCACTTTTTTCAAAATCGTAGGGTCATTTTTAATACCTTCTCAATAAAATTTAGTTTTATAAAGATTTTACACACAATTAATAATCTTTATTTTTAATAATCTTTTTTTTTTTTCTTTGATACAAAATTCTGTGAAACACAGAGAAGAATTAAACTGTCCTTGCTTGATGATATAGAGGTAGAGAATGAATAGTATGGAAAGCAGTAGATGAGGATGATGATAGGGATGATGACAACGTAAAGGCACTACTTGGATACATGAAAGATGATCACTATGAGAAGGAGGAGTAATTGAGTCTTGTTTAACCTTTTGGTCTGTTTATTTAACTCACATGAGAAATTGATGTTGCTTCATATGCCGATGAGTGATGTTGTTCCTAAGCAATGTGCACTGCAAATAATATGTCCTCCGGAAAGGTGGAAAGGAAATTTTACACCCAAGATGCTCGCATATAGGAATCATCATTACCACAAACGCCACTAAAGCTTTCAGGTACAGTTGAGCTCACTATGCCTCTAACAGATGTGACATCACCTGCTCCTGATTAGAGTTGCATGAGTATCTTTGTTTCCCTGCTTATTTAGCAAGCTGTAGAGCTTTACGAATAACCTACAGCGGGAACCCAGCTTTCTGGATCGTGCCAGCTGAACAGCTGATCAGCGCCACAGAAGCATGTGTATCGGCTGTGTGATAGTTACAACACATGCATGGAGATTCTGCATGTTGGGCTCTCCATGCATGTGCTGTGACAGTGACACAGCCACGACACATGCAGCGGTGATCAGCTGTTCAGCCGGCACGATCCAGGAAGCCGGGTTCCCTCTGTATCTTATTCGGCAAGCACTATAGCTATTTTTCATCTTGCATCTTTCATATATTTTTTGGATATTGTTTTATTTATGTGAATTAATAAAATGTGATTTTATTAAATATCATGTTCTTTGCTCTTTTTATCTTTGTCCCATTATTGACAGAGAAATAGGTTTATTCAGTTGTTGTCTTGAGCAAATACTCTTTTCTATACAATTTGGCACATATTTGGGAGTATTAGCTTGCCAAATAAGCAGGTAACTGAAGATATTCGCTCAACTCTACTCCTGATCTTACTGCAAAACAAGCCAATCTTCTCCAGAGGATGTTTTAAATGGATATTGACTTTGTTCTTCTATGCTTACTCCACCAACCTCCACTCTGATAACATTATCTTCTTGGCACTGCAATTTGGTTGCCAAGCATCAACAGTATTATCCATGATTCTGCTCAAAGTTGCCTATATGGAGAAAATGGACAGAGCTCCATACCCACCTACCACCACTGCAGTGGCCCTACTTCCATGGCTTTCAGAGCTTGGCATTAGAATTGTGTGCTTCATCTCCTCCCACCATGAGTCATCTGAATAATAAGTCTTACTGTTCATCTCTTCCAATAAATTATCTAGGAGGTCTTCTGGTATAGTATCTTTCCTAGCCTGTGGGGTGATATTGGGGTGATATTGATTAGGGAACTAAGGGGTGAAAAATGTTTTGATGGCTGTGCAGAATTCAAACTTCACTAAGGACAATATCTACAAAGTGTATATTCTGCGAGGCTTTCCTTCCACAATCCAAAGCCATTTTGACAGAGATTTTAGATTTTGAGCCTCAATGGAACGGTGATAATGATGACCATGGTTTTGCCCTAAGGAAGAAGTATGGTACTTCTAAACGTGAGTTAAATATTACAGAATCCTTTAATGTGAATCTGAATTGCCTTCATTATCCAGCAGTGCAGATTCTCCACATTTAATCCTTCTTTTCTTACCTTCTGCACTATCCTTCTGTTATGGAAATTTAATTAGGATAAATATATCCTGCAGTGTTTGCTGCTGCTGTTCCCAGTTTTTCCTACGTGACTAGTAAAGAAAATAATAGATATCTTCTGTCCTTGTTTCCATGTCCTTGGTAAAAAGTCCCTATGAGCTATAGCCAGGGTCGTCTTAAGCAACTGATCATAGCTAGCATCAGCTTTTGCATAGATATGCTGAGAACAGGATTTTTAGCAAATGAGATCTATCTAACTGTAAATGCATATATATGAATATACATTGAATACGTGGAATACATATATATTTCCATGACAGTCCCCCCCTTAGATACCACTTGCCCTAAAAACCTGCTCCTGTCCCAAAGCGCTGCAACTCTTTTGTGCTGCCGATGGGCTGGCACATGCCTATCACATGTACCCCTCATCGATGCAGGCTTTTCGCAAATGGGCGGTCAGGAGATCTGTCCCTAGCAGGGGTTCATGTGTTTGCAATCATAGTGTCTTTATTTAACTGCATGTTCAGAAAAACGTGTGTATTCTTCATCAGGTAGGTCATCTGTCTGGTTAGTCAGAGCATCCACGACATCCTTCATGGCTTAGGTGTCTCTTCTGGTACGGGAGCTTCCTTGCAATGCGATACGTGGATCCAAGCAGGCTTTCCCTCTAGTTTCACAGAGGTTGGTGTCATCTGGGGCTCTTGGACAGGACCATCAAATCTGGGATCGAGTGTTCTCATTTCCAACTTTTTTCACCAACACCCAGTCTCCTGGCTTTCAAGGAGTGCGTACCGGACACTGAGTCTGGATCTGGCAGTGAAGAGAAAAACTCGAGAATGGACATTAGTTTTTGACCAATTCAATTACATAAGCAAACAAGATATCATTTTGCATATTCTGCTGCTGAGGGAAGAATGCACCTAACTTGGGACTAGACCCAAACAAAATTTTGCATGGTGACAGCTTTTCTGGGTCTCTGGGAGTGTGCCTTACGCTAAACAGTGCAATTGGGAGTGTGTCATGCCATGGTTTGCGTGTCTCTTGAGCAATTTTCAGCATCCTATTCTTAAGTGTTCCGTTCAGTCTTTCTACCTTCCTGCTGCTCTGGGGGTGGTAAGGAGTGTGTAGGCCTAAATCTGACCCTACTGCTAACCAGATCTCTTGTGTCAGGTTTGCTGTGAATGCGGGTCCCTGATCACTTTCTATCATTTCTGGAACCCCGTATCTGCACACTATTTTCCGAAAGTAGCTGCTTTGCAGTAGTCTTTGCTGACTTGGAAGGCTTCTGTCCATCTTGAAAACATTTCTTTGACCACAATGGCGTATTTGAATCCTTCACTTGGCGTATCTGGATGTGGTCTATCTGGATCCTCTGAAGCTGGTAGAGTGGTCTTGCCGGATGAGGTCAGGGGGACTTTCTTCTACACGTCCAGGCTTGCATTTGCCGCAGGTCAGACAGCTGCTGGTGAATTTGGCTGTTAGGGTAGAGATCCCTGAAGCGAACCAGTAAGCACCAATCGGATCATTCATCTGTGTCTTTGATCTGTGTGTGTGTGGGTCCATGTGCCCATTGGACCACCATAGGGTGCATACTTTGTGGTAGGCAGGGTTTGGAGTCCATTGTAGATAGCCTTCCTTCTTCACGCGTTGCTTTTTTCGCATTCAGCTCTTCTTCTCCTTTTGGAGCTTGGTCTTGCAACTTCTTGAGCAGATCCCAGGACGTCTTTTTGTCAGGTTTCTTGTCTTCAGTCGTCCTGTAGTAGCCGTCCGGCTCTACGACCTCTCCCACTTCTCCATGTTGTCTTCCTTTGGCCGCTTCTTTGGCTGCCATGTCCGCCATGTTATTGCCTCACGCCTCTTTTGTTCTCAGTTTTCCATGCGCTTTTGATTTTTCAAATTGCCACCATTTTGGAAGTTGGAGTACACCCAGCAGGTCCCTGAAGGCTCCATGATGCTTCACGGTTGTCCCGCTTGCTGTGATGAAGTCCCTTGCAGCCCAGATGGGCCCAAAGTCGTGTGCTATGCCATGCGAGCACCTGTAGTCGGTGTAGATGTTTGCAGTCTTGCCTTCTGCCATCTGGCAGGCCTTCATCAGCGATATCAGTTCTGCTTCCTGGGCTGACAGGCTAGGTGACAGACTTCTGGACCATAGGACTTCTTGATTGCTGGTCACTGCACTTCCTGTGTGGAAACTTCTTCATCATCTGCAAATCTGGAGCCATCCAAGTAGAGGATAAATTCTGTAAATTTAGTCCATATTGTATCCCCCCTTGGGAGTGGAAGTAGAGTGGCCGGGATGAGGACTGTAGGTCTGGAGATGGTAATATTGTGAGACATAGGCGATAGAGGCGCCACAAAGGTGCCTGGCGGTGGGGAGATTATTGTTGGTTGAGCTTGATTGAGGATTGCCAAGATGTCGTGTGGAGTGAGAGTTTCCAGTGGCTGTCCAAGAGTGATGTGAGCAGTCTTGTCCAGGAAGGTGTGTGCTGCAGTTACTGCCATCAGGCAGGAGGGTGCTCCTCTTGCAACTGGATCCAAGGGGCTAAGAAGCAGCCTAAAAGTCTCTGTTTTTCCCCTGTGAATCCGTGCCAGGATTCCAGTAGCATGACCTTCTTTCTTCCATCAGGTAGACGGAAAGACTTCTCGTACTCAGGTAGGCCTGGTATTGGCGCTGAGACTGTGGAGTTCTTCCAATTTCCTGAATGAGTTGAAGGCTGCGTCCGATAGAAAGAGCGGGGTTGCGTTGATGCAAGCGCACAGAGGCTGCATTAGGACTGAGGCATCAGTGATCCATGTTCTGCATCACGACACTAGACCAAAGAAGGCCTGCAGCATTTTTGGAGTTGTTGGGGGAGCCATCTTCTCCACAGTGGTCTTCCACTCATTTGACAGGTGTTTCGTCTGGTGGGCAATACAGTGTCCCAGGGATGTAACTTGCTTCTGACACAGCTGGACTTTGTTCTTCCAGACCTTGCGTTGCTGTTCCTCAAGGAACAGGGAATGGACTGTGCAGGTATCGATGTCAAGCACGCAAAAGAGAAGGTCATCCACATGTTGTAGAAGAGTGACTCCTGCATATTCTGCAATCCAGTTGACGAGGATGGAGGACATTGTCTTGGTGAAACTTGAAGGGCTTGTTCTGAGCATCTTGAGGCAACACTGTCCATATGCACTGCACTGATGCGTGAAGGCAGGCAGGTCTTCCAGGTGGAGGGGGACACTGAAGATGGCACTGGCCAGGTTGATCACCGTGGATACCGTTGCAGTGACTGGGACTTTTGAGAGCAGAGTGTGCGGGTTCAGCACTGTTGGGGTTTCAAATACCGTAGCCTCTTTCACGGCCTCCAGGCCTTGCACCATTCTGAACTCAGTGGGGTTTACAGTCTTTTTCTTCACTGTGGAAAGCTGGTATTGATTTCGATGGGCGAGGCAGCCCAGTTTGGCCTAGTCCTTCACTATGCGGCAGGGGACTCCCATCTCCCGGCACAGAACTGGCAGGAAAACAAGTCGTCTACTAGGATCCACATCATGAGAGATGACGACCAGCTGGCTTTCTTGTTCTCCACCAAGGCAGTCACTGTGTTAGCACCTGCTCTGGTTACAGGGGGTCTTCTTGTTGGAACGTCTCCAATGGAGACGTGGGTGAACTGGTTGATTGCAGGGGCACCTCCTGGTGCTTGCAAAAGATGAACCTCTGGCGTTGGAGCCGAATGAGGTGTTGCCATTCCATGAAGCGAGTAGGGTCCTTCTTGAGTTGAATATCCTGGCCAATGTCAAAGTTCTCAGGCCATCTTCTTAGGCGAGTTCACTTAGACCTTCAGTTGGTCAGAGACATCTTGACTCTGGGTGATGGAGTGGCTTTTCTGGTACTATGTCCAGCACCTCCTGTGATGGGTCTGTAGTGTGGTTGTTTGAGGTTCCTATTTCTTCTTGGGTCAGGGGTGAAGAAAGTGTCATGGTCCCATCTTCCTGGAACACTCTGGTCGCTTTCAGCTTCTGCAGTAGGTCCACTCCTAATAGGTTGAGGGTGCAGGTCTTTGACACAACAAACTGGGACATGATGGAGTGTTCTTGCTGAGACCACACGCTCAGGGGCTTCATAATCTGGAAATATCTGACTTGACCATCAATTCCCATACAGGACGCAGAAGATTCTGATAGATAGGTGAGGTTGAGGAGTTCCACAAGAAAAGATCTGACTACGCCATCCACTCTCAGGATATTGGTCCCACTGGTGAGTTCCCTGTGGACTTGGTGTGCTCCTGTCCTATGGACGGGGTTCTTCACTGCTTTCTGTGTTTCTTCTTCTTCTGGGCGAAGTCGGTGTCCTGCACCGTTTCCGGAAATGACCAAACTCGCCACAGTTGTAACACTGGACATCCCTTCTGTCCCGGAGGGACTCAATCCTTTTTGCTACTGCGAGCAGGGTATCCATTGCTATTGACGTGTACTCAGGCCTGGCTACTACCAGTGGTTTCCTGATTGGTTCTCTCAGTCCATGCACAAAAGCCTGTGCCAACATCCGTCTGTGTGTCTGATCATGGGTAATGAGGCCCAAATCTTGAAACACTTGCATAACTCTGTCATGGAACTTCTCCACAGACTCTGTCTTGTCTTGACTCATGTCATGTAGGCTGAGAGCTTGTCTTGCTAGTCTGCCTTTGACCCACTCTCTGAGCTGCTCAATTAGCTTTGGTCCTGTCTCCCAGGCATACGCATCTAATTCTGCTGGAAGCTTGAAGTGTTCTCTCATAATTGGCCAGAATGCATCACCTGCTTTTATTTCCATTACGGCCCAGAAATCAATCCAGACTGCTGCATACGTTCGCTGGATCTGCTGCATTTTTTTGCAAAATGGAATGGGGTGTATCCCTGGGTCTGGCAGCATACTGATCACCTGGCTTGGGATGAAGGGCTCATAGGATGGTGCCTCTACCTGTCCCTGTTCTCTGGGTGTTTGTGGGTTTTCTTCCCTAGTATTGGGCAGCATGTATGACGTTGTGTCTTCATCTTCATCAGATGAGAAGTGACATGGTGTGCTTGGTGCATACACTGGGTGAGGCTGCGGTGGATCAGTGTCATAGTTCCATGTTGGCAGCTCTGCTCGGCACTGAGGTTCCTCATTTGTATCTGCAGCTACACCTCCCCCCTGTGAAGCCCCGGTATGGCAGAGTCACAGAGTCATTGCTGCGAGCACACACCAGTACACAGTGATTGGCATCCTCCCAGCATGAGTGAGTCACAGTCATAGCTGCAAACACAGCCAGAAATTAAACCATTACACATTGATCAAAGTGCTCCAAGTATGATTAGGAATTTTTTTTCATGTTGGGACTATGTCAATTATTTTGTGTTGTCTGTGCTTGTAGCTATGACTATGTGACTTTGCCATGCTAATGCATCTCTGTGATGACTCAGGGTAACTGATTATTATAAAATTTAAAGGGAAACTGTCATGTTGAAAATGGTATCTGATCTGCAGGTAAATGATATGGCAGGAGATGATCATCAGATTGTGGAAAAAGTTTCAATAAAACTAGCATTTTACATTTTAGTCTTTGAAATCCCCGATGTTTGCATGCGTATGAGTCTGGTGTTTGAGGTCCTATAAAGTGATTGACAGTTTTCCCATTATAGCTGTGTCTGCAGAAATAACTGTTAATGAGTAGTACCATCCATCGGACTTATATGCATAAAAACACCTGTGATTTCATAAATAAATCCTTTCCAACAAACTTGTATATCATTGTGTATGCAAAGAACAAGAAAACATTCAGCTCATCCTCTCTGTAGAAAATGTCTTAGATTCCACGGACCTTGAGCACAGATTCACGTCTTTGCCTGACGCCTTGTGAATACATAGGAGAAAAGAAGACAGAATCCAGCTCCAAGGAATAAGATCAATTTTCTTTATTCAGTTTCATATATATAAAATTGTACAAAATAGGCCATAGGACATGCTAGCACCGGGTATACCGGTGAAAAGGTGCCTTTATGAAACTGAACACGTCTTAGACTGAGTCTAAGAACATGTGAGTGCTCGAAACGCGTTCAGTTTCATACAGGCACCTTTTCACCGGTATACCCGGCACTAGCATGTCCTATGGCCTATTTTGTACAATTTTATATACAGGAAACTGAATAAAGAAAATCGATCTTATTCCTTGGAGCTGGATTCTGTCTTCTTTTCTCCTTTATATCATTGTCTATACCATACTGTGCTCAAAACCAACTGCACGTACAATGTCATATGCTCCCTTTAAAGATTAACTACTAAATAATAATAACAAAAAGGAACTTATTTTTTTAAAAAAACATGGTTGTAATTATTTATTTAATGACTTGCAGCAGCATGGTGCCAGCTTGATAAGCAAAAAAGCTGATTACATGTTCACTTTCAGGAGACAGCTATATGATTTATATTATTATCATTATTATTATTATATTATTTTATTATTAACCCCTTAACCCACAAGGGTGATTTGCATGTTAATGACCAGGCAAATTTTTAAAATTCTGACCACTGTCCCTTTATGAGGATATAACTCTGGAACGCTTCCATGGATCCTGGTGATTCTGATACTGTTTTCTCGAGACATATTGTACTTCATGATAGTGGTAAAATTTCTTTGTTAATTCTTGTGATTTTTTGTGAAAAAAATGGAAATTTCGCGAAAATTTTGAAAATTTCTCAATTTTCCAACTTTGAATTTTCATGCTCTTATATCACAGAGATAAGTTACACAAAATACTTAATATGTAACATTCTCCACATGTCTACTTTGCATCAGCACAATTTTGGAGCCCCTTCTGCCTGCTCCGGAATGCTGCGATCTAGTTTGATCGCAGTGTTCTGGGGGTTAAAGTGCCAGGAGCGGTCCGTGACCGCTCCTGGCACTTAGTACCGGGTGTCAGCTGTGAGAATCAGCTGACATGCAGCCACGATCGGCCGTGCTCTCCCCGTGAGCGTGCCTGATCGCATATGACGTACTATCCCATCCATGGTCAAATGGGCCTGGGTCACATGGACAGGATAGTGCGTCCAATGTCAGAAAGGGGTTAACAGCCTTCAGCTCTATCTCAAGAGAACACATTAAAAAAACAGACATGTGAATTCAAAGGCAAATCTAGGTTTTATTGCACTCAGGGCAAGAAAATGTTTGGGGCCCACTCCTACATACAACTTAACCCCATATTATTATGCCCGATGTCGGACACCCTACTTTTGATATGTGCTCCGGCACTGAGCCCACATTTTTTCCCAACACATGTCAGCTGTTTTGAACAGCTCACATGTGCCCAGAACAGAATTGCGATCCACCTGCAGTTATTAATCCGTTAAATGCTGCTGTCAATCTCTGATAGAGGCATTTAACACGCTCTTCCAGTCAGCGCACCGGAAATACTCCCATCGGTGAACCCGTCACATGATCGCTGGTCATCGATGGGTTGGCATGACAACCAGAGGTCTCCTGCAGACCTACATCATTGTCACTGCTGGATTGCTATGAGCGCCGCTCTGTTTTCAGCACTCAAAGCAAGTCAGCAATTCTGCTACATACAGGCGATCTGATCATCAACTATATGCAGCAGAGCCGATCAGGTTAGGCAGCTTCTAGTTTCCCATGGAGATTACAGGGCATGCCAAAAGTAAAAAAAAAGTTTTGATAAATAAAAAAACATTAAAAATATAAAAGTTCAAATTACCGTATATACTCGTGTATAAGCCGAGATTTTCAGCCCATTTTTTAGGGCTGAAAGTCCCCCTCTCGGCTTATACGTGGGTCATATACGGGGGTCGGCGGGGGAGGGGGAGCGGGGGTGTCGGATTATACTCACCTCTCCGCCGGCATGGTCTCTGCAGCCCCCCTGCTTCTCCCACGATCTCCGGCTCCTTCCTGCAGCGGTCACATGGCACCGCTCATTAAAGTCATGAATATGCACATATTCATGACTTTAATGAGCGGTACCATGTGACCGCTGTAGGAAGGAAGCGCTGTGGAGAGCGCTGGGAGAAGAGGAGAGGCTGCAGGGACGCGCGGCGGAGGGGTGAGTATATGCTATATTTACCTGTCCCTGTGCCACCGTTGCGCGCTGCTCCCTCTGTCCTGGCTGTAAATGATCAGGCAGAGGGCGCGATGACGTCGTTAGTGAGCGCCGCGCCCCCTGCCTGATCATTCACTGCTGAGGACCAGGAAGAGGACGCAGCGCTGCTGTGCAGAGAGGACAGGTAAATATCTCAGGTGCCGGGGTCCTGAGCGATCGGTGACACCGGCACCTATCCCCTAGCGACGAGAGGTGAGTATGTCATTTTTTTTTTCTTGCAGCAGCATATGGGGCATAATCTGGGACATATGGGGGCATAATATGGAGCATATGGAGGCATAATATGGAGCATATGGGGGCATAAGCTGTGGAACATATGGGGCATAATCTGGAGCATATGGGGGCATAAGCTGTGGAACATATGGGGGCATAATCTGGAGCATATGGGGCATAATATGGAGAATATGGGGGCATAAGCTGTGGAACATATGGGGGCATAATATGGAGAATATGGGGGCATAAGCTGTGGAACATATGGGGGCATAATATGGGGGCATAAGCTGTGGAACATATGGGGGCATAATCTGGAGCATATGGGGGCATAATATGGAGAATATGGGGGCATAAGCTGTGGAACATATGGGGGCATAATATGGGGGCATAAGCTGTGGAACATATGGGGGCATAAGCTGTTGAACATATGGGGCATAATCTGGAGCATATGGGGGCATAATCTGTGGAATATATGGGGGCATAATCTGGAGCATATGGGGGCATAATCTGTGGATCATAAGGGGGCATAATCTGTGGAATATATGGGGGCATAATCTGGAGCATATGGGGGCATAATCTCTGAAGCATATTGGGCATAATCTGGAGCATATAGGGGCATAATCTGGAGCATATAGGGGCATAATCTGTGGAGCATATTGGGCATAATCTGTGGAGCATCATATGGGGGCATAATCATTTTTCACCCTAGGCTTATACACGAGTCAATAAGTTTTCTCAATTTTTTGTGGCAAAATTAGGGGGGTCGGCTTATACACGGGTCGGCTTATACATGAGTATATACGGTACTTCCCTGTTCGCCCCATCCAAAATAAAAAATAAAAAAATGAAACATACACATACCGTATATACTCATGTATAAGCCGACCCGTGTATAAGCCGACATCCCTAATTTTGCCATAAAAAACTGGGAAAACTTATTGACTCGCGTATAAGCCTAGGGTGAAAAATGATTATGCTCCCATATGATGCTCCACAGATTAGGCCCCCATAAACTGCACAGATTATGCCCTGTATGATCCACAGATTATGCCCCCATATGTTCCACAGATTATGCCCCCATATGCTGCACAGATTATGCCCAATATGCTCCACAGATTATGCCCCCATATGCTGCACAGATTATGCCCCCATATGCTCCAGATTATGCCCAATATGCCTCAGAGGTTATGCCCCCATATGTTCCACAGATTATGCCCCCCATATGCTCCACAGATTGTGCCCCCATATGCTCCAGATTATGCCCCATATGCTCCAAATTATGCCCCCATATGCTCCAGATTATGCCCCATGTGCTCCAGATTATGCCCCCATATGTTCCGCAGATTATGCCCCCATATGCTGCACAGATTATGCCCCCGTATAATCCAGATTATGCCTCCATATGCTGCACAGATTATGCCCCCGTATGATCCACAGATTATGCCCCATAGTATACGTCCCTTATGCTGCCGCGCTGCTGCTGCAAAAAAGAAATACTCACCTCTCATCGCTGGGGGCCAGGTGCCGGTTTCCTGAGCAGGCGGTGACAACGGCGCACTATGGGGGACAGGTGCCGGTGTCACCGCTCGCTCAGGATCCCCGGCACCTGAGATATTTACCTGTCCTCTCTACACCGCTGCGCGATGCTCCCTCTTCCGGGTCCTTGGCAGTGAATGATCAGGCAGAGAGCGCGTCGCGCACTAACGACGTCATCGCACCCTCTGCCTGAACATTAACAGCCAGAGGAGTCGGACGAGGGAGCAGCACGCAGCGGTGGTCCGGGGACAGGTAAATATCGCTATACTCACCCCTCCGCCGGCACGGTCTCTGCAGCCTCTCCTCTTCTCCCGGCGCTCTCCGCAGCACTTTAGTCTTACAGCGGTTACGTGGTACCGCTTATTAAAGTCATGAATATGTGCATATTTATGACTTTAATGAGCGGTACCATGTGACCGCTGCAGGAAGGAGACGGAGATCGTGGGAGAAGCAGGGGGCTGCAGAGACCGCGCCAGTGGAGGGGTGAGTATAGCGCGAGTGTAGCCCGCTTTTGTGAGTATGATCCGACACCCCCGCCCCTTCCCCCGCCGACCCCATATATGACCCGCGTATAAGCCGAGAGGGGGACTTTCAGCCCTAAAAAATGGGCTGAAAATCTCGGCTTATACACGAGTATATACGGTATTTGTTATGGCCGCATTCAGAATTGCCCGATCTATCAATATAAAAAAAGAATTAACACAATTGCTAAACGGCGTAACGAGAAAAAAGTCAAAAGTCAAGAATTACGTTTTCTAGTCGCTGCAACATCTGACGACATTTCCGCAGTTCCTCTTTAAATATCATTAATATGCATTTTGATTGTCAATATATTGTGTTTTGAACTTCAAATGACAGTAAAACCAATTTTACTAACACACATGGGTTAGAATAATCTTATATAGCAAAACTAAGTTTATACAAAGGCAAATACAGTATCTTAATGCTATTAGAGGAATATTTTCTACTATTTCACCTTTTCAACCACTTTATTTCGCAATTATTATGAGCAATTCTGAGATATTTCCTTATCTGTATTGATTAACATTTGCAAATAAGAGAGGTTTGAGTTTCATACTGCTGACCTGATAGATCACAAGTATCGGTGCCACTTACAGCATCTATATTTTTTTAACAGGCGTCCCAAAAAAAAAAAATATATAACTGTATAAGGTGTCCGTATTCTGTTGATATTACCATGAGTGCAGATTTTTAAAATATGGAGTCAATTTATAACAGATGGAAAAAGTCAATCTAGATTTCTTTTTTTGTTTTCAGAATGGAAGCCAATGATAATATAGCCATGGCCGAAAGTGTTGCCAACCTTGAAATTGTTGCAGAAAATGAAAATGATCTCTTCAGAGAGAAAGAAGACTAGAACATTAGTGCCTTCTATAGAAAGAGAAAACAAAAAACAAGAAACAAATATCCTAAAATAAAACAAAATAAAAAATATATTGCAAAACATGCATGAAGTTGTAATAATAATAAAAAGGGTATTTGGTAAACATAATTTTGATCAAAAGAATGTACAAGCCATCCCGCCACGTCAAGGCAACCCTTTGTGGGACAGTCCTACTCTAATATTAAAAACCTTTCCACTTGTCAAGTGACGTAAATGTGAACAAGGCAGAGGGACTGAACCCACCAGTTGAAGCATAGGCCAGACAGGATGGATTTTTCAGCTCAAAAGCAGGGCGGTCACACCCTTATATGCACAAAATGCACTGAGAACTAAATGAAAAACTGGGTCTGAACTGAAAAAGTAAGTTGATGTGTATGCAAAATGTAAATGCATATCAAACACATGACCATTAACCAGAGAAAACAAAAAACAAGAAACAAATATCCTAAAATAAAACAAAATAAAAAATATATTGCAAAACATGCATGAAGTTGTAATAATAATAAAAAGGGTATTTGGTAAACATAATTTTGATCAAAAGAATGTACAAGCTATCCCGCCACGTCAAGGCAACCTTTTGTGGGACAGTCCTACTCTAATATTAAAAACCTTTCCACTTGTCAAGTGACGTAAATGTGAACAAGGCAGAGGGACTGAACCCACCAGTTGAAGCATAGGCCAGACAGGATGGATTTTTCAGCTCAAAAGCAGGGCGGTCACACCCTTATATGCACAAAATGCACTGAGAACTAAATGAAAAACTGGGTCTGAACTGAAAAAGTAAGTTGATGTGTATGCAAAATGTAAATGCATATCAAACACATGACCATTATAGTTCTCAGTGCATTTTGTGCATATAAGGGTGTGACCGCCCTGCTTTTGAGCTGAAAATTCCATCCTGTCTGGCCTATGCTTCAACTGGTGGGTTCAGTCCCTCTGCCTTGTTCACATTTACGTCACTTGACAAGTGGAAAGGTTTTTAATATTAGAGTAGGACTGTCCCACAAAGGGTTGCCTTGACGAGGCGGGATGGCTTGTACATTCTTTTGATCAAAATTATGTTTACCAAATACCCTTTTTATTATTATTACAACTTCATGCATGTTTTGCAATATATTTTTTATTTTGTTTTATTTTAGGATATTTGTTTCTTGTTTTTTGTTTTCTCTGTTTAATGGTCATGTGTTTGATATGCATTTACATTTTGCATACACATCAACTTACTTTTTCAGTTCAGACCCAGTTTTTCATTTAGTTCTCAGTGCATTTTGTGCATATAAGGGTGTGACCGCCCTGCTTTTGAGCTGAAAAATCCATCCTGTCTGGCCTATGCTTCAACTGGTGGGTTCAGTCCCTCTGCCTTGTTCACATTTACGTCACTTGACAAGTGGAAAGGTTTTTAATATTAGAGTAGGACTGTCCCACAAAGGGTTGCCTTGACGTGGCGGGATGGCTTGTACATTCTTTTGATCAAAATTATGTTTACCAAATACCCTATTTATTATTATTACAACTTCATGCATGTTTTGCAATACATTTTTTATTTTGTTTTATTTTAGGATATTTGTTTCTTGTTTTTTGTTTTCTCTGTTTAATGGTCATGTGTTTGATATGCATTTACATTTTGCATACACATCAACTTACTTTTTCAGTTCAGACCCAGTTTTTCATTGCCTTCTATAGAAAGTAGTAATCCTAAAAGTCAATGTTGACTAGTGTTGAGCGATACTTCCCAATATCCATAAATATCGGATCGGATTGATACTCAAAAAGTATCGGGTATCGCCGATTCCGATACCGGAAACCCAATGCAAGTCAATGTAAAAAAAAACCTTTATTTCCTTGTAAACACTAGATATACACACATAGAATATATATATATATATATATATATATATGTGTATATATATATATATATATATATATATATATATATATATATGTGCATATATATATATATATATACACATATATATATATACATGTCATTGTGACATATATATACATATATTTATAGTTCATACACTTCTACATAGTAAAGTAGCCGCTGATTCAATTGCCGGGCAATGCCTGCTTTTGTGAAATTACAGAACCACCCGACAGGAAATGACACATGGTTTACATACAGTTAACCATGTCATTTCATGTACTTTGATATATGGTTTTCACTAACAATTAAATGAGTGTATGTGTGCAAAATTTCACACATGTAGGGGTTAATTAAAGGTGTAAATTCGTTGTAAAAAAACACATTTTTTTCTACGAATTTACACCTTTAATTAACCCCTACATGTGTGAAATTTTGCACACATATGCTCATGTAATTGTTAGTGAAAATCATATATCAAAGTACATGAAATGACATGGTTAACTCTTTGTAAACCATGTGTAATTTCATGTCGGGTCTGTAATTTCACAAAAGCCGGCAATTGAATTAGCGGCTATTAAACTATGTAGAAGTGTATGTACTATAAATATATATATATATATATATATATGTGTCACAATGACATGTGTATATATATATATATATATATATATTTATATATATATATATATATATATATATATGAGGTGTAAAATTGTTGAAAAAAAATGCGTGGGCTCCCGCCCTATTTTCTCAACCAGACAGACAAAGCCAGAGAGTGGGGGCAGATAATAATAGCCCAGAGAGGGACCATTATTTTTGGCCCTCCCGACTACTAACATCTGCCCCCAGACTCCCCAGAAAAGGCAAATCTATAATTAGATTCGCCCTTTCTGGCACTTAGCCCGTCTATTCCCATTGCCCTGTAGCGGTAGCGAATGGGTTAATAATGGGTTAAAGCCACCTTGCTATTGAAAGGTGACTTTAAGCCAGGTTAATAATTGAGAGCTGTCAATTAGACAACTATCAATTATTAATCCTATTTAAGTAAATAAAAAAAACACACACACATTAAGAATAAATAATTTTAATGAAATAAAAACACATTTTTTTGACCATCTTTTATTGTACTGTTAATCCTCGATTCCCTTGTTCTCCTGAAATAAAAATAAAATAATAAATCAACATTATTCTTAACTATCCGATGCAGTCAGGTCCCCCGATGTAATCCTTCTGAAAGGGTTAACGTTTACTGCAGGGACCGCAGCTAATGCTGCCAGCCTCCCAGCAAACCCCCAAATGAATCATCTCCTCTCCTGGCTGACAGGAGAGGAAGTGGTTAGCATAACTGATTGCTTCCCACTTTCACTTCAGGTCAGCAAGGGACACCGCACAGCATCAGTGACGTCAGAGGGAATCCCGGCTGACCTGAAGTGAACTGATTAACAAAAATAGGGAATCCCCTCGAAAAAAAAAATGGCGTGGGATCCCTCCTATTTTTGTTAACCAGCCTGATGAAGCAGACTACTGAGGCCTGGTTTTTCAGGCTGTTAAGGAACCAATATCCATGGACCTTGCAAGCCTGATAATACCAGGCCACAGCAGTCTGCTTATTTTGGCTGGTTAACAAAAATAAGGGATCCCCTCGAAAAAAATTGGCGTGGGGGTCACCCCTATATTTGTTAACCAGCCAGATGAAGCAGACTGCTGAGGCCTGGTTTTTCAGGCTGGTAAGGATCCAAGATCCATGAACCTTGCAAGCCTGATAATACCAGGCCACAGCAGACTGCTTAGCTTGGCTGGTTAACAAAAATAGGGGATCCCCTAGAAAAAAAAATGGCGTGGGGGTCCTCCTATTTTTGTTAACCAGCCAAGTAAAAAGCAGACTGCTGCAGTCTGGTAATAAAGGACTGTCAAGACCCATGGATTTTGGCCCTCAACAGCCTAAAAATACCACGCTGCACCAGCCCCACAATTGGCGCATCCAAAGATGCGCCAATTGAGGCACTTTACCCGGCTCTTCCCACTTGCCCTGTTGCGGTGGCAAGTGGGTAATAAGGGGTTAATGTCACCTTTGATTGAACGGTGACAATAAGCCCGGTTAATAATTGAGAGGCGTCAATAAGACACCGATCCATTATTAATCATAGAGTTTGAAAATGGTTAAAAAAATACACAGCCAGAATAAAGTCTTTTAATGAAATAAAACACAACACAGTTTTCATTATTTTTATTTCACACTCATCCTGCGACGCCATCGATCTCCTGTAAAAAAAACAAAAATAACAAACCAACACAAATACTCCCTGTCCGACGCAGTCCAAAATCACGAGTGTCCCACGACGAGTCCAGCTCTGCTACATCTGGATGCCAAGCTGAGCCTGACATCCCGACGCAGCAGAGCTGCTTACCATAGGTGATTCCCCGGCGGTAACGTCATCCGGACTGCTGTACTCTCGGGACAGCTGGCCGAGATTACCCAGTACCCGGCAGCATGAGCAGTTATCGCGAGAAGCTGCACGTGACCGCCAGGGAGAGGGTAATGGTGGCCATCCAGGAGTCCAGAACGTGACAACCGGGGATCTTCTGCCAGGTAAGTGCTGCTGACTCCTGACAGACCCGACCGACACTGACAGTGACACTTTCGGGAAGTTCCTGTGTCACGTACTTCGTTCTGTTACACAGGAACTCCCCATATACTTTACTGCAAACGTCCGATTCCGGTATCCGATATGCAAAAAATATAGGATCTCAGAATCGGAAATTCCGATACTGCGAATATCGGCCGATACCCGATATTTGCAGTATCGGAATGCTCAACACTAGTGTTGACCCTTTAACGAGCCTTGACAAATGACTTTGGATAAAAACCAAAACCAGAATCTCAATTTTCAGTCACTGTGTTTCAGGGTACTGTCCCTTGTCAGCAGTGGCGGATTATAATAAGGTCAATCTGGGCGGTAGCCCTGGGCCCAGTGGTGAGGGAGGGCCCACCAACCCAGGGTAAACTGCCCATTTATAAAGTTTCCACACACTGCCTGGTGTTGTAATGTATGTAATACAGTTCATATAGCGTCTTGTGCTTGGGTGCGATGAAAATACATGAGACACAGGTTTGATATAGAAGGTCTTGTATTACTTCATACAAGTGGCAAAAATAGTCACACAGTTTGCAGATACAGAAGCAGGAGACACAGCAGGCCAGAGTAACTTAAGCTCAGCAATCACTCTCCACAACAGGTTCAGGATCTTCTTCTCTGTTACCGTAAGTCCATGCAAACGTGGATCTTTCAAAGAGCAGGGTTCCAGAGTCCACAAGTGTTCAGAGTTCCTCAGTAGGAATAGCTGGAGTACATAGTCCAAGGCTTCCAGGAGTCAGGTCACAGGTTCACTGCAGGCTAGATTCTGAAGCACTGATTGCTCAGCTGTGGCTGCTTAAGAAGCAAGAGGGAGAGAATCAGGGCGGGAACATGAAAGCTGAAAACTCCATATTGACTGAGGGCAAGATAGCTGCAGCAAGACAGAAAGCAAAATGGCTGACGGAAAACTGAGTTTCAAGAACATGTACAAAGAACCTTACATTATTCCCCCCTTAGGGACAACCTCCGGATGGCCTCAGACCAGGCTTGTCTGGGTACCTCTGATGAAACTGGCGGAGCAAACGAGGAGCATTAACGTTATTGACTGGTTCCCATGAGTTGTCCTCCACTGGGTAGCCCTGCCATTTAATCAAATATTGTAACTGATTCCTGTATAACCTGGAATCTAGAATTCTTTCCACCACAAATTCTTCCTGACCATCGACTAGCACTGGGTCAGGGCAAGGAGAAGAACGTCCAGGAAACGTATTGGGTGTTGCAGCCTTTAGTAGGGATACATGAAAGACAGGGTGGATTCTCATAGTTCTAGGCAGTTGAAGACGACAAGCAACGGCACTTATAATTTTACTGATTTTATAGGGTCCAATGTACTTATGTCCCAACTTAGACGATGGAATCCTTAACTTAAGATTTCTGGTTGACAGCCAGACCAGGTCTCCTACCTTGAAAACTGGTGCAGGTTTACGAAATTTATCTGCTGCTTTCTTGTACCTTTCCTGAGCCAATTCCAGATTCTCCTTTAGAAGATCCATATTCTTCTGTAAAGACGTGATTCTTTCGGCCACTGCTGGTAAAGGCGTTTCTATGGGAAATCGTGGAAGAATGTTAGGATGATAACCTAGATTGGAATAAAAAGGAGACTGCTTAGTGGAGGCGCTCTGAGAGTTGTTATAAGAGAACTCAGCCAATGGAAGTAGATCCACCCAATCATCCTGTAGGTGGCAGATAAAGCAGCGGAGATACTGCTCCAGAGTTTGATTGGTTCGTTCGGTCTGTCCATTAGTCTGGGGATGAAAAGCAGAAGAAAGGTTTACTTTAATGTCCAAAGCTGCACAGAAATTTTGCCAAAACCTTGAAGTGAATTGCACCCCTCGATCCGAAATAACCTCATCCGGTACATCCATGTAAGCGAAAAACATCTTTAATCATCAAATCTGATGTCTGTTTTGCAGTGGGTAAGCCGACACAAGGAATAAAATGAGCTGCCTTTGTTAAACGATCAACCACCACTAGAATGGTGTTTTTCCCTTGAGAGGTTGGTAACTCCACAATGAAGTCCATAGAAATGGATCCCCACGGGCGGGACGGGGTGGGAAGGGGTTGCAACAGACCAGTTGGTGAGGAGCGAGGTGTTTTGCATCTTGCACAGACTTCACATGAAGTGACATAGTTTAAAACATCCTTCCTGCAAGTGGGCCACCAAAAGAAACGAGAAAGAAATTCCTGTGTCTTTAGAATTCCTCTATGCCCAGCTATCTTGGAATCGTGAATGAGTTGCAATACTCTAAATCTGACTGTTTCAGGAATATACAGACGTTGTCCCAGAATCC
>JARQOD010000005.1:152692465-152774211 GCA_033576555.1 Oophaga sylvatica | reverse complement strand
GGGGGTGCGAAAGTGTTGATGGGTGAACTGCGTCACCAATCAACGCTCGGCGGCGCAAAGGGGGGGTAAAAAGAGGGGGAAAGGGAAGGGGGGAGGGGGAATGGGGGGATTGGGGTGGATCGGGCAGGGATCGGGGCTCAAAAACTCACGTTTGTAGTCTTTTCTTTCTTTTCTCTTCTTTCTTCTCTCTTCTTTCTTCTCTCTTCTTTCTTCTCTCTTCAGCAGGAGTTGTGGTGTCACAGGCAACTGTGGCACCACAAGGCCCAGCACAGGAGGAGATCTGGCAGTGTGACCGCACAGCAGGAATCCTCAGCAAGTGTGAGGACCCCTGCAGTGCGGTCAGACAGGTCAGATCCAGTTTGCAGACAGGTCACAGAGCGGTCACATCGCTGCTGTGACCTGTCATTGGTGGGATCGATGATCACATCAATCCCACCAATCAAAGGAGACCCCTGCATTGCCGGTTGCTAGGCACTGGCCTAGTAATCAGAGCTCACAGCTCCGATTCCTAGGCAGGTCACTGGCAGGTCACATAGCATTGCACAGAGCGGTCACACCGCTGCTGTGCCCTGTGATTGGCGCGATCGTCGATGACATCGATCGCGCCAATCAGCTCCTTCATGCCCTACAGGCCCTGGCCTAGGATCGGTGCTATTACTGCACCGATCCAGGCAGGTACAGGCAGGGCACAGCGTGGATATACCGCGGCTGTGCCCTGCGATTGGCGCGATCGATGTGATCGGCGATCGCGCCAATCCGGGGGGGTCTGGACCTTCCTAGGCCCAGGCCTAGGATCGAGTACATCGGTACTCGATCCTAGCCTGCGATCTCACTGTTTTAGCCGCTCTGATTGGCTGAAACAGTGAGAAAGGCTGTGATTGGCTGTTCAGAATTCAACAGCCAATCACAGCGATCGGGAGGCCTGAGGGGGAGGACGCAGCCCGGGATGCCGACGCCAACTTCCAAGAGGTAAGCTGGCGTCGGAATTTTAATGCGATCACCGCTACTTAAGTCGCGATGTCGCATTAAAGGGCATGACGTACTATCCCGTCCATGGTCAGAATGGCACGGGTTTTATGGACGGGATAGTACGTCTAATGTCAGAGAGGGGTTAAGGAACATCTTTCCAGGGTAATGACTTTTATATAAGGCAAATTAATTAACCCAAAACAAAAAGTTCCTCCACCACTTGGGCTATGTTCACACTTAGCGTTTTTGATGCGTTTTTCAAATTTACCATTGCTTTCAACCAATACAAATGCATTCTATGGGAATTGTCATTTTAACATTTAACAACCTTAGCTGGCCATGTGGTGTGTGACACATCATCAGACACATCCTGTTTCATTTATGAAGAAAGGGCTCTGAAAGTCAAAAAGCCTATTTCTATAAGGGCATCAGGCAAAATTAATCTTCTTAAAGGGCCATTTGCCAGCTATGCTTTGTTGTTCCCATTATTAAACAGTGCATCTCTTATACTGTTATTGCCTATGCATTGAGTGGCTGGGCTGCCAAAAAATTAGGACGCACCCCCATACCCCTTTGACGAGACGTACAGGAGGGCCTCATGAAAAAGTGTTCCAATTATAAGAAAATGGGTCTCCCATTGTGTTAGCCTATGCATTGAATGCAAGGCCTGCCCTGCAGCAAAGTAACACGCACCACAATAACACTTGGAACAGATGTCCTGGAAGGCCACATGAAACGAAAGTTCTCATTTTTTCCATTTCGTACTGCCATAATGTTAGTGTAGGCATTTAATGCACCAAAGTTACACACACCCAATAAGCTTTTGAACCCATGTACTGGATGGCCACATGAAAACCAAGTTCACATTATTCATTTGTGACTTCCATACTGTTTGCCTATGCATTGAATGCAAGGCCTGCCCTGCACCAAAGTAAAACAGACCCCAATAAGCCTTTGAACTCACATACTGGATGGCCACCGGAAAGCATTGTTCCTATTAATTTGGTACTCCCATATTGTTTAGCTACACAGTGAATTGTTGAGCCTTAACAACCTGCATTGGAGAATGTCAGTGTTGAGGCTGAAGACACGGCGGTGGACAATTGCAGTGTTGATGCTAAAGACCTAGCAGTGGCATTAAATGCAAGGCCCACCCTGCACCAAATTCAAATTCACCCCAAAAAGCCTTTGAACCGACGTACTGGATGGCCACAGGAAAGCCACGTTTGACACTGGCATAATGTTATGCCTATGCATTGAATGCAAGGCCCACCCTGCACCAAATTGACATGCACCCGAAAAAGCCTTTGAACCAGAGTACTGGATGGACACAGGAAAACCAATTCACATTATTCTTTTGGTACTGCCATATTTTTTGCCTATGCATTGAATGCAAGGCCCGCCTTGTCACAAAGTTACATGCACCCCAATAAGCTTTTGAACCAATTTACTGGATGGACAAAGGAAAACCAAGTTCACATTATTTTTTGGTACTGCCACACTGTTACCTATGCATTGAATGCAAGGCTCGCCCTGCCACAAAGTCATAGGCACCTCAAAAAGCCTTTGAACCAATGTACTGGATGAACATAGGAAAACCAAAGTCACATAATTCTTTTGGTACTGCCATACTGTTTGCTTTTGCATTGAATGTAAGGCCCGCTCTGCCAGAAAGTCAAATGCACCCAATAAGCACTTGAACGGACGAACTTGATGGCCACATGAAAACCAAGTTCACATTATTCATTTGTGACTTCCATACTGTTTGCCTATGCATTGAATGCAAGGCCTGCCCTGCACCAAAATAAAACAGACCCCAATAAGCCTTTGAACTCACATACTGGATGGCCACCGGAAAGCATTGTTCCTATTAATTTGGTACTCCCATATTGTTTAGCTACACAGTGAATTGTTGAGCCTTAACAACCTGCATTGGAGAATGTCAGTGTTGAGGCTGAAGACACGGCGGTGGACAATTGCAGTGTTGATGCTAAAGACCCAGTGGTGGACAATTGCAGTGTTGATTCTGAAGACCTGGTAGTGGACAATTACAGAGTTGAGGCTGAAGACCCAGCAGTGGACAACTGCAGTGTTGAGGCTGAACACCCTGTGGTGGACAATTGCAGTGCTGACGTTAAAGACCCTGCAGTGGACAATTGCAGTGTTGGCGCTAAAGACCCTGCAGTGGAGCATTTCAGTGTTGAGCCTGAAGAACCATCAGTGGATAATTGCACTTTTGAGGCTTAAGAACCTGCATTGGTGAATTGCTGTGGTGAGGCAGAAGACCCTGCATTTTAGGTTTGCAGTTTTGAGGCTGAAGAACTGGCTTTGAAGAACTGCATTGCTGAAGATGAACAACCAACAAAGTTCACATTATTAGGGAGTGTGTCTCCCATACTTTACGCCTATGCATTGAATGCAAATCCTGCCGCAAATTCAAATGCACTCCAATAAGACTTTGAACCCAGTACTGGATGGCCACAGGAAAACCAAGTTCACATTATTCATTTTGTTTTGCCATGCTGTTAGCTTATGCATTGAATGCAAGGTCCGCCCTGCACCAATTTCAAATGCACCCCAAAAAGTCTTTGAACCGACGTACTGGATGGCCACAAGAAATCCAAGTTCACATTATTTTTTTGGCACTGGCATAATGTTAGCCTATGCATTGAATTCAAGGCCACCCTGCACCAAATTTACATGCAACATAAAAAGCCTTTGAACCAACGTACTGGATGGGCACAGGAAAACCAATTCACATAATTCTTTTGGTACTGCCATATTGTTTGCCTATGCATTGAATGCAAGGCCCGCCATGCCTCAAAGTCATAGGCACCCCAATAAGACTTTGAAACCAAGTACTGGATGGACACAGGAAAACCAAGTTCACATTATTCTTTTGGCACTGCCATACTGTTAGCCTATGCATTGAATGCAAGGCCTGACCTACACCAAATTCAAACGCACCTCAAAAAGCCTTTGAACCGATGTACTGGATGGACACAGGAAAACCAAAGTCATATAATTCTTTTGATACTGCCATACTGTTTGCCTATGCATTGAATGCAAGGCCTGTTCTGCCAGAAAGCACATGCACCCCTATAAGCCTTTGAATCGACGTTCTGGATGGACACAGGAAAGCCAAGTTCACATTATTCTTTTTACACTGCCATAGTGTTAGCTTATGCATTGAATGCAAGGCCTGCCGTGCACCAAATTCAAACGCACCCCAATAAGCCTTTGAACTGACGTACTGGATGACCATAGGAAAACCAAGTTCACATTATTCTTTTGGCACTGCCATAGTGTTAGCCTATGAATTGAATGCAAGGCCTGCCCTGCACCAAATTAAAATGCACTCCAATAAGCCTTTGAACTCATGTACTGGATGACCACAAGAAAACCAAGTTCACATTATTCTTTTGACACTCCCATACTGTAATCCTATACATTGAATGCAAGGTCCGCTCTGCACCAAATTCTAACGCACCCCAAAAAGCCTTTGAACAGAAGTACTGGCTGAACACAGGAAAACCAAGTTCACATTATTCTTTTGGCACTGCCACAGTGTTAGCCTATGCATTGAATGCAAAACCTGCCCTGCACCAATTTCAATTGCACCCCAAAAATTCTTTGAACCGACATACTGGATGGAAACAGGAAAACCAATTCTCATAATTCTTTTGGTACTGCCATATTGGTTGCCTATGCATTGAATGCAAGACCCGCCCTGCCACAAAGTCACATGCACCCCAATAAGCTTTTGAACCCAGGTACTGGAGGAACAAAGGAAAATCAAGTTTACATTATTCTTTTGGCACTGGCATACTGTTAGCCTATGTACTGAATGCAAAGCCTGCCCTGCACCAATTTCAATTGAACCCCAAAAATCCTTTGAACCGACATACTGGATGGACATAGGAATACCATGTTCACATTATTCTTTTGGCACTGCTATAGTGTTATCCTATGCATTGAATGCAAGGCCCGACCTGCCATAAAGTCACATGCACCCAATAAGCCTTTGAACCGATGTACTGGATGTCCACAGGAAAACCAAGTTCACATAATTCTTTTGCTACTGCCATACTGTTTGCCTATGCATTGAATGCAAAGCCCGCCCTTCCATAAAGTCACATGCACCCCAATAAGCCATTGAACCCAGGTACTGGATGGACACAGGAAAAAGAAGTTCACATTGTTCTTTTGATACTGCAATACTGTTAGCTATGTACTGAATGCAAAGCCCGCCACCATAAAGTCACATGCACCGAAGTAAGCATTTGAACCCAGGTACTGGCTAGACGCAGGAAAACCAAGTTCACATTATTTTTTTGCCACTTTTTTGTGTTAGCCTATGCATTGAGTGCAAAGCCTGCCCTGAACTAAATTCAATTGCACCCCAATAAGCCTTTGAACCAATGTACTGGATGACCAAAGGAAAACCAAGTTCACATTATTCTTTTGGCACTGCTATAGTGTTAGCCTTTGCAATGAATGCAAGGCCCGGCCTGCAACAAATTCTAACGCATCCCAAAAGCCTTTGAACCGACGCACTGGCTGGACACAAGAAAACCAAGTTCACATTATTCTTTTGGCACTGCCATAGTGTTAGCCTATGCATTGAATGCAAGGCCTGCCCTGCATCAAATTCAAATGCACCCCAAAAGCCTTTAAATCCACGTACTGAATGTACACAAGAAAACCAAGTTCACATTATTCTTTTGGCACTGCCATGGTGTTAGCATATGCATTGAATGCAAGGCCTGCCTTGCACCAAATTCAAACACACCCCAAAAGCCTTTCAATCCACGTACTGGATGTACACAGGAAAACCAAGTTCACATTATTCTTTTGACACTGCCATACTGTTAGCCTAAGCATTGAATGCAGGGCCTGCCTTGCATCAAATTCAAACGCACCTCATAAAGCCTTTGAACTGACTTACTGGACAGAGACAGAAATACCAAGTTCATATTATTCTTTTGGCACTGCCATAGTGTTAGCCTACGAATTGAATGCAAGGCCCGACCAGCCATAAAGTCACATGCACCCCAATAAGCCTTTGAACCAATGTACTGGATGTCCACAGGAAAACCAAGTTCACATAATTCTTTTGGTACTTCCATGCTGTTTGCCTATGCATTGAATGCAAGGCCCGCCCAGCCACAAAGTCACATGCACCCCAAAAGCCTTCGAAGTGACGTTCTGGCTGGACACAGGAAAACCAAGTTCACATTCAAATGCACCCCTAAAAGCCTTTGAACCAACGTACTTGATGGCCATCTGAAAGCATTGTTCCTATTAATTTGTTACTCCCATATTGTTTGGCTACATAGTAAATTGTTGAGCCTGAAGACCTGGCAGTGGACATTTGCAGTGTTTATGCTAAAGACTCAGGTGTGGACAATTGCAGCATTGACCATGAAGAAATGGCAGTGGACAATTGCAGTGTTGATGCTAAAGAGCCTACATTTGAATATTGCAGTGTTGACGCTGAAGATTCAGCAGTGGACAATTTCAGTGTGGATGCTAAAGACCCTGTAGTGGACAATTGCAGTGTTTATGCTAAAGACCCAGCTGTGGACATTTGCAGTGTTGACGCTAAAGACCCTGCTGTGGAAAATTGCAGGGTTGATGCTGAAGATCCGGCAGTGGACAATTGCAATGTTGATGCTAAAGAGACTACAGTTGAAAATTGCAGTGTTGAGGCTGAAGACCCGGCAGTAGACAATTGCAGTGTTGATGCTAAAGACCCGGTAGTGGACAATTGCAGTGCTGTCGTTGATGACCAGGCAGTGGAAAATTGCAGTGTTGACTCTAAAGAGTGTGCAGTTGAAAATTGGAGTGATGACGCTGTGGACCCGGCAGTGGACAATTGCAGTGTTGATCTTAAAGACCCGGCAGTGGACAATTGCAGTGTTGACGCTAAAGACCCTGCAGTGGAGTATTTCAGTGTTGAGCCTAAAGAACCATCAGTGGATAATTGCACTGTTGAGGCTTAAGAACCTGCATAGGTGAATTGCTGTGGTGAGGCAGAAGACCCCGCATTTTAGCTTTGCAGTGTTGAGGCTGAAAAACTGGCAGTGAAGAATTACATTGTTAATGATGAACAACCAACAAAGTTCACCTTATTAGGAAATGTGTCTCCCATGCTGTTTGTCTATGCAGTGAATACAAGGCCTGCCCCAAATTTGGACAAACCAAAATACCAATTGGAAGAGACGTGTATGAAGTCCTCCTAAAAATCTATTTCCATTAAAAAAGGTGCGGGTCTCCTATAATTGTATATGTATGTGTAAGTGTATGGGCTGAAAACATTTTCCCCTGGGGGGGACAAATCAACCTACTGTTTAACTATTTTTTGTTACGCACATCCAACACAATTGCAAAACAATGTAGTGGCTGTTTCATCACGGAACATGGTCACCCTGGTGATCTAGGGGTGGTGTCTGAAGAGACGTGTGGTATGGCCTGCGAAAAAGATCTTCCCAGTTTAAAATAGCAGGTCTCCTATACTTGTAATGCCCATACATTAAGTGCATAGGCTGACAAACATTTTCTTCTGGTGCGAGACACATCAACCTACTGTGTAAATAATTGTTGTTACAGACATCTAACACCCTTGAAAAACAATGTAGTGGCTGTTTCATCACTGAACACGTCCACCCTCATGTTCTAGTGGTGGTGTCTGAAGAGACGTGGAGTATGGCCTGTGAAAAAGGTCTTCCCAGTTTAAAGGAGCGGGTCTCCTATACTTGGAATGCCCATACACTCAGTGTATGTATGGGCTGACAAACATTTTCCCCTGGGGGGGACACCTCAACATAGAGTGTAAACATTTTTGGAACAAGCATCAAAACACCCTTGGAAAAATTTATACTGGCTGTTGCATCACGGACCACGGTCACCCTCGCTGTTATAGTGGTGGTGGATGATGAGGATGAAGAGAAGTAGGAAGATAATAACACACCAGATAACCAAAGTCAGGAAGTGTATACCCACGTGTGGGTGTGAAGAAGTGCATGGTAATACACCTCCCAAAAATACACTGTATTGGAGGTTATGTTTCACTGTTATCATTTTGTGGTGGACAGAAGTCTTCCCCAATCCAGGTCTTGTTCATTTTTATAAGAGTCAGTCTGTCAGCATTTTCAGTTGACAGGCAGATGCACTTATCAGTTATTATTCCACCAGCTGCACTAAAAGCCCGCTCTGACAAAACACTAGCGGCAGGGCAGGCCAGGACAAGACCTCCAAAGCGTAGAGCGACTGCTAATGCCACGCGTCCAGCTTGGATACCCAATAATTAAAAGGCACAGAGGAATCACGGAGGATGTTGATACAGTCAGCAAGGTACTCTTTTAGCATCTTCCCAAACTTTCCAGGCCTTGTGAGACTGCCCCACGATTCTGGGCCAGGGTGATAGGAGGGTCTGAGAAAAGTGTCCCAATGCATTGCCAGTGTTCCCCTGCCTCTGCTGGATTGAAGTTGTGTCTCTCTCGCCTCTTCTCCTTGGTTGTTCAGCGAACTGTGACCTCTGCCACCAACGTATTCAGATGGGAATTTTTTCAGTAATTCCCAACAATGACCCTCTGGTACTGCATTATTATAATACACTTATCTGACTCTGGAATAAGAGATTGAAAGTTCTCTTTGTAGCATGTGTCTAGAAGTGTCACCAACCAGTACTGAGTGTCAGCAAAATTTTGATAATGCATAGGTCAGGGAAAGGCAGCACAACAAAAAGTCTGCCATGCATGCCAGACTGATAACTGGCAAGCCTTCTGTTTCCTCACCAACAGGACGACTGACCATGCTGTCCTCCTCCTCCTCCTCCCTGTCCTCAAGCCATCCACGCTGAACAGACAGTATGACAGTTGTGCTTGTAGTACCATCCATAGCGCAGGAATTTAGCTCCTGCTCTTCCTCCTCCTCTTCCTCATTGTCAATCCACATTGGGATGACATGAGGCTGGGCTGTGTGTAATCACCTTTTATGGTTCCTTGCTCCATCTCATTGAGATCTGCCTGCAATTCATCCTCTTTGATTGTGAGTAGAGAGCTTTTCAGAATACAGAGATGCAGGATGGTGATGCTAATAATGGCATCATCACCGCTCACCATCTTGGTGGACTCCTCAAAGATTTGTAGGATGGTACATATGTCTGACATCCATGTCCACTAATGAGGTCTTATGTGTAAAGTCTGAACTGAAAACCGACGCCCTTGTTGATGCTGGTACTCAACAGCTGCCCTCTTCTACTCACAAATCCTTTCCAGTATATGCAGTGTAGAGTTTCATAATGTGGGAACATCACACACCAGTCGGTGAGCCATAATCTGCAACCGCTGTTGAAGCACTGCAAGAGTAACTGAAACAGTAGGTGGCGTATTTTCACAAGCAGATCTGGCTGCTCCGGGTAGGTTTTGAGAAACTGCTAAACCACGAGGTTAAGAACATGGGCCAAGTATGGTATACGTGTGAGCTCGCCTCAGAGTCGCAACTAGGTTCCAGCCATTGTCACACACGACTATGCCTGGCTGTAGGTTCAGCGGTGTCAGCCACATATCTGCCTGCTCTTTCAGAGTTGTCCACAACTCTTCAGCATTAAGAGGTTTGTCACCAAAGCATATTAGCTTCAGCACAGCCTGTTGACGCTTGGCTGAGGCAGTGCTGCACTGTTTCCAGCTTGCGACTGATGTGGTCATTTCAGAGATGGAGGCTGAAGAGGAGGAGGAGGAGAATGACGTGCAGGAGCTGTTAACTGTGGGGACAACCCTGATTGACCTAGGGCCCGCAGTCCCCGGCATTGGTAGGACGTGTTCCATCCCAAGGTCAGACTGGGTCCTGGCTTCCACTATGTTAACCCAGTGTGCCGTCAGCGGGATGTACCATCCCTGCCCAGAAGCACTTGTCCATATGTACATGGTTAAACTTCCCTGTAATTGCATTGTTGTGGGCACGGGTAATGTTGTGTTACACGTGCTTGTGTAATGCCGTGACGGCACACCGGGGAAAATAGTGTCGGCTGGTGACCGAGTACCTTGGGACAGTCGCCGCCATCAGGTTGCGGAAAGTTTCTATCTCTATCTATCTAAAAGGCAACAATTCGAGGGCAAGCAGATGAGAAATGTGTGCATTTAGTACTGTGGACTGTGGGGCGTTGGCTGCGTATTTCTGCATTTGTTCAAATAACTGGGGTTTTGACAACTGAAGGCTGCGCTGGGACAAGGACTTGGACGTGCTTGCTGATGGTGGTAGATCAAGGTGTACAACGACAGGTGCAGGGCAGGAGGCATGTTCACAGGCACCATGGACAGGGGATTGGCTTTTACACACAACAGCGGAAGAAGCAATGGTGTCACCCGCAGACACTGTTCCTGGACCCTGGGATTCAGCCCACAAAGTCGAGTGCTTCGCTGCCATGTGCCTGATCATGCTGTTGTTGGTCAGGTTGGTAGTTTTGCTCCCTCTGCTGATGCGGGCATGGCAGGTGGTGAAAATGGCCTGTTTGGGGTTATTGGCAGAGTCTTTAAAAAACAACCAGACTCAGAAAGACATAAGAGTTGTAATGACAACTTGCATCTTGCTGGTGTTACGAGAATCGGTTGCCCACCTTCTGTCTGCAGCCACCACAGTGCTTCTTCCTGCCTGTTGTGGTGCTATGCCTCCCTCCCCCTGAATGCTCCTGTCCTCGCTCTGCATGTTCTCCTGCCAGGTTGGGTCTGTTACTATATCATCCACCATCTCGTCTTCCACTTCAGCACCCTGGTCCTCCTACTGACTTTCTAGCAATTTTGTCTCATCATCGTCTACCTCTTGTGACACGTTCCTACCATCACCTTCATGTGAATGTGGCTGCTCAAATATTTGTGCTTCGCTACATGCAATTTTAGTTTGCCCCGCTTCAAGTGAACCGTTCAAGAGGACCGAATCTATAAATGGACAAGTGAACAGCGCTTCGGAGTGTCCAAGTGTGGGATCAGTTGTCTGCGGGCTACACCTTGATTTTTTTTGGAACTTGGTTGGGGCTCCTTATCCACCATTGGGACTATCCTGCATTGCAACTTTTCATCAATTTTTCTCTGCCATCCTCGTCCAATGAGATTATCTACAGTGCCATGGGTTGTAAGCTTCTTAATCATGTTGCACATCGTCGAACATCATAATAATTTTAAATGGACTTGTGACCTTGAGATTGTTGTTATTGTTCAACAATTTTGGTTCTCAAGTCCTCAGACAGTTCTCTTTCCTCCTTCTGTTCTATATGCTTAGTGTAGCACACACAGACACACAAAGCAGAAATTGAGTCAACTTCTCTCCCTTTTTATCTGTTTTCAGGTGTGATTTTCTATTTCCCACATCTGTTACTTGCCATAGGTAAGTTTTAATGGGTATCACATGTTTGAAACAAAATTTGAAGCATGAAACTTAAACTGAAGCATGAAAGTTGTTTCAAGTCCACTTTATAGTTTGCCCGTCAGCAGTCATGCAATAATAAGCATAACTCTATCTAGAGACAGTCAATTTCCTGAATCAATAGTAACCCCTTTCTGCCATCAGACGTACTATTCCGTCCATGTGCCCTGGGACTTAATTCCCATGGATGGAATAGTATGTGATAGGCGATCAACCACGCATACGGGGGTAGCTCACGGCTGATAGCCCCTCTGCTTTTGGATTGGAGACCTCGTGGCTTTGTGCGGGGTCCCGATCGCTGCCATGGAGACCCAATGTCGTCACAAAGACATCCGGGTCTCCAGGTCTGAGGGACTTCCTGTCATGCGCAGGTTCCTAGATGGTAAGAACTTTGGTTTTACTACTGCAGAATCTGATTCCACGGATGACTCCAGCTTGGGAAGAAGCTCAAACACCCATTTTTTGGGGAGAAGAACAGGAGACAAAGGAAACCCCAGAAGCGTGGCCTCAGAGGAGGCCGGAAACACAATAAACAAAGGTGGTCCCCGAGAACAGAGGATGGGACACCATATGAAAACAAGGAAGATGGAGGAGAGACGGAAGGACAATTAACTGATAGGACACTGGTGGTAAATATATCACCTGTTACTTTATCTGATGTCGAGATAGATGTTTTATCTAGGCGTTTATCTTTTTGCCCTACAAATAACCCTGATTGGTTCGATATTGAATGTGATCTTCATACGTACTTTAGAAGATTAAGATTATCTTCCTTTTTTCTGATAAAAATGCGAGTTTGGGTAATACAAATGTGGGCCCCTCCTCAGGCTTTACACTTCAGGAGGTGGGACTTCGTAATAAGAGTTATTTCCAGCCACCCAGCAAAAATCATTTTATTGAGTCCTATATTGAACTAGTACACAATTACATGGAAAAATTAAAAAAGAGTTTTAGATCAACCTCGAGGATAAATTTGACATCTAATGAAAGAAAAGCTCTGAATAATCTAACCAATAATACTATAATAACCATAAAGCCAGCCAATAAGGGTGGAGCGGTGGTTATGGATAGTTGTAAATATAAAATGGAAATAGTTTGACAGTTAGATGATATATCTGTCTATGAAAAATTGTCTCAAGATCCTACTGTGCGTTTTAAACGAGAATTACTAGCTCGATCCTAGCATCCCCCCCTGATCTATCCCATTGAGCGTCTGCTCAGTGAGCAGAAGACTCCCTTTCATATTGTCTATGGATCTCAGTGTTGCCAGCTGCACATTTAGATCCAGAATTTGGGCTTCAAAAATGCACAACGTGTTCACATCTCGCACAGCAGTATGCACCCTCGACCGGCTGTTCAAGGACCGCATACATGTGGCAAGATGTACACTGGATGGCATTGGCAATAGTGGAGCACATTCTAATGGAGATTTCACCAGACAGCAAAGATAAGTAAAAATAAATAAAAAGTATTAATAAAATATAACAGCAATTCAGTAATTCCTCCCTTGGAAACTCCCTGAATCCAAAGTCACTGAATCTCAAGTCACACTTACCACCGCTCGCACTTGCGCACCGGTCACACTCAGCTCGCTCACACTCGCTGAAGCAGAAGATTTAAAGAGAGATTTTTTTCTTCTTTAACAGGAAACCACCCTGCTGCTCAAATGCACTTCCAAAAAGTAGATCTGTGTATATTTATCCTGTTGCTGTGCACTATATGGTGGTTTTTCTGTGTTAGCTATATTCATGTTTCCTATATGCACTATATGGCGGTAACAATGCTCAGTTGCATTATAGACATACGATGCTGTGCTAACAGGGAGGACCGTTTGGTCAGCTGATGCCAGTCAGGTGATGTCATGGTGGGGGTTGGATGCATAAGGCCGGTTAAGTGATGTCTCACACCGTTAATGGTTGTGATGTTCGTCACACTGCGCCTGCGCATCTTGGCTTCCTCCTTAGACATCTGTCTGTCGGCAGTTGGAGACCAGTGGGCGGCCCTTGCTGACACAGATCGCTGTCAGGGTGAGTCATGTGACTATATAGTAGTGTTTTGTTTGGACAAACAGGTTTCCTTGGATAGTATTCCTCACTATAATCTGGATGATTTGATTGGAGGGCTTCTAGAATGCTGCTTCTCCCTGGGATATAACGCATACTGCGATTGGATACATCGATATTTGCCGATATTTTTCCGGATCCTGAAATTGGATTTCGGTTGAATGAGGAGGAACTTCATACCACCACATTGGATAATGATTGGACATTGATCCCCATGGATACCACTATGCCACTGATGTTGGACTGACATTGTAAACATACATTGTGAATTCATATATATTCATGTTATTTTAATACTGTGGATTTTGGGATAACGATGTGTTTATTTGATATGGATTTTTTATAGGTCTGATGTTTATTTTGTATATGTTATATTTATATGTGATACGGGTTGTGGCTACGATGTGATTGGATCTGATTTCAGCTCCACACTATTTATAGCCTACCAGTTGCACTGTGTGGATATGTTTGATAAAGATCCTTTATTGGATCGAAACATTGTATTTTCTATGGCGGAATAAAGCTTCTATTTTTCACTAACTACGCCTGGATGGAGCGCTGTTTCCCTTTTCTTCCTGTCATGTGCAGTGATGACCAGGGAGTCTCTCAGGTCAGTGTTATAGGAGCTGCAGCGCTGACAGCTTGTATAGAATACAGATCTGCATGCTATAGAAGCGATCAACCTGCACAAAATAAGTGTCCCATAGTGGGACAATGTGTAAAACTAAGAATTGAATAAATTTTTTTTTTAAATAATTGAACAAATATTTTAAAAGATAATAAAAAGTAATAATAAAAAAATCAATATTTATTCTATCAATAAATAAATATTTTAATTAAAAAAATCTAAACAATAAAAGTATACATATTTGGTATCCCCGCGAAAGTAACGACCCGCCCTATAAAACTGTCCCATTAGTTAACTCCTTTAGTGAACACCATAAAAAAGAAACAAGCCAAAAACAATGCTTTATCATCATACCGCCGAGCAAAAAGTGTAATAACACGTGATCAAAAAAACGGATATAATTAAACCTGGTACCAATGAAAATGTCATCTTGTCCTGCAAAAAATGAGCCACCATACATTGCCATCAGCGAAAAAATAAAAAAGTTATAGCTGTCAGAATAAAGTGATGCAAAAACAATAATTTTTTCTATAAAAAAGTTTTTATTATATAAAAGTGCCAAAACATAAAACAGATATAAATGAGGTATTGTAATCGTACTGACCCGAAGAATAAAACTGCCTTATCAATTTTACCACACGCGGAATGGAGTAAACGCCCCCCAAAGAAATTCATGAATTGCTGTATTTTGTTCATTCTGCCTCCAAAAAAATCAGAATAAAAATCAATCAAAAAATGTCATGTGCCCGAAAATAAAAACGTCAACTTGTCTCGCAAAAAAAAGTCCTTACATGACTCTGTGGGCCAAAATATGGAAAAATTATAGCTCTCAAAATATTGTGATGCAAAATCTATTTTTTTCAATAAAAAGCGCCTGTTAGTGTGTGACAGCTTCCAAACATAAAACCGCTATAAATAGTAAAGCAAACCCCCTTTTAACACCCCCTTAGTTAGGGAAAAATAATAAAATAAAAAAAGTATGTATTTCCATTTTCCCGGTAGGGTTAGGGCTAAAGTTAGGGTTGGGCTAAATTTAGGGTTAGGGTTGGGGCTAAAGTTAGGGTTAGGGTTGGAAATAAAGTTAGGGTTAGGGTTGGGCATACAGTTTGGATTAGGGTTAGGGTTGGAATTAGGGTTAGGTTTGTGGTTAGGGTTATGGTTAGTGTTGGGATTAGGGTTAGGGGTGTGTTGGGGTTAGAGTTGAAGTTAGAATTGGTGGAATTCCACTGTTTATTCACATCAGAGGATCTCCAAATGCGACATGGAGTCCGATCTCAATTCCAGCCAATTTTGGTTTGAAAATGTCAAATGACGGTCCTTCCCTTCCGAGCTCTGCCGTGCGCCCAAACAGTGGTTCCCCCCACATATGGGGTATCAGCGTACTCAGGACAAATGGGACACCAATTTTTGGGGTCTAATTTCTCCTCTTAACCTTGGGAAAATAAAAAATTGGGGACTAAAATATCATGTTTGTGGAAAAAATATGGTTTATTTTTCACTACTCTACGTTATAAACTTGTGTGAAGTACTTGCGGGTTCAAAGTGCTCACCACACATCTAGATACATTCCTTAGGGGGTATAGTTTCCAAAATGCTGTTACTTGTGGGAGTTTTCCACTGTTTAGGCACATCAGGGCCTCTCCAAACGCGATATGGCATCCAATCTCAATTCCAGCTAATTATGGTTTGAAAAAGTCAAACAGCGCTCCTTCCCTTCCGAGCCCTGCCATGCGCATAAACAGTGGTTTTCTTCCACATATGGAGTATCGGCGTACTCAGGAGAAATTGCACAACTTTTTCAGTCAATTTTCTCCTTTTACTCTAGTGAAAATAAAGAAATTGTTTGTAAAAGATCATTTTTGTGACTAAAAAGTTAAATGTTCATGTTTTTCTTCCACATTACAAAAAATCCTGTGAAGCACATGAAGGGAATCTTCTTGAATGTGATTTTGAGTATCTTGAGGAGTGCAGTTTCTAGAATGGTGTCACTTTTGGGTATTTTCTGCCATATAGATCTCTCAAAGTGACTTCAAATGTGAGTGGTCCTAAAAAAATGGCTTTGTAAATTTTGTTGTAAAAATGAGAAATCACTGGTCAACTTTTAACCCTTATACCTCCCTACCAAAAAAAAATTGTTTCCGAAATTGTGCTGATGAAAAGTAGACATGTGGTAAATAGAGATGAGCGACTATGCCTTTTTTAGGGTCGAGTCAGGTTTCATGAAACCCGACTTTCTCAAGAGTCGAGTCGAACGAAATCGACCGACTATCGGGAAAAGTCGGAGGTCCGACTGAAACACAAAACCCATATCAAGCCAATGGGGAAGCTAAGTCGGCAGGGAGTGAAGGACAGTAAACACACCTACAGTGCCCATTTCAATGCCAACGACATAAATTCTTATTACTTAAGCTTGGCAACCTTAATTTACTTTATAATAATAGTTACGCATTGAAAACTGGGGGTTATTTGGCAAAAGTACAGTCATGGCCAAAATTTTTGAGAATGACACAAATATTAATTTTTACAAAGTCTACTGCTTCACTTTTTCTAATGGCAATTTACATATACTCCAGAATGTTATAAAGAGTGATCAGCTTAACAGCAATTACTTGCAAAGTCAATATTTGGCTAGAAAATGAACTTTATCCCCACAACACATTTCAACATCATTGCAGCCCTGACTTAAAAGGACCAGCTAACCTCTTTTCAGTGATTGCTCCATTAGCACAGGTGTGGGTGTTGATGAGGACATGGCTAGAGATCAATCTGTCATGATTAAGTAAGAATGAGACCACTGGACACTTTAAAAGGAGGCTGGTGCTTGGCATCATTGTTTCTCTTCTGTTAACCATGGTTATCTCTAAAGAAACACGTGCAGTCATCATTGCAATGCACAAAAATGGCCTAACAGGGAAGAGTATCGCAGCTAGAAAGATTGCACCTCAGTCAACAATCTATCGCATCATCAAGAACTTCAAGGAGAGAGGTTCCATTGTTGCCAAAAAGGCTCCAGGGCGCCCAAGAAAGACCAGCAAGCGCCAGGACCGTCTCTTAAAAGTGTTTCAGCTGCGGGATCGGGCTACCAGCAGTGCAGAGCTTGCTCAGGAATGGCAGGAGGCAGGTGTGAGTGCATCTGCACGCACTGTGGGGCGGAGACTCTTGGAGCAAGGCTTGGTCTCTAGGAGGGCAGCAAAGAAGCCACTTCTCTCCAGAAAAAACATCATGGACAGACTGATATTCTGCAAAAGGTACAGGCAGTGGACTGCTGAGGACTTGGGTAAAGTTATTTTCTCTGATGAATCCCCTTTTCGATTTTTATGGGACATCAGGAAAACGCCTCATTCGGAGAAGACAAGGTGAGCGCTACCACCAGTCTTTTCTCATGCATCCTGAAACCATTCATGTGTGGGGTTGCTTCTCAGCCAAGGGAATAGGCTCTCTCACAGTCTTGCCTTAAAACACAGCCATGAATAAAGAATGGTACCAGAATGTCCATCAAGAGCAACTTCTCCGAACCCTCCAAGAGCAGTTTGGTGATCAACAATGCCTTTTCCAGCATGATGGAGCACCTTGCCATAAAGCAAAGGTGATAACTAAATGGCTCAGGGAACAAAACATAGAGATTTTGGGTCCATGGCCTGGAAACTCCCCAGATCTTAATCCCATTGAGAACTTGTGGTCAATCATCAAGAGATGGGTGGACAAACAAAAACCTAAAAATTCTGACAAAATGAAAGCATTGATTGTGCAAGAATGGACTGCTATCAGTCAGGATTTGGTCCAGAAGTTGATTGAGAGCATGCCAGGGAGAATTGCAGAGGTCCTGAAGAAGAAGGGTCAACACTGCAAATATTGACTTGCTGCATTAATTCATTCTAACTGTCATTATAAGCTTTTGTTACTCATATGTTTGCAATTATATTTCTGTCTGTGATAAAAAACATCTGTCAAACACACATAAAAACCAGAGGGCAGCAGATCATGTGAAAATATAATATTTGTGTCATTCTCAAAACTTTTGGCCATGACTGTTGTGGGAGGTTGGGCTGGCTCCAGGTTTTCGTGTGCCCCGGGAGAAAGACTGTCAGGGGGCCCCTTTAACACATACCACAATTCATGATGCTCCGATACGGCACAGAAATATAGGTTTAGTCCAATGACAAATACTTCACTTCTTGCTTTATCTGACTGATATCTATTTTAAGTTCTACAATAGCTCAAAAACCGGACAGTATATTCCTTCATACAGTATTATGGCCACCACATAGTGCACCATACAGAATAATGAGCCCCATATAATGCTCCATACATAATTGGCCCCATATAATGTTCCATACAGTATATGATGAGCTCCACATAATGCTACAGTATGTGATGGTCCCCATATAATGTGCCATACAGTATAGTACGGTCCCCATAGAGTAGAATGAGCCCCACATATTGCTCCATGTAGTTTAATAAGTCGCATAGAAAGCTCCATACAGTATATGATGGGCCCCATATATTGCTCCATACAGAATGGGCTCCATATAATGCTCCATACAGAACAGGCCCCATATGTGCTCCATATGATGCTCCATACACTCTATGATGCCCCATAATTAATGAACCCCATATGATGCTCTAGTATATGATGGGCCCCATGAATGATGCTCCAGTGTATGATGGGCCTATATAATGCTCCATATATAATGGGCCCCATATGATGCTCCAGTATATTATGGGCCCAATGGATGATGCTCCAGTGTATGATGGGCCCCATTTATAGTGCTACAGTTTATGATGGGCCCCATATGATGCTCCAGTATATGATGGGCCCCATGGATGATGCTCCAGTGTATGATGGACCACATTTATAATGCTACAGTGTATGATGGACCCCATATATAATGCTACAGTTTCTAATGGGCCCTATCTATGATGCTCAAGTGTATGATGAGCCCCATATATATTCTCCAGTGTATTATGCTCCCCATATATTGCTCCAAACATTAAAAAAAATGAAATACCACCATCCGAACTATTTCTTTGATTGATGGGGCAGTCAAGAAAGAGGAACCCATGTGCATTCTGTCGATTGACGCAGAAAAGGCTTTCGACAGGGTGCACTGGGATTTTATATTTGAAATGTTTGAATGAATTGACTTAAAAGAAAGTATGCTCCATAGAATTTCTGCCCTGTACTCATCTCCCAGTGCTCAAGTTAAAATGAATGGCGCACTTTCAAACACATTTTTAATTTGGAACGACACGAGGCAAGGCTGTCCTCTTTCACCCTTGCTTTATAATACTCACTATGGAACATCTAGCAACCGCGATACGGAATAATCTGTCCATTAGAAGCATAAAAGCCCAATGAGAAGAGCACAAAGTGGCACTTTTTGCAGATGATGTCCTATTGTATGTCTCTTCCCCAACTATAAGTCTCCCAAATATTATCTCAGAATTACATAGATTTTGTCGTCTAAGCAATTTCAAAATTACCGTATATACTCGTGTATAAGCCGAGATTTTCAGCATATTTTTTTGTGCTGAAAATGCCCCCTTGGCTTATACACGAGTCATAGGGCAGAAACCAGTGGGGGAGGGGATGCGGCAGCAGGAGTCGGTGGCTGGGACATCATACTCACCCTCCCCGTGCCATCGCTGAACGTCCCTGCAATCCTGCGTTCTCCCCGGCTTCCTGCAGTTCTCCAGCGCTGAGCGGTGACGTAATACCCGCTCATTAAGGTCATGTAATATGGACGCGACGCCACTCCCATGGGCGTGGCCTCCATATTCATGGCCTTAATGAGCGGTATTACGTCACCTCTCACCGCTGGAGAGCTGCAGGAAGCCGGGGAGAACGCAGGATTGCCGGCCGGGACGTTCAGCGATGGCACGGGATTGTGAGTATGAAGGAGGAGGATGGGGGAGCATGGAGGAGGACAAGGAGCACGGAGCAGGATGGGGGGGAGGACGGAGAGCACGGAGTAGAACGGGGGAGGACAGAGAGCACGGAGCAGAACGGGGAGGACGGAGAGAACGGAGCAGGACGGGGGGAGGACGGAGAGCACGGAGCAGAACGGGGGAGGACGGAGAGCACGGAGCAGAACGGGGGAGGACGGAGAGCATGGAGCAGGACGGGGAGGACGGAGAGCACAGAGCAGAACGGGGGGAGGACGGAGAGCACGGAGCAGAACGGGGGGAGGACGAGAGCACGGAGCAGGACGGGGTGGGAACAGAGGAGAATGGGGGAGTGCAGAGCTGGATAGGGGAACACGGAGCAGGACGGGGGAGGATGGAAAGCACGGAACAGGACAGGATAATGGAGCAGGAGGAGGGGAGCACAGAGGAGAAAGGGGGCGCACAGAGCTGGATGGGGGGGCACAGAGCAGGATGGCAACTTATACACCCGGATTATACGCGAGTCAATAAGTTTTCCAAGTTTTTTGTGGCAAAATTAGGGGGGTCGGCTTATACACGGGTCGGCTTATACATGAGTATATACGGTAATACCCACAAATCGGAGATTCTCAATATCTCAATCCAACCAAGTGAGGAGGAGAGAGTTTTGCAGCTTCATTTCCCTTTAAGTGGTGTTCAGATTCTCTTACCTATCTAGGAATAAAAATCACCGCCAAAGTATCTAATTTTTGTGAAGCAAACTGTAAGACAACTTTACATAAAGCTGAGATCGACTTTGAAAAATGGCATAAACTACCTTTATCTTGGTTTGGAAGAGTGAGCGTTATTAAAATGGATCTATTACCCCGTCTCCTATATTATTTCCAAACAATCCCCTTAATTTACCTGCCTCCTTTTTCTCTCGTCTTAAAAAAGAGATTACTCGTTTAAATTTGTCACAAAACGAGCACGTATTTCATACTTTTTGTGGTCTGTCAGATTTTGCTATGTACAGTCAAGCAGCAATTGGTACATGTATTTTAGAGCTGTTTCATAATAGAAACCAAAAAAAGTGGGTTACATTAGAAAATGATCTTAATGGATGTGACTCCCTGTGAGGAACTAAGCCGACCGCCACACGGTAGCCTGGGTATCACAGCTTCTGATCCCACCTCCGCTACCAAATGTGAGGGACGATCCCCTTTCCTCCCACGTCACCAATGGGACGTAACTCCACAGGTACAGCTCTCCGGCGCCCCCTTTGTCTCTCAGGTCAGTAAGGGAACTGCACCTAGAGCAAATGGCCGCCGGGAGGGTGTCCTGTTACCCAATGGGTATTCTAAGATTCGTGATCAGAGTAAAAGCATCAGCCCAAGATTAATTTTATGGTTTAATCGCCTTAAGGGCGCACTAGATAATTGCAGAAATATACAGTAAAGCTATACAACGTAATTACAATGGAATTGCAGTCAGAGTAAAAATACAACGATAATGTACAAGGCTTAAAGGTATAAGCTATAGATCAATATTACCGGGTAGTATAGTCATGGGAAGGCAGGGGCTCTGCCGTTCCCAGGTACAGTCTTCAGTTGCTGGATAGTCCCTTGGTCCTTCCTAGACCATCTTCTTGGCTTCTGTGTGTAAAATGGAATGACCACCCTGTTCAAGGCTACAATTCTTAAACCTGCTAGGCCCTTCCCTTTTGCTTTGAAGCACGCATATTAACTGGCCTGCAATTCATATGGAGCAGGAAATACTGGCCTGAGTTTGAGCTAGTTAGCATATGACTGACCATCTTATTCAGACACTGGCCTAGACCAATTAGCATGTTAAAGCCCTATTGATTCATAGTGGACATCAAAACTGGTCGTACTGAATATGCTAATAGGCACTGTGTAGTTAGAAGTTTGTGTCTCTGTGAACTGACAAAATGGAGGCTGGTATAGGCCCTATACAAAATGGCGACGTCCCTTTCCTTACACTCCCGTATAGTTATTTGGTCCCCGACGGAAGAACGAGATATACCTTTACCCTTCCTCACCAAAAACATGATATTATATATCAAAAGAGGGAGTCGAGAGGTGTGAGTCTCTTCGTCTCCTGGCCCCCTAACTCCTATATATGACAATCCATCCTTTCCTGCAGGATTAAAAAGAGACACTTAACTACATAAAAATAGAGCTTCATGCCCCATAGTCCATGATTATGTTACAAGGACAGGGATGAGGTCTCTCGAGGACATTTTTCGGACAAGGAGCCGCCAACAGGTGCATGGTTCTTTTATGAACAAATAGTTTTATTATTAAATTAGCCAAACAATCTGATCCATACTGAATATTATCTTCGTTTGAGACTCTTTGCTTATCAACAAACTCTATAGATCTATAGATCACACTATCTCTTTATTATACAAAACCTTCCAAGAAGGGCAGACCCTATCGAGAGATTTCCCAGCACTTTTTTCAAAATGGGAGATTGATTTGGGTAGACCCTTATCAGTTGAAGAAAGAACAAATATTCGCTTATGCACATTCATGTCATCGCTCTATTCGACATCACAGGAGAGGAGCTACAAAATCTTGTTGAGGTGGTACAGATGACCATCAGATTTAAGCATAATTTATCCAACAACACTGGATACGTGCTGGAGATGCTTAAAAGATAGAGGTTAATTTCTACACATTTGGTGGCACTGCCCACTCATACAGAAACTGTGGTAAGCATCTTTGATTTCTGCAGCAAGCTGTCTCTAACCCAAATTACACCCACAATGGAGGTGGCCTTGCTGTCCTTGTGTAGCTCCTCGATTTCTAGATTTAAGAAAGGTCTTCTTAGACATATTCTCACTGCTACCAGGAACGTGATTACTAGATTTTGGAAACAGGAAAAGGTTCCCTTAGGTTGGTGATGGAACTCAACGACATATATAGAATGGAATAGCTGATAGAACAACTGAATGGTACCACAGTAAAGGAATATAACACTTGGGCCCCCTGGGTTATGTTTAGAGAATTATTGGAATTGGACTCTTGGTTGATAGACCCATAGATAATGGGTCATATGAGTTTACCTACTGGATGGAGCCACATTTCCTACCCCACTCCTTAAAATCCTTCCCCCTCCTCCTTTTTTTTTTTTCTTTTCCCTTCTTTTCCCCTTGTTTCTTCTCTATCTTCTTTTCTTTTGTAGACCTAGAGTCTTAGTCTAGGTACCTTCTTCTTTAAAATTTATAAACAAAGTAATACTGTGATGATAATTACCTACATGAGCAAACACCTCAGGCGCTCATCCAACATTTGTTTTATATGTATGACTTTCTGTGGAAAAGTTATAGTTGTTATATAATTTTTTTTTGCATGTGATAGTAGAAGAGGTATGTTCTTTTCTCTTCCTGTTATTAATGATTGATGTGTATAAATACCTAAATAAACTTGATTTACCCAAAAAAATTAAATACCTCTCCTGGCTGGGCACTGCTTTACTCTGGAATCCTCAGCATCAAGATCTTCCAGCTCTCTGCACTGTGACTGTTCAGGTAGAGGCTGCACAGACATGAAGTCATCGTGCTCTCTGATCTGAATGTAACTGTCAGTAAATGCACAAGACGTCACAGCGGTGGAGCAGGGAGAGGTAAGTATTGCAAGTGCTGGTGCCCTGAGCAAACAGGGGGGCCCACTCGTGGGCGATGTCACTGGCACAGGGCCCTTCATAGTCCCTTTTAAGGATCCGCAACACATAATCACCATGTGGGCCAATGTTCCAGGTGTCAAAGATGCACTGCCAGTGGAGGGAGGAGGAGCACTTTCTGCCAAATCCACATCCATCCAGTCACGCACAAACCCTGTACCTGACCTTTGCAAGCCAACATTTTCGTTTGCCCCTGAGAAGCTTCCTCCTCCCCAAAATATTTGTCCCCCTCATTCTCCTCCTCCTCTTCCTCTTCTTCCTCCACCTCATCCAGGACAGTTCCCTGAGCAGACAATGGCTGACTGTCATCAAGGCTTCCCTACTCCTCCTCTTCCTCCTCCGCTGCAGACGCCTGATCCTTAATGTGCATCAAAGTTTGCATGAGCAGATGCATAAGTGGGATGCTCATGCTTATGATGGTGTCATCTGCGCTTACCAGCCGTGTGCAATCCTCAAAACACTGAAGAACTTTACAGAGGTCTTTCAGCTTTGAAAACTGCACACCCGACAACTCCATGTCTGTCCTCAAACTGCCTGCCCGTGTATCCTCCCATAAATGCATTACAGCCTGCCTCTGTTCGCACAGCCTCTCAACCATGTGCATGGTGAAGTTCCACATTGTTGCAACTTCTATGATTAGGCGGTGATTGGGTAGGTGGAGCAATCGCTGCAGCCTCTGCATACGACTGGAGTCTACGGGCGAGCGACGGATGTGCGAGCACATTTTTCGCACCTTATGGAGCAGGGCTGTTAACTCCGGATAATTACTTAGGAAGAACTGCACCTCCTTGCTCAATGTGTGAGCCAGGCAAGGTATGAGTCTGAGTTTTGCCAGGGCTATGGTCGCCACAAAATTATGGCCATTATCACTGACTACCTTGCCTGGCTCAAGATGTAGACTGCCCAGCCATTACTCAGTTTCTCGCTGGAAGTAGTCGGCCAGTACCTCCGTGGTGTGTCTGTTGTCGCCCAAAGACATCATCTTTAAATCAGCCTGCTGACGCTTACCACTAGCTGATCGATAGTGGGACACCTCTTGTCCAACACTGGCAGCTGCGGATGGAGTGCTCGTGTGACTGCGCACTGTGGCAGAGCTTTCGCTTCTGGAGGAGGAGGAGGAGGGTCGACCGCCTACAGCCAACTGTTTCCTATACCGTGGACTAGGCATCACTGTCCCACCGCCGCTGTCCCCGTGGAGCCTGCATCCACATTAACCCAGTGCACAGTGATGGACATGTAATGACCCTGGCCATGCCTACTGGCCCATGCATCTGTTGTGAGGTGCACCTTTCCACTCACTGATTGTTTGAGTGCATGGACAATGCGGTCTTTCACATGCAGGTGGAGGGCAGGGATGGCTTTTCTAGAAAAGAAGTGCCGACTGGGTACATCATAATGTGGGACAGTGTAGGCCATGAGCTCTCGGAACACTGCACTTTCAACCAAATGGAAGGGCATCATCTCTAATGAGATCAGTTTGGCAATGTAGGCGTTCAAAGCCAGTGTACGCGGATGAGAGGATGAGTACTTTCTTGTCCTACTCAGAGTGTCTGCTAGGGTGAGCTGGACTTGAGAGCTGCATATGGGGGAACTAGCAGTGGACATGACGGACTGAGAGGGGGTTGATGATGGTGATGGTGGTGGTGGGATGGCCTAGATTCAGTCTTTCATTGCAAAAACATTGTGATTCCCTGACTGCTTTGGCCTTGCGACGACACCTCAACATTTCTTGCTGGTGGTGTGCTAACCGGTGGGCTTACAGTGGAGGAAGCGATGGAGCATTGCTGGCTACCTTCAGTTGGAGCTGGTGCACATGTGGTACCTGAGATTTTGTAGTCTGTCCACGCTTGCAAGTGCATGGTCATTAAATGTCTACGTATGCAACTGGTATTCAAATTTAGAAGATTTTTTCCTCGGCTAAAGGTCCTTCCGCACTTCTTACAGATAACCTTTGCCTCATCAATAGGATTTTGGTCAAAAAAGGTGCCACACTGCATTCTTCCTACTATGGTATAAATTTTTAGGGCTTGCACGCTTTGTTAATTGGACCGTCTGGCCAAGCTGTCCTGCAACTCTTTTTGTTTTTTTTAACACGTTTTTGGACAGCTATGGGCCTGCCAGATAACCGCTGCTGCGATGTCGATGCCTGCTGCGGATCCTTCTCCTCTTCTGAGCTATAGCCAGCGGCACACTCTTCCCCATTGGATGCTAATCCGGGTCAACAACTGGGTCATCCATCACCTCCTCTTCAATTTCATCTGCAGCTTCCTCTCTATCACCGTGTAAGGTGGTATAGTATGCGGGAGGGGCACCTGAGATTCATCAGGGTCAGATTCTGGCTCAGTAGACTGCAAGGGCAATGTAGTGCTGTGGGTCAATGTACCAGCAGAATCATCTAGCAGTGGCTGTGCATCAGTGCACTCTATGTCAGATTCATCTTGGACTGAGGAATTCAGGATTTGACTTGATAACCCATGCATGGTATGTGAAAAGAGCTCCATGGAATAATCTGAAGTGTGGCCTGCCACATCCTTCACTTTTGGTGGGGGTGAAGGACACAAGGAAAGGTGTTGTTCCTGACCAGGAGCCTGCACTGACGACTCAGTGCTTGCATTTTTTGAAACTTCAGAAGAGGAGGCGATAGAGCTGGAGGCTGTTTCGGCAATGTAAGACAAAACCTGTTCCGGAAGCTCCGGCTTAAAAATCGGTTTACCTACTCCCAGAAAAGGGAGCATTCCAGGCCTTCTGGAGCCAGACGATGACACAGGCTCAACACCTCCTGCCTTAGGTGCTATTGTGCTTTGACACTACCAGCAGATGCACCACCACCACCATCACTACCAGCTGCCCCCCTTACCCTCGTCCGCGGCCTCTTCCACCATACTTCCTCATGTTTGGGAAAATGTACAAAAATACCTGCAGATACATGGTACTGTATCAGAAGAGTATAGCTGTATACGGTGAAGGGGAAATTTGTAAATCTCCGTATATATTTCCAGAGTCAGACACTGAAGCTGACAAGCACAGTATGGATTAGACCGCAATATAAAAAGCTGAAAAAGGGTACTGTATCTGAAGAAAAAAGGTGTATATAGTTTAGGGGTAAATTGTAAATCTCTGTATAGATTTCTGGAGTAACACACAGACGCTCACAGGCTCTGTATGGATTAGACCACAATATGAAAAGCTGAAAAAGGTACTGTATCTGAAGATAACAGGCGTATAGGGGTAAATTGTAAATCTCCGTATAGATTTCCCGAGTAACACACAGACGCTCACAGGCTCAGTATGGATTAGACCACAAAATAAAAAGCTGAAAAAGGGTACTGTATCTCAAGATAACAGGTGTATAAGGATAAATTGTAAATATCCGTGTAGATTTCCGGAGTAACACATAGACGCTCACAGGCTCAGCATGGATCAGACCACAATATAAAAAGCTGAAAAAGGGTACTGTATCTGAAGATAACAGGTGTATAGGGGTAAATTGTAAATCTCCGTATAGATTTCCAGAGTAACACACAGACGCTCACAGGCACAGTATGGATTAGACCACAAAACAAAAACCTGAAAAAGGGTACTGTATCTGAAGATAACAGGTGTATAAGGGTAAATTGTAAATATCCATGTAGTTTTCCGGAGTAACACACAGACACTCACAGGCTCAGTATGGATCAGACCACAATATAAAAAGCTGAAAAAAGGTACTGTATCTGAAGATAACAGGTGTATAGGGGTAAATTGTAAATCTCCGTATAGATTTCCACACAGATGCTCACAGGCTCAGTATGGATTAGACCACAATATAAAAAGCTGAAAAAGGTACTGTATCTGAAGATAACAGGTGTATAGTAGGGGTAAATTGTAAATCTCCGTATAGATTTCCGGAGTAACACACATACCTCACAGGCTCAGTATGGATTAGACCACAATATAAAAAGATGAAAAAGGGTACTGTATCTGAAGATAAAAGGTGTATATTTTAGGGGTAAATTGTAAATCTCGAATAGATTTCCGGAGTAACACACAGACGCTCACAGTCTCAGTATGGATTACACCACAATATAAAAAGCTAAAAAGGGTACTGTATCTGAAGATAACAGGTGTCATAGTGGTAATTGTAAATCTCCTTATAATTTCCGGAGTAACACACAGACGCTCACAGCTCAGTATGGATTACACCACAATATAAAAAGCTAAAAAGGTACTGTATCTGAAGTAACAGGTGTCTAGTGGTAAGTTGTAAATCTCCTTATAGATTTCAGGAGTAACACACAGATGCCACAGGCTCAGTATGGATTAGACCACAATACAAAAAGCTAAAAAGGGTACTGTCTCTGAAAATAACAGGTGAATATAGTTAGGGGAAATTATAAATCTCCGTATAGATTTCCGGAGTAACACACAGACGCTCACAGGCTCAGTATGGATTAGACCACAATATAAAAAGCTGTAAAGGTTAATGTATCTGAAGATAACAGGTGCATAGGGGTAAATTGTAAATCTCCGTATAGATTTCCGGAGTAACACACAGAGCTCACAGGCTCAGTATGGATTAGACCACAATATACAAAGCTGATAAAGGGTACTGTATCTGAAGATAACAGGTGATAGGGGTAAATTGTAAATCTCCGTATAGATTTCCGGAGTAACACACAGACCTCACAGGCTCAGTGTGGATTACACCACAATATAAAAAGTTAAAAAGGTACTGTATCTGAAGATAACAGGTGTATAGGGTAAAGTTGTAAATCTCCATATAGCTTTCAGGAGTAACACACAGACTCTCACAGGCTCAGTATGATCAGACCACAATATAAAAAGCTGAAAAAGTGTACTGTATCTTAAGATAACATGTGTATAGAGGTAAATTGTAAATCTCCTTAGACTTCAGGAGTAAACACAAATGCTCACAGGCTCAGTTGGATTAGACCACAATAAAAAGCTGAAAAAGGGTACTGTTCTGAAGATAACAGGTGTATAGGGGTAAATTGTAAATCCCGTATAGATTTCCGGAGTAACAAACAGACGCTCACGGCTCAGTATGGATTAGACCACAATATAAAAAGCTGAAAAAGGGTACTGTATCTGAAGATAACAGGTGTATATATTTAGTGGTAAATTGTAAATCTCCGAATAGATTTCCAGAGTAACACACAGACGCTCACAGGCTCAGTATGGATCACACACAATATAAAAAGCTAAAAAGGGTACTGTATCTGAAGATAACAGGTGTCTAGTGGTAAGATGTAAATCTCCATATAGATTTCCGGAGTAACACACAGACTCTCACAGGCTCAGTATGGATCAGACCACAATATAAAAAGCTGAAAAAGTGTACTGTATCTAAGATAACAGGTGTATAGGGGTAAATTGTAAATCTCCTTATAGATTTCAGGAGTAACACACAGATGCTCACAGGCTCAGTATGGATTAGACCACAATATAAAAAGCTGAAAAAGGGTACTGTCTCTGAAGATAACAGGTGTATATAGTTTAGGGGTAAATTGTAAATCTCCGTATAGATTTCCGGAGTAACACACAGACACTCACAGGCTCAGTTGGATTAGACCACAATATAAAAAGCTGATAAAGGGTAATGTATCTGAAGATAACAGGTGCATAGGGGTAAATTGTAAATCTCCGTATAGATTTCCAGAGTAACAACAGATGCTCACAGGCTCAGTATGGATTAGACCACAATATACAAAGCTTAAAAAGGGTACTGTATCTGAAGATAACAGGTGTATAGGGGTAAATTGTAAATCTCCATATAGATTTCCGGAGTAACACACAGACGCTCACAGGCTCCGTATGGATTAGACCACAATATAAAAAGCTGAAAAAGGGTACTGTATCTGAAGATAACAGGTGTATAAGTTAGGGTAAATTGTAAATCTCCGAATAGATTTCCGGAGTAACACACAGACTCTCACAGGCTCAGTATGGATCAGACCACAATATAAAAAGCTGAAAAAGTGTACTGTATCTTAAGATAACAGGTGTATAGGGGTAAATTGAAAATCTCCTTATATATTTCAGTAGTAAACACAGATGCTCACAGACTCAGTATGGATTACACCACAATATGAAAAGCTGAAAAAGGTACTTCTCTGAAGATAACAGGTGTATATAGATTAGGGGTAAATTGTAAATCTCCGTATAGATTTCCGGAGTAACACACAGATGCTCACAGGCTCAGTATGGATTAGACCACAATATAAAAAGCTGAAAAAGGGTAATGTATCTGAAGATAACAGGTGCATAAGGGGTAAATTGTAAATCTCCGTATAGATTTCCAGAGTAACAGACAGATGCTCACAGGCTCAGTATGGATTAGACCACAATATACAAAGCTTAAAAAGGGTACTGTATCTGAAGATAACAGGTGTATAGGGGTAAATTGTAAATCTCCATATAGATTTCCGAGTAACACACAGACGCTCACAGGCTCCGTATGGATTAGACCACAATATAAAAAGCTGAAAAAGGGTACTGTATCTGAAGATAACAGGTGTATATAGTTTAGGGGTAAATTGTAAATCTCCGAATAGATTTCCGGAGTAACACACAGACTCTCACAGGCTCAGTATGGATCAGACCACAATATAAAAAGCTGAAAAAGTGTACTGTATCTTAAGATAACAGGTGTATAGGGGTAAATTGAAAATCTCCTTATATATTTCAGTAGTAACACACAGATGCTCACAGACTCAGTATGGATTACACCACAATATGAAAAGCTGAAAAAGGTACTTCTCTGAAGATAACAGGTGTATATAGATTAGGGGTAAATGTAAATCTCCGTATAGATTTCCGGAGTAACACACAGATGCTCACAGGCTCAGTATGGATTAGACCACAATATAAAAAGCTGAAAAAGGGTAATGTATCTGAAGATAACAGGTGTATAGGGGTAAATTGTAAATCTCCGTAAGATTTCCGGAGTAACAAACAGATGCTCACAGTCTCAATATGGATTAGACCACAATAAAAAAAACTGAAAAAGGGTAATGTATCTGAAGATAACAGGTGTATAGGGGTAAATTGTAAATCTCCGTAAAGATTTCCGGAGTAACAAACAGATGCTCACAGTCTCAATATGGATTAGACCACAATATAAAAAGCTGAAAAAGGGTACAGTATCTGAAGATAACAGGTTTATATAGTTTAGGGTAAAATTGTAAATCTCCGCATAGATTTCCGGAATAACACACAGATGCTCACAGGCTCAGTATGGATTAGACCACAATATAAGATACTGAAAAGGGTACTGTATCTGGATATAACAGTTGTATAGGGTACATTTTAAATCTCCGTATTGATTTCCGGAGTAACACACAGACGCTCACAGGCTCAGTATGGATTAGACTACATCATAAAAAGCTGAAAAGGGTATGTATCTGAAGTATAACAGGTCATAGGGTAAATTGTAAATCTCCGTATAGATTTCCGGAGTAACAGACAGATGCTCACAGGCTCAGTATGGATTAGACCACAATATACAAAGCTAAAAAGGGTACTGTATCTGAAGATAACAGTGTATAGGGGTAAATTGTAAATCTCCATATAGATTTCCGGAGTAACACACAGACGCTCACAGGCTCCGTATGGATTAGACCACAATATAAAAAGCTGAAAAAGGGTACTGTATCTGAAGATAACAGGTGTATATAGTTTAGGGGTAAATTGTAAATCTCCGAATAGATTTCCGGAGTAACACACAGACGCTCACAGGCTCAGTATGGATTACACCACAATATAAAAAGCTAAAAAGGTACTGTAACTGAAGATAACGGGTGTCTAGTGGTAAGTTGTAAATCTCCATATAGATTTCCGGAGTAACACACAGTCTCTCACAGGCTCAGTATGGATCAGACCACAATATAAAAAGCTGAAAAAGTGTACTGTATCTTAAGATAACAGGTGTATAGGGGTAAATTGAAAATCTCCTTATAGATTTCAGTAGTAACACACAGATGCTCACAGGCTCAGTATGGATTACACCACAATATAAAAAGCTGAAAAAAGGTACTTTCTCTGAAGATAACAGGTGTATATAGTTTAGGGGTAAATTGTAAATCTCCGTATAGATTTCCGGAGTAACACACAGACGCTCACAGGCTCAGTATGGATTAGACCACAATATAAAAAGCTGAAAAAGGGTAATGTATCTGAAGATAACAAGTGTATAGGGGTAAATTGTAAATCTCCGTAAAGATTTCCGGAGTAACAAACAGATGCTCACAGTCTCAATATGGATTAGACCACAATATAAAAAGCTGAAAAAGGGTACAGTATCTGAAGATAACAGGTTTATATAGTTTAGGGGTAAAATTGTAAATCTCCGCATAGATTTCCGGAATAACACACAGATGCTCACAGGCTCAGTATGGATTAGACCACAATATAAAAAGCTGAAAAGGGTACTGTATCTGGATATAACAGTTGTATAGGTGTACATTTTAAATCTCCGTATTGATTTCCGGAGTAACACACAGACGCTCACAGGCTCAGTATGGATTAGACCACAATATAATAAGCTGAAAAAGAGTACAGTATCTGAAGATAACAGGTGTATATAGTTTAGGGGTAAATTGTAAATTTCCGTATAGATTTCTGGAGTAACACACAGACGCTCACAGGCTCAGTATGGATTAGACCACAATATAAAAAGTTGAAAAAGGGTACTGTATCTGAAGATAACAGATGTATATAGTTTAGAGGTAAATTGTAAATCTCCGTATAGATTTCCAGAGTAACACACAGATGCTCACAGGCTCTGTATGGATTACACCACAATATAAAAAGCTGAAAAGGGTACTGTATCTGAAGATAACATGTGCCCAGTGGTAAATTGTAAATCTCCATGTAGATTTCAGGAGTAACACACAGACGCTCACAGGGTCAGTGTGAATAAGACCACAATATAAAAAGCTGAAAAAGTGTACTGTATCTAAAGATAACAGATATTTATACTTTAGGGGTAAATTGTAAATCTCTGTATAGATTTCCGTAGTAGCACACAGATGCTCACAGGCTCAGAATGGATTAGACCACATTATAAAAAGCTGAAAAAGGGTACTGTATCTAAAGATAACAGGTTTATATAGTTTAGGGGTAAATTATAAATCTCTGTATTGATTTCCGTAGTAACACACAGACGCTCAGAGGCTCAGTATAGATTATTGTACAATATAAAAAGCTGAAAAAGGGTACTGTATCTGAAAATAACATGTGTATATAGTATAGGGGTAAATTTTAAATCTTCGTTTAGTTTTCCGGTGTCACACACAGATAGCATGTATTTGTCCATGATACCAGCAGGTACACTGTAGTGTGTGAGGAGCGTACAGCTCTTTACTGTGTGGGAACAAATGAACGCTCAGTAACTGTGCAGAAAAAAAGAATAAAAGTGTTTGTGCTGTGTAAAAAGCAGTCTGCACAGCAGTGTACACACAGCAATACAGCTAGCAGGCAGCCTATTAACCAGTGCTGCTGCACAAAAGAAAATCCTCCCCTGTCACTGGCAGGCAGTCTAATAACCAGCGCTGCTGCACACAGTAAATTCCTCCCCTGTCACTGCACACTAACTATACAGCACAATTGCTATCAGCACAAGCACAGAATCACTTTTCTTTCCTGCCTAACTCTCTCCCTACTAAGAAACAGTGGAAGCAACCTCTCCCTAAGCTAAGATCGGCAGAAGTAAAATGGTCGGCGTTCAGTGCATTTATAGTTACTGTGAAGCCACATAAAGCAAGCCAATCACTGCAATGCCCTTCACTAAGATGGTGGTAGCCGGTGTCCATGTCATCTCGTTGCCCACAGTGTGCATCCTTGGTCATTGGCTGAGAAAAGGCGCCTGAAAACATTCTGGGAAAACCGACTTTGGCGCTCGGGTAGACGACCGCATCGCCGACTTCACGCTATGGTCGGGTTTCGCTCGGCGAAACCCGACTTTGGCAAAAGTCGGCGATTTTTGAATCTGACCGACTTGTTTCGCTCAACTCTAGTGGTAAATGTTCTCTAGTATGTGACATATTTCTGTCTTAAGGGCATAAAAAATCAAAGTTTGAAAATTGCAAAATTTTCAAACTTTTCGCAATATTTCTGTTTTTTTCATAAATAAACGTTATATCGAAAAAATTTTACCACTAACATGAATTACAATAAGTCACAAGAAAACAATCTCAGCACCGCCAAGATCTGTTGAAGCATTCCAGAGTTATATCCTCATGGCCTGGTCATTAACATGCAAACAACCCTCGGGAGTCTGTGCCTCTTAATACATTTTCTGTTTCTTACTCCAGTGCCTCCTTCATTAACTCTTGAGTTTTAATTAATCTGGGCCTTAATGTCTCTAATGGCTGATGCTTCATTGAAAGTTTTGAACAATAACATGTCTTTGTAACTCATCTATAAGGCTGGAGTCACACTAGAGAGAAATACGGACGAGTGCAATGCGAGAAAATATCGCATTGCACTTGGACCAATGTTAATCTATGGGGCAGCTCCTATCATCTAATGTTTTCTCGCCCGTTTTATACGTGCGAGGAAAAACGCAGCATGCTGCGATTTGCTGCATAATACGGGTGAGACTGCCAATGCAAGTCAATGGGTGCGTGAAAAAAACGAATTGCACACGGACCAGACGTGTGAGTTGCGAGAAAAACGCAACAGGTCTCCTGGTGACAGGAAATTCAATCATGCTTTCTCAGGAAGTTTTGACATGCAGATTAGCCTGGCACGCTACACTCCTAACCAGGTAGCCACTTGAAATGGCCACTTGACCAGACACAATGTTGGAGGCTGGTCCCAACATGTGTCTGGTCGACATGGCCATATTGGGGGTTATGAAGCCATGGCTTGCTCCCATAGCCAGGATGTGAGCCATCCATACCAGGCTCAACATTATTATGGAGCCGTACCACAGGACCATACCTTGGGCCTGAATACAGTGTGGCCAAGTTCCCTAGCCTAGGGTGACAGACAGGTTGCCCAACAGAGCAGACCACCTTCTGCCCAAGGTGACCATTCCCCTTCACCCCCCACCCCCAACTTACCACAACCTATAATGAGGAAATGTTGTGGGGTGTTGTATATTTATGTGAAATGTTTGTAATGTTTGGATTACTTTTATATAATGAGTAGTGTTGAGCGATACGATACTGCAAATATCGGGTATCGGCCGATATTAGCTGTATCGGGCTTTCGATTCCGAGTACCGATATTTTCGTCATATCGGATACCGGAATCGGAATGTCACTGTCACTGTCAGTGTCCGTCGATCGGGACTGTCAGTGTCCGTCGGTCGGGTCTGTCAGGAGTCAGCGGCACTTACCTGGCAGAAGATCTCCGGCGGTCACGGGCTGGACTGCTTCATGGCCGCCATCATCTTTCCCCGGCGGTCACATGCAGTTTCTCGCGATAACTGCAGTGACTGCTGGGTAATCCCGGCCATAAAGCAGTCAGTCCGATGACGTCACCGCCGGGGAAGCAGGTAATCAGCTAAAAATAAAACACACACACTTTAATTAAAAATCATTTTAATGAAATAAAGACACATGTTTTTGACCATCTTTTATTTGACTGCAAAAACCATTTCCTGTAATAAAAATAAAATAAAAAGCAAAATTATTCTTACCTATCCCATGCACAGTCAGGTCCCACGGTGTAATCCTTCAGAAAGGGTTAATGTTTACTGCAGGGACCGCAGCTAATGCTGCAGCCTCACAGTAAACCCCCAAATGAATAAGTTCCTCTCCTGGCTGACAGGAGAGGAAGTGGAAAGCTTAATGATTGCTTTCCACTTTCACTTCAGGTCAGCCAGGGACACAATCAGTGACGTCAGAGGGAACTGATTAACAAAAATAGGGGTTCCCTTCGAATAAAAAATGGCGTGGGGTCCCCCTATTTTTGATAACCAGCCAGATGAAGCAGACCGCTGAGGCCTGGTTTTTCAGGCTGGTAAGGAGCCAAGATCCATGGACCTTGCCAGCCTGATAATACCAGGCCACAGCAGTCTGCATATCTTGGCTGGTTAACAAAAATAGGGGATCCCCTCGAAAAAAATTGGCGTGGGGTCCCCCCTATTTTTGTTAACCAGCCAGATGAAGCGGACTGCTGAGGCCTGTTTTTTCAGGCTGGTAAGGATCCAAAATCCATGGGCCTTGACAGTCTTTTAATACCAGGCCGCAGCAGTCTGCATTTTACTTGGCTGGTTAACAAAAATATGGGGACCCCTACGCCGTTTTTTTTTCGAGGGGATCCCCTATTTTTGTTAACCAGCCAAGCTAAGCAGACTGCTGTGGCCTGGTATTATCAGGCTTGCAAGGTCCATGGATATTGGATCCTTACCAGCCTAAAAAAACAGGCCTCAGCAGTCTGCTTCATCTGGCTGGTTAACAAAAATAGGGGGGACCCCACGCCAATTTTTTTCGAGGGGATCCCCTATTTTTGTTAACCAGCCAAGATATGCAGACTGCTGTGGCCTGGTATTATCAGGCTGGCAAGGTCCATGGATCTTGGCTCCTTACCAGCCTGAAAAACAGGCCTCAGCGGTCTGCTTCATCTGGCTGGTTATCAAAAATAGGGGGGACCCCACGCCATTTTTTATTCGAAGGGAACCCCTATTTTTGTTAATCAGTTCCCTCTGACGTCACTGATTGTGTCCCTGGCTGACCTGAAGTGAAAGTGGAAAGCAATCAATTAAGCTTTCCACTTCCTCTCCTGTCAGCCAGGAGAGGAACTTATTCATTTGGGGGTTTACTGTGAGGCTGCAGCATTAGCTGCGGTCCCTGCAGTAAACATTAACCCTTTCTGAAGGATTACACCGTGGGACCTGACTGTGCATGGGATAGGTAAGAATAATTTTGCTTTTTTATTTTATTTTTATTACAGGAAATGGTTTTTGCAGTCAAATAAAAGATGGTCAAAAACATGTGTCTTTATTTCATTAAAATGATTTTTAATTAAAGTGTGTGTGTTTTATTTTTATTTCATGCAATAGGATTAATAATTGATAGTTGTCTAATTGACAGCTCTCAATTATTAACCTGGCTTAAGGTCACCTTTCAATTGCAATGTGGCTTTAACCCCATATTAACCCATTCGCCACCGCTACAGGGCAATGGGAATAGACGGGCAAAGTGCCAGAAAGGGCGAATCTAATTATAGATTTGTCTTTTCTGGGGTGTCTGGGGGCAGATGTTAGTAGCCGGGGGGGCCAAAAATAATGGTCTCTCTCTGGGCTATTATTATCTGCCCCCATTCGCTGGCTTTGTCTGTCTGGTTGCGAAAATAGGGCGGGAGCCCACGCATTTTTTTTAAACAATTTTACACCTCATATATATATATATATATATATATATATATATATATATATATACATGTCATTGAATTTGTGACACATATATATATATTTTATATTTATAGTTCATACACTTCTACATAGTATAATAGCCGCTAATTCAATTGCAGGCTTTTGTGAAAATGCAGAACCCGACATGAAATGACACTTGGTGTACATAGGGTTAACCATGTCTTTTCATGTCCTTTGCTATCTGATTTGCACAAACAATTACATCAGTCTATGTGTGCAAAATTTCACACCTGTAGGGGTTAATTAAAGGTGTAAATTCGTAGCAAAAAAGTCCGTTTTTTTTACAACGAATTTACACCTTTAATTAACCCCTACAGGTGTGAAATTTTGCACACATAGACTGATGTAATTGTTTGTGCAAATCAGATAGCAAAGGACATGAAAGACATGGTTAACCCTATGTACACCAAGTGTCATTTCATGTCGGGTTTATATATGTTAAGTAAAGAAATGATGTGCACACTGTGTAACAAATTGATAGGTGCTGGCTGAACGAAAATGTCCAATATAGTAGAGAAATCAGCCGCACTCAGTGTTGAATATAGAGCAAACAAAGTTTCCTTTATTACATCAATTATCTGGACGGACGGCTCCCTTGTCCTTACTTCACTAACCAGCCTGCATTGGACTTGGCTCCTGCTTATCCTCCATTTACTTTCTGCACCACAAGTGAGGTTTTTGAGAAAGACCACGTATGGTCGAAACGTTAAACCCCGCCAGCTCTGTCCGTAATTTGTTCACCTACCACACAAATATTGGTGTTTTTGTCCAGATAATTGATGTAATAAAGGAAACTTTGTTTGCTCTATATTCAACACTGAGTGGGGTTTATATATGTCACAATGACATGTATATATATATATATATATATATTATAATATATATATGTATTATATGTGTGTATATTTAGTGTTTACAAGGAAATAAAGGTTTTTTTTAGTTGCGATATTTTGTTCCCATAGACTTACATGGGACTTCCGGTATCGGAATCGGATATCGGCGATATTTAGTGATATCGGCGATACCATTCCGATCCGATATTTTTAGATATCGAGCAGTATCGCTCAACACTAATAATGAGGCCTGAATGTTAGGCCGTTACAGAAATATGACTGAAATATGGCAGAAAATATTGTGGTGCAATGAAAATATACATTTGCACTACAAAACAAGAAATGCGTGTCACATTTTATTTCAGAAATAATTTATTATCAACCGACAACTAAGGCTATGTTGTAAATATTTATAGGATTCAAAGGGTAAACATTACCAAAACACTGTCACAAACTGCCATAAGTATTTACATAGACATCACATTCTCTTGCCAGGGAGTAGATCCCTCAGGGGAGACAAAATAATTTGTTAACAACTCACGCACTCTTAGGCCAGAGGGCTGCCGACGTAGAGGTTGGACAGGTCTTCCATTAGTAGGATCAGGACTAACATCCTCAACCTCATCATCAACATTTGCTGGGCAATCATGGTATCTTGTGAAGTTATGCAGTACAACACATGCCTGTATTACCACATTAACATTGGCTTCACCAAGCTGAATTGCGGACTGGAGAACCCACCATTTGGCACACAGAATACCAAATACACACTCAACAAGAAGGCGTGCACGGGAAAGTCTAAAGTTAAAGATAGTGCGCCTGTGGTTGAGGTCTCTCCGTGGATAGGGCCTCATGACGTTCCGCGTCAACTGGAAAGCCTCATCTGCAACCATGACATAAGGCAAGGCTTCAATATTATTCCCTGGTAGGTAATGTGGGGGTGGGATGTTCAACTCATTATTGCGCAGCCGCCGACCCATAATGGAAGAATTGAAGACTCTGGAGTCTCCAGTTCTTCCATAGGCCCCAATATCGACAATTACAAACCTGTAGCTAGTGTCAACAAGGGCCAACAGAACAACGGAGAAGTATTGCTTATAATTGTAATATTGGGACCCTGAGTTCGGCGGCTTACGCACACGGATGTGCTTTCCATCCAGGACTCCTAGACAGTTTGGAAACTGGCAGTTCTCCTGAAAACCACGCGCTATACGCATCCAATCTTCCATTTGCGGCTGAGGCATGACAAGGTGATGGAGTTGGGACCAGATTTCTGCGCATGTTGACTGCACAATCCCAGAGATGGTTGACTTGCCAAGTAAGAATTCTAAATGCAATGCTGCATATGACATCCCCGTGGAAAGAAATCTAAAGGGTAATGACAAAATATAAATGATAAGCTATCCACTTAAGTAAATGCTTATACATTGATGACACTTTGACTCCATTAATAACAAACCTTCGCACAAAAACAGACAAATGCAAGATGTGTGGTTTTTGGGTCATTTCCAAGGTTATATTGGATCAGAACACTTGTGGGGGGTGACACATACAGCAATAGAGGTCTCAATAACAAAAGATGTAAGGGCAGGTCATACATAAATATGTAAGTACATCATCAATATATCGGATGCATACATACCGTAACGTGGGGATCAGGCGCTCCTCGGCAGATATTGCTTTAGGCATCCTTGTGTCCTGAAACGTTATCCCAGGGCGCACAATCTCCAGCAATATATCAAAAGTGCGAAGGGACATCTGACAATAAGAAAAAACTCATCAGGATTGCTATGCAGAGAAGCATAGAGACAGTGGAAATGTCCTTCACTGTCACGTCTCCTCAAAAGGGGATGGACCCAAAATCTTCTACGCCTCCTGGGATCCACAATCACTGGGTATGACTGACCAAAATGTCGTGACAATACCCAGTTATACAACACATGCTCAGTTGTGTTAAAAGTAAGTGTGTCTCCCATATTTAGGACAAAGCACAACTCAGGCAACACAAGCACAGAGTGAAAGGGAAAGATTGTAGGGTGCCACCTGTTGAGGAGCCAATAAATATGGTTAATCATGATTATTTAAATATGTTTCAGGCCTAAAAACCGTTATTTGTCAGTTTTCCATGCTGCCGAGAAAATCTCGCCATACGGATGGCATACGGATGACACACGGATGTGTTCATGTGAGAAAATCGCATCCTCGCATTGCATACGGATTACATACGGATCACTTTTCTAGGAACTTCTCGGCGTATTACGGCCGTATAATACGGACCGAAATTTTAACGTTTAGTGTGACTCCGGCTTAAGTTTGAGCAAGCATGACTCCAGATTGGGAACCATAGGGTCAGCTCATCAAATGGTATAGATGAACCAACCAGCTATACTTTGCTTTATTACATGTTCACACATTCAGTATTTTGTCAGTATTTACATCAGAGTTTCTAAGCCAAAACCAGGAGTGGGTGAAAAATGCAGTAGTCCACATGTTTCTTTCATACGTTTCCTTTCATTGTTCCACTTCTGATTTTGGATTACAAATACTGATGTAAAATACAGACCAAATACTGATTGTGTGACCGTGACCTTACTGATATTCCTGCACAATTAACCCCTTCATGAACTGGCAATTTTTCATTGTAACATTTTAATTTTTTCTCTCCTTTTTCCCAAAACCATAACTTTTTTCTATCAATATGGCTGTGTGAGACTTGTTTTATGTGGGATGAGTTGTATTTTCGAATGATACGACTGATTTTACCATATGGTGTACTGGAAAATGGGAAAAAATTCCAAGCACGGTTAAATTACAAAAGAGTGCGATTCTACAATTGTTTTGTTTTTTTTGCTACAAGTTCACTAAATGCTAAAACTGACCTGCCATTATGATTCTCCAGATCAGTTCGAGTTTGCAGACATCAAACATGTATAGGTTCTTTTTTTATTTAAGTGGTGAAAAAAATCCAAAGCTTGTAAAACAAACAAAAAATCTGGGGCTGGATGAGGGCTTATTCTTTGCATGCTGAGCTGATATTTTTACTGATACCTTTCTGAGCTAGGTGAGATGTTTTGATAGCCTGTTCTGGCATTTTATTTGAATGTTGCGGTGACCAATAAAATGTAATTCTGGTGCTCTGATTTTGTTTCTTGTTACGCCGCTTACCAATCGAATTAATTTAGTTTGTATTTTAATAGAGCGGACATTTCTTAATGCAGTGATATCAAAAGTGTAATTTTTTTACTTGTTTCATTTTAAATGAGCCAAAAGTGGGTGATTTGATCTTTTACATTTTTGAAATATTTTTTAAAACTTTTTTTTTACTATTACTTTCTTCAATAGACCCTTTAGGAGATTGGAAGCTGCAAACTTCCGATTGCTTCTTCTACCCGTCTAATGTTGTAATGAGTGATTCCCTACTAAAATTTAAGAAGGAACTGGATGCCTTTCTTGAAAAGTATAATAGTACAGGCTATATTCACTAGTTTCCTAGATATTGCGTTGATCCAGGGAGCTAGTCTGATTGCCGTATGTGGAGTCGGGAAGTAATTTTTTCCCCAATGTGAAGCTTGCTGTTTGCCACTTGGGTTTTTTTTGCCTTCCTCTGGATCAACATGTTAGGGCAGGTTAGGATAGGATATGGGTTGAACTAGATGGACTTAAAGTCTTCCTTCAACCTTAATAACTATGTTACCCAAAGCAGGGCTTCAACCCTGCTGTGTGGAGCAGAAATAATCATCTCCTATGAATGCCGGTCACTGGCCAGTGCTAATTGGAGATCTGCAATGACAAGCACCGGGGTGTTGTGAAAGTGCTAGAAATGAATTCTGAGCAGAAGCTCCCTCTGGTGGTTACAAACAGTACTGAACTATCCAATGAAGATTGTGAAGATTGGCGATCAGGTGTTACTGACTGGTCTTATATAAGGGAGGTTCCCTTCCATCAGGGTTGCCGGTGATCAATTGTTCTGGTCTCATCTTTGATTCCTGTTCACTTTGTAGCTTGCTGTTTCGTGCCTGCATCTTCTGCTAACAGATAAGACATTTTCTTCTTTTGTTTTTGTGCTTGCTTTTTGCATTTTGTCCTGCACTTCTGTGGGGGTCTGCCGGGTCCCCTCCGGGGGCTTGTGCTCCTCTCAGTTTAGTTCAGCCACTGTTGTTTGTTCATTTGCCTTTTCCAGTTTTTTCAGTGGCTGCTGTTTAGTTTTGTTACACCAGAGAACTAATTTAGGTGGTAGAGGTCGTGTGATCTCAGGTGTTTTTGTAATTAGTAGTGTTGGTACTTTTCAGGGTTTTTTGGGATTGCAGTAAGTGTCCTTCCTATCCTTTTCTATTTAGGAAGTTTGGGCCCCAACGTTTGCTCATACTATTTTCTGTTTGTGTCTGTATTTCTTCTTGTCTAACCGCCATTACATGTTTGGGGGCTCTCTATGTTCTTTGGGGATCTGCTCCGGGGCAGATAGTTTTCCTCTTTCTGTCTTTAGGTGTAGTTAGCTTCTCAGGCTGTGACGAGGCATCTAGGACCAACGTACGTACGCTCCACGGCTGCCTTTAGTTGTGGTGGTTAGTCAGGGTACTGCAATCCCATAGATTCCAACCTCTCTGGTGTATTTCCTTTTTTGCCTGCTTTCCTCAGCTACCAAATCATAACAGTATCACCGGCCAAAAAACTGATATTTGTATGGTACTCACAGAAGGGAAAAATAGTGTTAAAGAAAGAAGATTGTCAGAGTTGTCAGAGATTTTTTTTTTTTCCCTCTGTTTCTCTGAATGCTGAGGAGGATTTTTTTTTCTCTCAATGGAGTTTGCGCAGTTGTCTGGCCGTGTGGATCAGCTTGCCACTGAAGTTCGGAGTATTGCTACATATCTTGCAGGGTTGCCTGTTGTGGAACCTAGGATTCCCATGCCAGATTTGTTTTTAGGGGATCGAGCTAAATTTCTGAATTTCAAAAATTACTGTAAGTTGTTTTTTGCCTTGAAATCTAAGTCCTCAGGGAACGCAGCACAGCAGGTTCAAATTGTCATCTCTCTCCTGCGCGGCGATCCTCAGGATTGGGCTTTTTCCCTGACACCTGGGGATCCTGTTTTGAGTAATGTTGATGCATTTTTTCAGGCTCTGGGGTTATTGTACGATGAGTCTAATGTCACTGATCAAGCTGAAAAAGCCTTGTTGGCATTAAATCAGGGGCTTGAGGACGCTGAGTTATACTGTCAGAGATTCCGAAGGTGGGCAGTCCTGACCAAATGGAATGACTATGCTTTGGCAGCCCTTTTTCGGAAGGGTCTGTCAGAAAATGTAAAGGATGTTATGGTGGGATTCCCTGTCCCCTCTGGTCTCAATGATTCTATGTCATTAGCGATTCAAATTGACAGACGTTTGCGTGAGCGTAGCGGTATGCGTGGAATAGTGTTGCCTTGTGAACCAGCTTCTGAACCCATGCAGTGTGATAGAGTGGCTTCTGGGGCACAGCGTCATGAGTTTCGAAAACGCAATGGGTTATGTTTCTACTGTGGTGATGCCTCTCATGCTATTTCAGTCTGCCCTAAGCGGGAAGATGTTTTGCACACACAGTTGTCTTGGGTAGTGTTCAGACTAATTTTTCGTTGACTGTTACCCTGATTTGCTCCCTGTCCACATTTTCTGCTCAGGCTTTCGTTGATTCGGGAGCAGCTATTAACCTGATGGATTTTGATTTTGCTAAACGTTGTGGGTTTCCCTTGATACCCCTACGGAAGTCTATTCCCTACTGGGGATCGATTCTACCCCTTTGGCTGAGAATAAACCTCAGTTCTCTACTCAGGTGATAATGAGGGTTGAACCTGATCATCAGGAGAGTTGCAAATTTTTGGTGCTGTATAATCTGCGTGACATTATCGTACTGGGTTTCCCTTGGTTACAGTCTCATAATCCTGTTTTGGATTGGAAATCTGAGTCTGTAACCAGTTGGGGCTGCCAATGTGTTAATACCAACACTCCTGTTTTTTCTGCCTCCCCCAGGCTCAAGATGTTCCTGACTTCTTGACTGATTTGTCTGATGTGTTTAGCGAAAGTAAATCTGCATCCTTGCCCCCCCATAGGAGCTATGACTGCGCTATTGAATTAATGCCTGGTAGTAAATTCCCTAAAGGTCGCCTTTTTAACTTGTCTGTACCTGAACATGACGCTATGCGGTCTTATATCAAGGAGTCATTGGAGAAGGGTCATATCAGACCATCCTCTTCACCCTTGGGTGCCGGTTTTTTCTTTGTGGCCAAAAAGGATGGTTCATTAAGGCCGTGTATTGATTATCGTCTCTTGAACAATATCACTGTGAAATATCAATATCCGTTACCCTTGATTTCTGACCTGTTTTCCAGGGTGAAAAGTGCTACTTGGTTTACCAAGCTTGACCTCAGGGGGGCATATAACCTTATTTGCATTAAGCACGGGGATGAATGGAAGACGGCATTTAATACCCCAGAGGGGCATTTTGAGTACCTAGTGATGCCCTTTGGGCTCACTAATGCTCCTTCTGTCTTCCAGTCCTTCATGAATGACATTTTCAGGGATTTTGTGAATAAATTTCTGATTGTTTATTTGGATGATATCTTGATTTTTTCCAATGACTGGGACTCTCATGTGAAACATGTTCGGACTGTATTCCAGATTTTGAGAGAGAATGCTCTGTATGTGAAGGGATCAAAGTGTCTTTTTGGCGTACAGAGGATCTCATTTCTGGGATTCATTTTGTCCCCATCTGTTATTGAAAGGACCCGGTCAAGGTTCAGGCCATCTGTGATTGGGTCCAACCTACTTCATTAAAGGCTCATCAAAGATTCTTGGGTTTTGCCAATTTTTATCGTAAATTTATTGGTAATTTCTCTGTTATTGTTAAACCATTGACTGATTTGACCAAAAAGGGTTCTGATGTGGTGAATTGGCCTCCTGAGGCAGTCTCTGCGTTTCAGGAACTTAAGCAGAGATTCACTTCTGCTCCTGTTCTACGGCAGCCTGATGTTTCTCTGCCATTTCAGGTGGAGGTTGATGCCTCTGAAATTGGGGCAGGTGCCGTTTTGTCCCAAAGAGATCCAGAGACCTCTAAAAGTAACCCTTGTGCCTTTTTCTCTCGAAAATTTTCTCCAACTGAACGTAATTATGACGTGGGTAATCGGGAGTTATTGGCCATGAAGTGGGCTTTTGAAGAGTGGAGACATTGGCTGGAGAGAGCCAAACATCAGGTGGTGGTCCTCACGGACCATAAGAATCTGGTTTATCTGAAATCAGCCAAGTGACTTAATCCTAGACAGGCCAGGTGGGCCTTGTTTTTCACATGTTTTAATTTTGTGGTTTCCTTTCTTCCTGGCACTAAGAATGTTAAGGCGGATGCCCTCTCGAGGAGTTTCCTTGCGGACTCTCCTGAGTTATCTGATCCTGCTGTTATTTTGAAAGAGGGTGTAGTCCTTTCCGCCATCTCGCCCAATTTGAGACTGGCTCTGGAAGGATGTCAGGAGGATAAACCCGAGCGCTGCCCTATTGGGAAATTGTTTGTCCCAGACCGGTGGAAAAAGAGTGTGATGTCTGAGATTCATTATTCCGCGTTGGCGGGTCATCCCGGAATTTTTGGTACCAGAGACTTGGTTAGTCGGTCCTTTTGGTGGCCTACTTTGTCTCGTGACGTCAGGGAATTTGTGCAGTCCTGCGGGACTTGCTCTCGCTCCAAGCCTTGCTCTCTCTCTAGTGGTTTGTTGATGCCATTGCCTGTGCCCAAGAGACCATGGACCCATATCTCTATGGATTTCATTTCCGACCTCCCTGTTTCTCAGAGAATGACCGTTATCTGGGTGATTTGTGATAGGTTTTCCAAAATGATACATCTTGCGCCATTACCTAATTTGCCTTCCTCCTCTGAATTGGTGCCTTTGTTCCTTCAGCACGTGGTTCGCTTACACGGCATTCCTGAGAACATTGTGTCTGACAGAGGAGTCCAGTTTGTTTCCAGATTTTGGAGGACTTTTTGTTCTAAACTTGGTGTTCAATTGTCTTTCTCCTCGGCTTTTCATCCTCAGACCAATGGACAAACTGAGAGAACAAACCAGACATTGGAGACTTATCTGAAATGCTTTGTGTCTGCTGATCAGGATGACTGGGTCTCTTTTTTGCCTTTGGCTGAGTTTGCTCTTAATAATAGGGCTAGCTCTGCCACTTTGATGTCTCCATTTTTCTGCAATTTTGGGTTTCACCCTCGATTTTCTTCAGGACAGACGGAGGCTTCTGTTTGTCCAGGTGTTGACTCTGTTGTGGAGCGTATGCAGCAGATTTGGGACCAGGTAGTGGAGAGGTTGTCCCTCTCTCAGGAGAGGGCCCAGCGGTTTGCCAACCGGCATAGGACTGATGGTCCTCGGTTTGAAGTGGGGGACTTGGTCTGGTTGTCCTCGAGAAATATCCCTATGAGAGTTGCATCTCCTAAGTTTAAGCCTAGGTTCATTGGACCTTATAAGATCATGGAGATTCTTAATCCTGTTTCCTTTCGTTTACTTCTTCCAGGGACATTTAAGATCCATAACGTGTTCCACAAGTCCTTATTGAAGAGGTTTGTCGAGCCAGTGGTTCCTATGGCTGTGCCTCCTGACCCTGTTTTGGTTGAGGGCAATCTGGAGTATGTGGTTGAGAAAATATTGAATTATCGTTTTTCTCGACGGAAACTCCAGTATTTGGTTAAGTGGAGAGGTTATGGTCAGGAGGACAATTCTTGGGTGTTTGCTTCGGACATCCATGCTAGGAGACTCATCCGTGCGTATCACAGAGCTCATCCTGACCGACCTGGTTGCTCAAATGAGGGTTTGTTGACCCCTCCTCAAGGGGGGGTACTGTTGTGAATGGTGCTAGAAATGAAATCTGAGCAGAATCTCCCTCTGGTGGTTACAAACAGTACTGAACTATCCAATGAAGATTGTGAAGATTGGCGATCAGGTGTTACTGACTGGTCTTATATAAGGGAGGTTCCCTCCCATCAGGGTTGCCGGTGATCAATTGTTCTGGTCTCATCTTTGATTCCTGTTCACTTTGTAGCTTGCTGTTTCGTGCCTGCATCTTCTGCTAACAGATAAGACATTTTCTTCTTTTAGTTTTTGTGCTTGCTTTTTGCATTTTGTCCTGCACTTCTGTGGGGGTCTGCCGGGTCCCCTCCGGGGGCTTGTGCTCCTCTCAGTTTAGTTCAGTCACTGTTGTTTGTTCATTTGCCTTTTCCAGTTTTTTCAGTGGCTGCTGTTTAGTTTTGTTACACCAGAGAACTAATTTAGGTGGTAGAGGTTGTGTGATCTCAGGTGTTTTTGTAATTAGTAGTGTTGGTACTTTTCAGGGTTTTTTGGGATTGCAGTAAGTGTCCTTCCTATCCTTTTCTATTTAGGAAGTTTGGGCCCCAACGTTTGCTCATACTATTTTCTGTCTGTGTCTGTATTTCTTCTTGTCTAACCGCCATTACATGTTTGGGGGCTTTCTATGTTCTTTGGGGATCTGCTCCGGGGCAGATAGTTTTCCTCTTTCTGTCTTTAGGTGTAGTTAGCTTCTCAGGCTGTGACGAGGCGTCTAGGACCAACGTAGGTACGCTCCACGGCTGCCTTTAGTTGTGGTGGTTAGTCAGGGTACTGCAATCCCATAGATTCCAACCTCTCTGGTGTATTTCCTTTTTTGCCTGCTCTCCTCAGCTACCAAATGATAACACCGGGTCCTTCTGCAGACACCTGCTGTTATGCCATCCCATCTGCACCTCGCCATCAGGTCAAAAGGGCACAGATGGGCGGGTCTTATGATGCTCTTTCGGTATGCTCGAGTTAAAGGAAACATGTCAGTAGGGTTAAGCATAGTAACCTACACAAAGTGGCAGGTCGCTGCCGCTATGCTGAATAAAATGATACCTTGATTGATGAAATTCGCCTTGTGGCTGTTTAGGTTACTATGCATAATCTTGCTGACAGGTTCTATTTAAATGCTGCTGTTTGTGATTGTCAGCGGCATGTAACAGGTTAACAGGGGTGGGTGGATCACAATTCCACCAGTGTCTGTTAGAGGTACAAGATAGCTGATCATAGCCCACATCAAAGGGAGGGACACAACCTTTGACCTATCTATATGTTACAGGTCGTAAAGGGGTTTAGGATGTCTTCTGCATAGCTGTGTTGTAAGAAGGCATAGTAGAGCTGTAGTAGACTATCATTTGCTTCTGATTTTATTTGTGAACACATTAAAGGCTAATTGTAAGAAATATTAGAAACAAAATTATGGCATGCTCCACTAATTTGCATGGATTTTTCCTGGAAGCATTGTATTGAGGGGAGCATTTCTCCATAAATTTAGTACCAGATCAAAGTTGTATGACAGTTAGTGTTGAGCATTCCGATACCGCAAATATCGGGTATCCGCCGATATTCGATGTATCGGAATTCCGATTCTGAGATCCGATATTTTTTGCATATCGGATACCGGAATCGGAATTTTCCTGTAAAGTATATGGGGAGTTCCTGTGTCACAGAAGGAAGTACGTGACACAGGAACTTCCCGAAAGTGTCACTGTCAGTGTCGGTCGGGTCTGTCAGGAGTCAGGACTCAGCACTTACCTGGCAGAAGATCCCTGGTGGTCACATCCTGGATGGCCGTCCATTACCCTCCCCTGGCGGTCACATGCAGCTTCTCGCGATAACTGCACGTGACTGCCGGGTACTGGGTAATCTCGGCCAGCTGTACTCTCGCGACAGCTGGCCGTTAAGAAGTCCGGATGACGTCAGCGCCGGGAATCTCTCATGTAAGCAGCTCTGCTGTGTCGGGATGTCAGGTTGAGCCTGGCATCCAGATGTAGCAGAGCTGGACTCGTCGTGGGACACTCGTGATTTTGGACTACGTCGGACAGGGAGTATTTGTGTTTGTTTGCTATTTTTGTTTTTTTTACAGTAGATTGATGGCGTTGCAGGATGAGAGTAAATAAAAAATAATGAAAACTGTGTTGTGTCTTATTTCATTTAAAGACTTTATTCTGGCTGTGTCTTTTTTAAAAAATTTACAAACTTTATGATTAATAATGGATCGGTGTCTTATTGACGCCACTCCATTATTAACCGGGCTTATTGTCACCATTCAATAAAGGTGATATTAACCCCTTATTACCCCACTTGCCACCGCTACAGGGCAAGTGGGAAGAGCCGGGTAAAGTGCCACAATTGGCGCATCACTGGATGCGCCAATTGTGAGGCTGCTGCAGCCTGGTATTTTTAGGCTGTTGAGGGCCAAAATCTATGGGCCTTGACAGTCTTTTAATACCAGGCCGCAGCAGTCTTCTTTTTACTTGGCTGGTTAACAAAAATAGGGGGACCCCCACGCAATTTTTTTTTCGAGGGAATCCCCTATTTTTGTTAACCAGCCAAGATAAGCAGACTGCTGTGGCCTGGTATTATCAGGCTTGCAAAGTTCATGGATATTGGATCCTTACCAGCCTGAAATACCAGGCCTCAGTAGTCTGCTTCATCTGGCTGGTTAACAAAAATAGGGGGACCCACACGCCATTTTTTTTTCGAGGGATCCCTATTTTTGTTAACCAACCAATATAAGCAGACTGCTGTGGCCTGGTATTAACAGGCTTGCTATGTTCATGGATCTTGGATCCTTAACAGCCTTAAATACCAGGCCTCAGTAGTCAGCATCATCTGGCTGGTTAACAAAAATAGGGGGACCCAAAGCCATTTTTTTTTCGAGGGGATACCCTATTTTTGTTAATCAGTTTAGTTCTGGTCAGTCGGGTTTCCCTCTGACGTCACTGATGCTGTGCGGTGTCCCCGGCTGATCTGAACTGATTAGCCTTGGATGCAATCAATTACGCTTCACAGCTAATCACTTCCTCTCCTGTCAGCCGGGAGAGGAGCTCATTTATTCGGGGGTTTACTGCGAGGCTGGCAGCATTAGCTGTGGTCCCTGCAGTAAGCGCTAACCCTTTCAGAAGGATTACATCGGGGGACGTGACTGAACACCAGATAGGTAAGAATTAAGTTGCTTTATTATTTTATTTTTATTACAGGTGAACAAGGGCTTCAAATGAATTTACCTGGAAAATAAAATATGGTCAAAAACTTTCATTATTTCATTAAAATTATTTTTAATTAAAGTGTGTGTTTTATTTTTATTTCATACAATAGGATTAATAATTGATAGTTGTCTAATTGACAGCTCTCAATTATAAAACTGGCATAAAGTCACCTTTCAATAGCAAGGTGGCTTTAACCCATTATTAACCCATTCGCCACCGCTACAGGGTAATGGAAATAGACGGGCTAACAGCCAGAAAGGGCGAATCTAATTATAGATTTGCCTTTTCTGGGGTGTCTGGGGGCAGCTGTTAGTAGCCGGGGGGGGCAAAAATAATGGTCCCTCTCTGGGCTATTATTATCTGCCCCCACTCGCTGGCTTTGTCTGTCTGGTTGAGAAAATAGTGCGGGAGCCCACGCATTTTTTTTCAACAATTTTACACCTCATATATATATATATATATGATGGCTATATATATCATATACATTTACATATATATATATATATATATATATATATATATTTATATATATTTATTTATAGTACAGACACTTCTACATAGTATAATAGCCGCTAATTCAATTGCCGGCTTTTGTGAAATTACAGACCCGACATGAAATGACACATGGTTTACATACAGTTAACCATGTCATTTCATGTAGTTTGATATATGGTTTTCACTAACAATTACATGAGTGTATGTGTGCAAAATTTCTCACATGTAGGGGTTAATTAAAGTAATTAAAGGTGTAAATTCATAGAAAAAAAAAGCTTTTTTTCAACGAATTTACACTTTTATTAACCCCTTCATATGTGAAATTTTGCACACATACACTCATGTAATTGTTAGTGAAAACCATTCATCAAACTACATGAAATGACATGGTTAACTGTATGTAAACCATGTGTCATTTCATGTCTGCTGGTTCTGTAATTTAACAAAAGCCAACATTGCCCGGCAATTGAATTAGCGGCTATTTTACTATGTAGAAGTGTATGAACTATAAATATATATATATATATATACATGTCACAATGACATGTATATATATATATATATATATAGGTATTCTATGTGTGTATATCTAGTGTTTACAAGGAAAGAAAGGGTTTATTTTAATTCTGATATTTCTGTCCCATTGACTTTGGGTATCGGTCAGATCCAAACCAATACGATACTTCTTGATATCGGGAAGCATCGCTCAACACTAATGACAGTATATAGAGAGTATGTAGCGCCATACAATTGTTGCACTTGCTCCATACACAAGTTAGCCATATACTTGGGGCATTTAAGTCTTAAAAGCTTGCAGTTAAAATAAATCAAATTGTGTAGCTGGCTCAATCTAGAGGTTTTCCAACACCATCAAGAAACACGAACCGTGGTGTCGAACAGTAGTAGCACTTGACCATGACCTGAGGCATGTGTGCGAAACACAGTGCACATCAGGCTGTTTACCAGTAACCCTTATATACTGTTCCTCGCTCTCTTTATGTTTGCATATCTTTCTGAAAATTTAAATTTATCATACTGTTTCAAAAGCAAGTTATTCATATCTTAGTATTTAAATTTATAAAAGAAAAATGTAACTAACCCACAGAAAAAAATGAACACTTAAATTGTTGTTCTTGCTATGGCATACTTAACTAATAAAATTGAGAAGCACTGAGAAAATACCTCATGTCACTTTGGGAAACCAAAACTTCAATTGCTTACACATTAGTTCTAAAATATACACAGCAATTACAACAGCCACCTGTTTTACAAGATAGTAGGTGAAATCTAGGGAGACACCACTTATGGTGACGCTTTTCAAATATGAGCCTGGAGGAGCACCTGGGGAGAAAACATTTTCTTAAGAAGTCAATTTACGTAGATTGTTCAAAGGTGCCGCTGTATGCTGCTTTACTTGTGTGGATAGTTTGTGTCAATACCTTTCTAGACAAGAATGGTAATGCTCTACTAATAGATGGACAAACTGTCATTTATTCAAGAACATTTACAATTAAAAGAATCAAAGTTTCCTCTAGAAGCTGTAATGTTTTATCATGCTAATGTGTCAAATGGCATATAAAGAACTGTTAAGGGGCCTTTACACATAGCGACGCACCAGCGATCACGATAACAATCCGACCAGGCAAAGATCGCTGGTGCATCGTTACATGATCGCAAATTAGCTTTCAAACAGTCCGATCTCCTCAACGACGCAAGACAGATCAGCGATTTGCATAACGACCTCGCCGGTCGTTGCGTCCTTGTCAAACTATTTTATTGTAACCGATTCTGACCTCGTGGGCGTGCTTCAGCGTTTCCCTTTTAACACCCCCCAGCACTGATTGGTGGTCACTGCTGCGCTCTCATTGGGCAGCGGCGTCATAAAAGAGAACATATTAGCGCTACAGTTTATATCTCGCGAGCGCTGTGGTTTACTTAAATACCAGCATTGTTCACGTGTGAGTTCATTTCTGGCTGGGTTTGCAATTCATCCTTCTTCAGCGACCCCGTTGAAGATGCATCAGCGATATTTACCAGGTTCAGCATTTTTTGGCTCCATCTGAAGACGCAACAGCGCAATTTTGCAAGACCTTCATTTTTTCCCCCGTCATACCTTCTGATTTTTTGCCACCATCAAAGGTAGGTTTTGTTTGGTGTTTAAAGTTATTATGTTTGTGTACACAATTTTTTGTTTTTTGTTTGTTTTTTTGCCGTGCCCACCTGCATTGCTGTTTTTTAAAAAGCATTAACTATTATAAATCAAACTCTTTATCAATCTCTTTTTTTCCTTAAGTATGTCCATTGTGTCCATACACACTGGCCTGGTCAGCCATTTTGTTTTTCAGACTGCGCCCGCCCCCATTCTTCTTAGTTTAGAGCTTTTTACTTTCATAGCTCTGGCCTGTAATGTAACATTCTCACCATTTCCTTTATTTATTTTCCAGATGTCAGCAAGTAGTCAAGATTTCATTCGCCAGTTGATTGACTGGCGAATGAAAAAAAAAAAAATCTCTCTTTAAATCTTCTGATTCAGCGAGTGTGAGCGAGCTGAGTGTGACCGGTGCGCAAGTGTGAACGGTGGTAAGTGTGACTTGAGATTCAGTGACTTTGGATTCAGGGAGTTTCCAAGGGAGGATTTACTGAATTGCTGTTACCGTATATTTTATTAATACTTTTTATTTATTTTTACTTATCTTTGCTGTCTGGTGAAATCCCCATTAGATATGTGCTCCACTATTGCCAATGCCATCCAGTGTACATCTTGCCACATGTATGCAGTCCTTGAACAGCCGATCGAGGGTGCATACTGCTGTGTGAGATGTGAGCACGTTGTGCATTTGGAAGCCCAAATCTTGGATCTAAATGTGCAGCTGGCAACACTGAGATCCATAGACAATATGGAAAGGAGTCTTCTGCTCACTGAGCAGACGCTCAATGGGATAGATGAGGGGGGATGCTAGGGTGGAGCTGCAGGACACTGAAGTAGTAAGGTGGGTGACAGTTAGAAAGCGGGGTAGAGGGAAGAGCGCCAGGGAGGCTAGTCTTGATCTGGCACACCCCAATAAGTTTGCAAAGTTGGCAGATGAGGGGGTTGTCAGTTCAGGGGTAGCACTGCTGCAGCCAGGCATGTCCTCTGAAAGCCGGGGGAGTGTCTGCTCCAGTAAGGGGGGAAGGAGAGCAGGGCAGGCAAGACAGGTGCTGGTAGTGGGGGACTCAATTATTAGGGGAACAGATAGGGCAATCAGTCACAAAGACAGGGATAGTCGAACAGTGTGCTGCCTACCTGGCGCTCGAGTCCGACACATCGCTGATCGGGTTGACAGATTACTGGGAGGGGCTGGTGAGGACCCAGCGGTCATGGTGCACATTGGCACAAATGACAAAGTAGAGGTAGGTGGAAGGTCCTTAAAGACGATTTCAGGGAATTAGGCTGCAAGCTTAAAGCAAGGACCTCCAACGTGGTATTTTCTGAAATACTGCCAGTACCACGTGCCACACCAGAGAGGCAACGGGAGATTAGGGAGGTTAATAAGTGGCTCAAGAATTGGTGTAGGAAGGAGGGGTTTGGGTTCCTGGAGAACTGGGCCGACTTCTCAGTTGGCTACAGGTTCTATGCTAGGGATGGGCTGCACCTCAATGGGGAGGGTGCAGCTGTGCTGGGGGAGAAAATGGCTAGAAGGTTGGAGGAGTCTTTAACCCCTTCACCCCCAAGGGTGGTTTGCACGTTAATGACCGGGCCAATTTTTACAATTCTGACCACTGTCTCTTTATGAGGTTATAACTCTGGAACGCTTCAACGGATCTTCGCGATTCTGAGATTGTTTTCTCGTGACATATTGTACTTCATGATAGTGGTAAAATTTCTTCCATATAACTTGCGTTTATTTATGAAAAAAACGCAAATATGGCAAAAAATTTGAAAATTTTGCAATTTTCAAACTTTGAATTTTTATTCCCTTAAAACAGAGAAATTTGTCACACAAAATAGTTAAGAAATAACATTTCCCACATGTCTACTTTACATCAGCACAATTTTGGAAACAAATTTTTTTTTGTTAGGAAATTATAAGGGTTAAAAGTTGACCAGCGATTTCTCATTTTTACAACAAAATTTACAAAGTCATTTTTTTTGGGACCACCTCATATTTGAAGTCACTTTGAGGGTCTATATAGCAGAAAATACCCAAAGTGACACCATTCTAAAAACTACACCCCTCAAGGTACTCAAAACCACATTCAAGAAGTTTATTAACCCTTCAGGTGCTTCACAGAGCTGAAGCACGCGGAAGGAAAAAATGAACATTTTACTTTTTAGTCACAAAAATGTTCTTTTACAAACATTTTTTTATTTTCACAAGGGAAAAAGGAGAAAAAGGACGATAAAGTTGTTGTGCAATTTCTCCTGAGTACGCCGATACCCCATATGTGAGGGAAAACCACTGTTTGGGACACACGGCAGAGCTCGGAATGGAAGGAGCGCAGTTTGTCTTTTCCAAACCAAAATTGGCTGGAATTGAGAACGGACGCCATGTCGCGTTTGGAGAGGCCCTGATGTGCCTAAACAGTGGAAACCCCCCACATGTGACCCATTTTGGAAACTAGACCCCCTAAGGAACTTATCTAGATGTGTGGTGAGTAGTTTGAACCCTCAAGTGCTTCACGCAAGTTTGTAATGTAGAGCCGTGAAGAAAAAAAAATCATATTTTTTCCACCAAACATGATGTTTTAGTCCCCAAATTTTATTTTCCCAAGGGTAAGAGGAGAAATTGGACCACAAAAGTTGTTGTCCAACATGTCCTGAGTACGCTGATACCCCATATGTGGGGGGGAACCACTGTTTGGGCACACGGCAGGGCTCGGAATGGAAGGAGCGCAGTTTGTCTTTTCCAAACCAAAATTGGCTGGAATTGAGAACGGACGCCATGTCGCGTTTGGAGAGGCCCTGATGTGCCTAAACAGTAGAACCCCCCACATGTGACCCCATTTTGGAAACTAGACCCCCTAAGGAACTTATCTAGATGTGTGGTGAGCACTTTGAACCCTCAAGTGCTTCACGCAAGTTTGTAATGTAGAGCCGTGAAGAAAAAAAATCATATTTTTTCCACAAACATGATGTTTTAGTCCCCAAATTTTTATTTTCCCAAGGGTAAGAGGAGAAATTGGACCACAAAAGTTGTTGTCCAACATGTCCTGAGTATGCTGATACCCCATATGTGGGGGGGAACCACTGTTTGGGCGCACGGCAGGGCTTGAAATGGAAGGAGCGCCGTTTGACTTTTCCAAACCAAAATTGGCTGGAATTGCGAACGGACGCCATGTCGCGTTTGGAGGGCCCCTGATGTGCCTAAACAGTGGAAACCCCCCACATGTGACCCCATTTTGGAAACTAGACCCCCTAAGGAACTATCTAGATGTGTGGTGAGCACTTTGAACCTTCAAGTGCTTCACGCATGTTTGTAATGTAGAGCCGTGAAGAAAAAAAATCATATTTTTTCCACAAGCATGATGTTTTAGTCCCCAATTTTTTATTTTCCCAAGGGTAAGAGGAGAAATTGGACCACAAAAGTTGTTGTCCAACATGTCCTGAGTACGCTGATACCCCATATGTGGGGGGGAACCACTGTTTGGGTGCACGGCAGGGCTTGAAAGGGAAGGAGCGCCGTTTGACTTTTCCAAACCAAAATTGGCTGGAATTGCGAATGGACGCCATGTCGCGTTTGGAGGGCCCCTGATGTGCCTAAACAGTGTAAACCCCCAAAATGTGACCCCATTTTGGAAACTAGACCCCCTAAGGAACTTATCTAGGTGTGTGCTGAGCACTTTGAACCCCAAGTGTTTCACTAACGTTTATAATGCCCTGGCGTGAAAAAAAAAATATATTTTTTTTTCCACAAAAGTGATGTTTTAGTCCCCAATTTTTTATTTTCCCAAGGGTAAGAGGAGAAATTGGACCCCAAAAGTGGTTGTCCAATTTGTCCTGAGTACGCTGATACTCCATATGTTGGGGGGATCCACTGTTTGGGCACACGGCAGGGCTCGGAAGGGAAGCAGTGAAGTTTTGGAATGCAGACTTTGATGGAATGGTCTGCGGGCGTCATGTTCCGTTAGCAGAGCCCCTGATGTGCCTAAACAGTGGAAACCCCCCACATGTGACCCCATTTTGGAAACTAGACCCCCTAAGGAACTTATCTAGGTGTGTGGTGAGCACTTTGAACCCCCAAGTGTTTCACTAACGTTTATAATGCCCTGGCATGAAAAAAAAAATATTTTTTTTTTCCACAAAAGTGATGTTTTAGTCCCCAATTTTTAATTTTCCCAAGGGTAAGAGGAGAAATTGGACCCCAAAAGTGGTTGTCCAATTTGTCCTGAGTACGCTGATACCCCATATGTTGGGGGGATCCACTGTTTGGGCATACGGCAGGGCTCGGAAGGGAAGCAGTGACGTTTTGGAATGCAGACTTTGATGGAATGGTCTGCGGGCGTCATGTTCCGTTAGCAGAGCCCCTGATGTGCCTAAACAGTGGAAACCCCCCACATGTGACCCCATTTTGGAAACTAGACCCCTAAGGAACTTATCTAGGTGTGTGATGAGCACTTTGAACCCCCAAGTGTTTCACTAAAGTTTATAATGCCCAGGTGTGAAAAAAAAAATCCTACTTTTTACCTCACACAAATGATGTTTTAGTCCCCAATTTTTTATTTTCCCAAGGTTAAGAGGAGAAATTGGACACCAAAAGTTGTTGTCCAATTTGTCCTGAGTACACTGGTACCCCATATGTGGAAAAAAACTGTTTGGGCACAATTCGGGGCTCAGAAGGGAAATTGTGACGTTTTGGAAGCAGACTTTGATGGAATGGTCTGCGGGCGTCATGTTCCGTTTGCAGAGCCCCTGATGTGCCTAAACAGTAAAAAAAACCCACAAGTGACATAATTTTGGAAAGTAGACTCCCAAGGAACTTTTCTAAATGTGCCCCCTTCTGGAACTAATCTTTCCTGTAAAGTAAATTAGTAGTGCATGGAGGTGTGGTACAATTTGAAACAATCCTTCATACACAGGCCAGGTTTTTCGGGGCAGGTGTCGCATTGGTAAGTGGTGTCCTTGCGTATTCCCCTTTTGTAACACACTCGGCACCTTTTTTGTGGCTTACCTTTTCTTCCAGTTGGCGGGAACACCCCCGGGAAATGCTGACCTGGTATGATACGAGCACTTTCAGTTCCGGAAGTACTGGGGCCCGCTGTTTCCTGAGCGCCAAACATCAGGGCCTTAACCACTACCTCCTGAAACTGAAGGTACGTCGTATCGCTGTTGCGTGCACATCGTGACAGCAGGAAAGCGTTGAGCATTGCCATTTGGACGATGTGCACGGACAGCTTCTTGTACCACACCTTGGCCTTTCTCAAAGCACTGTACGGTTGGAGGAGTTGATCAGAGAGATCAACACCCCCCATGTATTTATTGTACCCCAGTACACAGTCCGGTTTGCGGACCTGTGTAGAGGTACCCCGTACAGTGCTGAGGGCGCTGCCATCACCATGTATGGTGGTCAAGAGAAGGACATCCCTCTTGTCCTTGTACTTGACCACCAACAGGTGGTCGCTACATTGGGCTCTGCTCTCACCCTTTCTGAGCATCAGCCCAAGTAGCATCTTTGGGAGGCCTCTCTGATTTTTGCGGACGGTACCGCAGACTGCGATACCTCGCGCAGAGAGGGATTTGTAGAGTGGGATGCTGGAATAAAAGTTATCAGTGTAAAGGTGATAACCTTTATCCAGCAGTGGGTGCACCAAATCCCACACAATTTTCCCACTCACTCCCAGGACGGGGGAACACTCAGGGGGTACAATCCTGGTGTCCTTTCCTTCGTAAACTCTAAAGCTGTGTGTGTACAGCTTGTAGAGTTTGATTCCGTACCTTGCCCTCTTGCTGGGCAGGTACTGGCGGAATGCGAGCCGTCCCTTAAAATGAACCAAGGACTCATCCACGCAGATGTCCCTTTGGGGCACATACACTTCAGCAAACTTTTTGTTGAAGTGTTCGATGACCGGCCGAACTTTGAACAGGCGGTCAAAGTTGGGGTCATCTCGTGGGGGACACTGTGCATTATCATTATAATGCAGGAATTTGTGGATGGCCTCAAAACGCGTCTGAGCCATGACCATTCGGAACAGTGGAGTGTTGTATAAAATATCAACACTCCAATATTGCCGAATTTCTGGCTTCTTCAGGATCCCCATATGGAGGACCAGGCCCCAAAACTGCATCATTTCAACTGCGTCTACAGGAGACCAGTTGGAAAATGATGAACGGGGGTTTTGCGCCAAAAATTGCCGAGCGTACAAATTTGTTTGCTCCACCATGAGGTTAATTAAATCCTCAGAGAAAAAGACTTTGAAAGTCTATTTCTGTGAAGCCGGTAGAGTCAAACCTGATTCCTGATTCTGCCACAAAATCAGGAATCAGTGGCTCGTAATTTTCGGGGGCCGGGGTCCATACGGGGTCCGAAGAGGGGTGCGCTGGTTCATTTTCAGGGGCGGGCGCTGCCTCATGTTCTGTCCTGGGGCGTCTGCGTGGCGGTTCCGCAGGACCCGAGGAGGAAGATGAGGAGGAAGAAGAATCTTCATCTGAAAAATAAAGAAATGTGGGATCCTCTCCCTCGCTATCAGTGTCGGAGGCAAGGAAAGTGTATGCCTCCTCCACTGAATAGCGCTGTTGGGATGAGCGTGACGAGCGGGACATTTTTTTGTGAATGTGGTGCTTTGTGTGAACTTTATTTATAACTTGTGTGTGTGTGTGGGGGGGATAGTGATTGGTGTAAACTAATGCCACACTAAACAATATCGCTAACGGGATCGCTAAAAAAGTCACTATTTAGCGATCCTGTTAGCGATGTTGTTCAGTGCGGCAGCTTCCAGCGACGAGCTTCCTGCTGTGATCTCGCTCGTCGCTGGAATCGTTCCGGACCCTATTTTCTCGTCGGCGCTCCCGCTGGGTAAGTATCTAATCGCTGTGTGGCACCTTTTCTTAGCAATTTAGCGGTACTTTTGTACCGCTAAAGTCGTTAAGAAGATCGCTAACGGCGATAGCGTCGTTAACTATATCGCTAAATGTGGCCGCATTTAGCGATATAGAAACAATCCCGCTAGCGATCGCATTAGTATGCGTCGTTATTGTGATCGCTAGCGGGATTGTTTAGTGTGGCAGTACCTTAAGCTGAAAAGAAAAAGCTAAAAGAAAAGAAAGCGAATAGGGAAAAAAAAGGCCCGTGAAAAAAAGTCTAAACCAGCAGGCACGAGCTCTGATAAGTGACCGGTGTCACTTATCAAAGTTCCGTGGCTGCTGGATGTGCGCACGGGAGTGACGGAAAGGGGGGTGAAAAAAAAAAACTGGCAGGCACGAGCTCTGATAAGTGATCGGTGTCACTTATCAAAGTTCCGCGGCTGCTGGATGTGCGCACGGGAGTGGCGGAAAGGGGGGTGAAAAAAAAAAAAACTGGCAGGCACGAGCTCTGATAAGTGACCGCTGTCACTTATCAAAGTTCCGCGGCTGCTGGATGTGCGCATGGGAGTGGCGGAAAGGGGGGTGAAAAAAAAAACTGGCAGGCACGAGCTCTGATAAGTGACTGGTGTCACTTATCAAAGTTCCGCGGCTGCTGGATGTGCGCATGGGAGTGGCGGAAAGGGGGGTGAAAAAAACAAAAAAAAAACAGCAGGAACGAGCTCTGATAAGTGACTGGTGTCACTTATCAAAGTTCCGCGGCTGCTGGATGTGCGCACGGGAGTGGCGGAAAAGTTGGTGGAAAAAAAAAAAAACAGCAGGAACGAGCTCTGATAAGTGACTGGTGTCACTTATCAAAGTTCCGTGGCTGCTGGATGTGCGCACGGGAGTGGCGGAAAAGTTGGTGAAAAAAAAACAAAAAAAAAAACAGCAGGAACGAGCTCTGATAAGTGACTGGTGTCACTTATCAAAGTTCCGTGGCTGCTGGTGTGTGCACGGGAGTGGCGGAAAAGTTGGTGAAAAAAAAAAAAAAAAAAACCAGCAGGAACGAGCTCTGATAAGTGACTGGTGTCACTTATCAAAGTTCCGTGGCTGCTGGATGTGCGCACGGGAGTGGCGGAAAAGTTGGTGAAAAAAAAAAAAAAAAACAGCAGGAACAAGCTCTGATAAGTGACTGGTGTCACTTATCAAAGTTCCGTGGCTGCTGGGTGTGCGCACGGGAGTGGCGGAAAAGTTGGTGAAAAAAACAAAAAAAAAACAGCAGGAACGAGCTCTGATAAGTGACTGGTGTCACTTATCAAATTTCCGTGGCTGCTGGGTGTGCGCACGGGAGTGGCGGAAAAGTTGGTGAAAAAAAACAAAAAAAAAACAGCAGGAACGAGCTCTGATAAGTGACTGGTGTCACTTATCAAAGTTCCGTGGCTGCTGGATGTGCGCACGGGAGTGGCAGAAAAGTTGGTGAAAAAAAACAAAAAACGGCAGGAACGAGCTCTGATAAGTGACTGGTGTCACTTATCAAAGTTCCGTGGCTGCTGGATGTGCGCACGGGAGTGGCGGAAAGGGGGGGTGAAAAAAAAAAAACAGCAGGCACGAGCTCTGATAAGTGACCGCTGTCACTTTCAAAGTTTGCGGCTGCTGGATGTGCGCACGGAGGGGGGTGCGAAAGTGTTGATCGGTGAACTGCGTCACCAATCAACGCTCGGCGGCGCAAAGGGGGGGTAAAAAGAGGGGGAAGGGAAGGGGGAGGGGGGAATGGGGGGATTGGGGTGGATCGGGCAGGGATCGGGGCTCAAAAACTCATGTTTGTAGTCTTTTCTTTCTTTTCTCTTCTTCACTCTTCTTTCTTCTCTCTTCTTTCTTCTCTCTTCAGCAGGAGTTGTGGTGTCACAGGCTACTGTGGCACCAAAAGGCCCGCACAGGAGGAGATCTGGCAGTGTGACCGCACAGCAGGAATCCTCAGCAAGTGTGAGGACCCCTGCAGTGCGGTCAGACAGGTCAGATCCAGTTTGCAGACAGGTCACAGAGCGGTCACATCGCTGCTGTGACCTGTCATTGGTGGGATCGATGATCACATCAATCCCACCAATCAAAGGAGACCCCTGCATTGCCGGTTGCTAGGCACCGGCCTAGTAATCGGAGCTCACAGCTCCGATTCCTAGGCAGGTCACCGGCAGGTCACCTAGCAGGGCACAGAGCGGTCACACCGCTGCTGTGCCCTGTGATTGGCGCGATCGTCGATGACATCGATGGCGCCAATCAGTTCCTTCATGCCCTACAGGCCCTGGCCTAGGATCGGTGCTATTACTGCACCGATCCAGGCAGGTACAGGCAGGGCACAGCGCGGATATACCGCGGCTGTGCCCTGCGATTGGCGCGATCGATGTGATCGGCGATCGCGCCAATCCGGGCGGGGGTCTGGACCTTCCTAGGCCCAGGCCTAGGATCGAGTACATCGGTACTCGATCCTAGCCTGTGATCTCACTGTTTCAGCCGCTCTGATTGGCTGAAACAGTGAGAAAGGCTGTGATTGGCTGTTCAGAATTCAACAGCCAATCACAGCGATCGGGAGGCCTGAGGGCGGAGGACGCAGCCCGGGATGCCAATGCCAACTTCCAAGAGGTAAGCTGGCGTCGGAATTTTAATGCGATCACCGCTACTTAAGTCGCGATGTCGCATTAAAGGGCATGACGTACTATCCCGTCCATGGTCAGAATGGCACGGGTTTTATGGACGGGATAGTACGTCTAATGTCAGAGAGGGGTTAAACTAGGGACTGGGGGGAGGGTATTCATTTTATAGGAGGGGAAGGCAGTGCAGATAGAGACCTGGGCACAAATAATGAAATTGGGGGTGGGGGTGGCATGGGGGGTGGGGTTAGAACAGTTAATAATTTAAGAAAGAATAGAGGTTCAGAGAGATACATAAAGTGCATGTATACTAATGCTAGAAGCCTCACCAACAAAATGGAGGAATTAGAATTAATTTTGTTGGAACATAATTATGACATGGTGGGGATATCTGAGACTTGGCTGGATGAGAGCCACGACTGGGCGGTTAATTTACAGGGCTATAGTCTGTTTAGAAATGACCGTAAAAATAAGCGATGTGGGGGTGTGTGTTTATATGTAAAATCATTCTTAAAACCCATCCTGCGTGATATCTGTGAATCTAATGAAGATGTAGAGTCTCTGTGGGTGGAGATTAGGGGAGGGGGGAAAAATAATAAATTGCTGATAGAGGTTTGTTATAAGTCTCTTAAAATAATGGAAGCAACAGAGAATATCCTCGTAAAGCAAATAGATGAAGCAGCAACTCAAGGAGAAGTCATTATTATGGGGGACTTCAACTACCCTGAAATACATTGGGGAACAGAAACCTGCAGTTCCAGCAAAGGTAATAAGTTTCTGGCAACTATGAGAGACAATTACCTTTCACAACTAGTTCAGGACCCAACAAGAGGGGGGCACTGCTAGACCTAATATTAACCAACAGGCCAGACCGCATATCAAATATAAGGGTTGGGGGTCATAGTGATCACAAAATAATAAGCTTTCATGTATCCTTTAATAAGATGTGTAGTCGAGGGGTTACAAGGACACTAAACTTCAGGAAGGCAAATTTCCAACGGATGAGAGATGATCTTGGTGCAATAAATTGGAACGATATCCTGAGACATAAAAATACACAAAGAAAATGGGAGACGTTTATTAGTATCCTGAATAGGACCTGTGCACAGTATATACCCTATGGGAATAAACATGCTAGAATTAGGAGGAAACCACTATGGCTAAATAGATCTGTAAGGGGCACAATAAGGGACAAAAAGAAAGCGTTTAGGGAATTAAAGCAAGTAGGTAGTGAAGAGACATTAAATAAATACAGAAGACTGAATAAATTCTGTAAAAAGCAAATCAAGACAGCAAAGATTGAGGCAGAGAGACTCATTGCCAGAGAAAGTAAAAATAATCCCAAAATATTCTTTAACTACATAAATAGCAAGAAACTAAAAAATGATAGTGTTGGTCCCCTTAAAAATAGTCTGGGTGAAATGGTGGATGAGGATGAGGAAAAAGCCAATATGCTAAATGACTTTTTTTCAACTGTATTTACACAAGAAAATCCCATGACAGATAACATGATCAGAGATAAAAAAAATTCTCCATTAAATGTCACCTGCTTAACCTAGCAGGAAGTACGGCGGCGTCTAAAAATCACTAAAGTTGACAAATCCCGGGCCCGGATGGGATACACCCCCGAGTACTGCAGGAATTAAGTACAGTTATAGATAGACCTTTATTTTTAATCTTTAAAGATTCCATAATAACTGGGTCTGTACCACAGGACTGGCGTATAGCAAATGCGGTGCCAATATTCAAAAAGGGGGCAAAAACTGAACCTGGAAATTATAGGCCAGTGAGCTTAACATCTACTGTGGGTAAAATCCTGGAGGGTTTTTTAAGGGATACTATATTGGAGTATCTGAAGCTGAATAACCTCATGACACAGTATCAGCATGGGTTTACGAGGGACCGTTCTTGTCAGACTAATCTGATAAGCTTTTATGAAGGGGTAAGTTCAGGACTGGACCAAGGGAATGCAGTGGACGTGGTGTTCATGGACTTCTCAAAAGCTTTTGATACAGTGCCACACAAAAGGTTGATACATAAAATGAGAACGATGGGGATAGGGGAAAATATGTGTAAGTGGGTTAAGAACTGGCTCATGGGTAGAAAACAACGGGTGGTTATTAATGGAGCACACTCGGACTGGGTCACGGTTAGCAGTGGGGTACCACAGGGGTCAGTATTGGGGCCGCTTCTCTTTAACATATTTATTAATGACCTTGTAGGGGGCATACAGAGTAGTATTTCAATATTTGCAGATGACACTAAACTCTGCAGGGTAATAAATACAGAGGAGGATAATTTTATATTACAGGAGGATTTATGTAAACTAGAAGCTTGGGCTGATAAATGGCAAATGAGCTTTAATGGGGATAAATGTAAGGTCATGCACTTGGGTAGAACAAATAAGATGTATAATTATGTGCCTAATTGTAAAACACTGGGCAAAACTGTCACTGAAAAAGACCTGGGTGTATGGGTGGACGACAAACTCACATTTAGTGGCCAATGTCAGGCAGCTGCTGCCAAGGCAAATAAAATAATGGGATGCATTAAAAGAGGCATAGATTCTCATGAGGAGAACATAATTTTAGCTCTATACAAGTCACAGGTGCGACCACACTTAGAATACTGTGTGCAGTTCTGGTCTCCGGTGTATAAGAAAGACATAGCTGAACTGGAGCGGGTGCAGAGAAGAGCGACCAAGGTTATTAGAGAACTGGGGGGTCTGCAAAAAGCAAGACAGGTTATTACACTTGGGGTTATTTAGTTTGGAAAAACGAAGGCTTAGGGGTGATCTTATTACAATGTATAAATATATGAGGGGACAGTACAAAGACCTATCTAATGATCTTTTTACTCTTAGACCTGTGACGGGGACAAGGGGGCATCCTCTACGTCTGGAGGAAAGAAGGTTTAGCCATAATCACAGACGCAGATTCTTTACTGTAAGAGCAGTGAGACTATGGAACTCTCTGGCGTCTAATGTTGTAATGAGTGATTCCTTACTAAAATTTAAGAAGGAACTGGATGCCTTTCTTGAAAAGTATAATATTACAGGCTATATTCACTAGTTTCCTAGATACAGCTTTGATCCAGGGAGCTAGTCTGATTGCCGTATGTGGAGTCGGGAAGGAATTTTTTTCCCCAATGTGAAGCTTACTGTTTGCCACTTGTTTTTTTTTTTTGCCTTCCTCTGGATCAACATGTTAGGGCAAGTTAGGATAGGATATGGGTTGAACTAGATGGACTTAAAGTCTTCCTTCAACCTTGATAACTATGTTACTATGTTACTATGTATCGGTCCATGCCATGCCTATGGAAGGTTAAGTCGGCGGACTACAGCAATAGGTACAAGAAGAAAGAGGCGTATGAAAAACTTGTGCAACTATTTAAAGAACATCATCTCAGTGAAACAGTTGATGAAGCTGTAGTAAAGAAAACAATTCTGGCACTAAGGACTGTGTTCATAAAGGAATTGAACAAGGTGGAAAAGTCTACTAGGTCGGGGGCGGGAACAGAAGATGTCTATGTTCCAAAGTTGTGGTACTACCACTTAATGGAGTTTACACGCGACCAAGAAATACCCAGACCTGTGCATAGTTCTATGACGCTGGCTGAAGAACAGAAAGAAACTGTGACACGGCCTGACTCCCCTGTTCCCGATGTAAGTTTATTTTTGTACTGCAAGTCCCCCACTCACATTATTTTACATGTTATCTATTTATAGAAAATTACTATATTTTTCTGTGTTTTAACATGCTTTTTCTGTTCTTGCAGGATCGTACTGAAGATCTGTCACCTCAACCAAGTGGCAGTGAGACTACCCCTAGGACGCCAATCGCTACAGAGGACAGGATGCCCATCAATACAGAGGAGGCAAGTGAGCCAGCTGGACCTTCTACAGTACAAAGATGTCTCACATTTATTTGCAAAAGAAAGGCCACCACTCCTCCGTTCCCAGAGTTTGTAGATTTGGCAAAGACAATTTTGGTACAGCAGGACAAACAACCCATCGGTGGCTTTGCACATATGGTAGACGACAGACTTCGCTCACTTGATGAAACGCAAAGGCTGCATGCCGAGCGGCTAATTTTTGAAACATTGAATAAAGCTGCTGTCGGCAAACTGACTGACACTTTTACTCTATTGGATGCCCAGTCACTTCCACAAAACCCATGGCCGCCGATGCCAGACCATGTAACAAGCCACCAAGAAGGGAATTGAGCCTACACAAGCCATTAACTTTGTGCCCCCCTATTATCAGTCTGCCCCATTCTTCAATCCATTAAGACAGCAACTGAATGATTCAGACTGTTATTACACACAATTATAGTTTTTGTGTTTCCTTTTAGTGAAATTACATTATGCATCCCTTTTTTTGGTTTGATGTTTATTTGAAAAACTGAAATAAAATTATACAAGCATAACTTGATGCCTGTTTGCATAGGAGTGATGTTGTGTTTCGTTAATACTTTACTTTTTCCTTTTGTGTTTATTAGATTTAGTACATATTGTTAACTTTAGTAAAACTTTTATTTTATTAAACATTGTTGTCAGCTTTATTTGCTGTCCTACTAAGCCGGGGGAATAGGATGGGTTGAGGGCAGGTCAGGTCGACCATCAGGGCGTTACTCAAGCTAAAGATGCCAAGATATAATGGGTGTGTTTTTAATTTTGTATTTTCTTTATTTTGTTTCTAAATTTTGAAAAAGTGTTTTTACAATGTTTTTTTGGTTTTTGTCGTGTTTTCGTGTTTGTTTTCATTGTTGAATTTTGGGCTTTGGAAAAATGTCGACACTGCAACTGTCCTACTAAGCCGGGGAAAAAGGATGAGTTGAGGGCAGGTCGGGTCGACCATCAGGGCGTTACTCAAGCTCAAGATGCCAAGATATAATGGGTGTGTTTTTAATTTTGTATTTTCTTTATTTTGTTTCTAAATTTTGAAAAAGTGTTTTTACAATGTTTTTTTGGTTTTTGCGGTGTTTTCGTGTTTGTTTTCATTGTTGGATTTTGGGCTTAGGAAAAATGTCGACACTGCAACGGTTATAAACTATAACTTTTATAACAACAAAATAAAAGAAAAAACATTAATTTAAAGCCCCCTATTTGGAGGCCAGCCACAAACCTCTCCGGCATCACCCCGTGGTCATGCATTGCTGCCATCAGCCGCCTGTGCGATGCCAACAGGTCCTGGGCAGTGGGGATCTCTGTGGAGGTAATGGTAAAAGTTAACCAGGGAATTCAGTTGCAACATCAACTTAAGTTCCATGTTTGCTGTTTAACACTTATGGTTTTGGGGCGACTGCGTTTCACTTGCGGAGACGCTCAAATTCCACCCAGAGCCTGTGGCACCAGCTGCTAGGGAAACACAGAAAAATAGATATAACACGACAGCCCTTGAACATTTTAAGACCTAACAATGTTTTCAAACTTGTCGGAAGCTTATATTTTGCGCGTAATTTACCTGAAGGCGAGCCTGCACCAATGCCATGGGGTGATGCAGGAGAGAAGACCAAAATGGGGGAAGATGTGGAAGACCAGACATCCGAGGTGGGGTAGCAGCAAGAGAAGAGATTGCTGCGTGTGATGGTGTTGCTGCTGGGGAAGGTGGTGAAGCGCTGCGGGTGATGGTGGTGATGACGGTGCTGCTGGTGATGGTGGTGCTGCAAAAAAAATACAATTGAGTGGAATACTCCTTCGACTAACCCCATTACTGCTGGTACGCCCATCACTACCTGTAACCCCATCACTGCTGATTATCCCATCACTACCTGTAACCCCATCACTGCCGGTACTCCCATCACTACTTGTAACCACATTAGTGCAGGTAATCCCATCACTACCTGCTGGTACTCCATTATCTGTATATATATGTATATTTACATTGATCTTTCTATAGATATATCTATAGATATAGATAGATAACCAACATAACATAACCTCTTCAGATCCCCTCAACAACACTCACCACGAAGCCTTTGAATCTCAGCACGTATGCTGGCGATCCGCTCACTGGACCGGTAATGCAAATCCGCCAGCTTCTTCCTTATCTGCTGTGTTGTCTGCTGCACCCCAAACCTGCTTGATAGGCTTCTCCTTATCCTGCACAGGACAGCCTTTTGTGATGCATGGGATGTGCATTTGGGACTCGGCGCTCGTAGTCCCAAGCATCACATTTCCTAATCAGGAACCGCACCTCTGCCTGTCCCCATGGAGCTGAAAGCCTGGCCGCCATTTTAGCCACACTGAAACAACGTCACATGAACGACGCCAGCGTCGTGATCTTACAGCATATGTGCGTGCCGTTCGTGTCGCCATTGCGATTGCAAAGTGACGGTTCCCAGCATGGTGCCCCTGCTATGCACTGACATGAGACGCCATTGCGATCGCAAAGTGCAGTCCCTAGCATGGCGCCCCAGCCACGCAGGCATCATGACATCAGCGTCACCAGAGGGAATCGGCAACAAATTCGCTAGACGGTGACGCTATAGCGTCCTCAGAAGGGCTAATACAAATTGGCGGCTTCACGGAGACGCCACAGTGTTGTTAATGTGACCCTGGGCTGTATGTACCATGTGGGGCTGTGCTGTATATACCATGTGGGGCTGCGGTTTATATACCGTGTGGGACTGGGCTGTATATACTGTGTGGGGCAGGGCTGTTAATGCCCATAATAATGTGTGATGTGCAATATGTTATAATTTGGAGCCCCATTTTAAACTTTGCCTAGGGCACCACTTTGCCCGGCCCTGTCCGTCAGCCACAAGCAACAGGCAGTAACGTGTGAACTAGTGTAAGGCTGTATTGAAAGTTATGTGACAGACAAATGCATGCACATAGCATATCGGCACATTACGTGACATATTTTTAGTGCAAAACCACAAACACTTTGTAAAGTCATAAAATAATGAATTTATTGGAGTATTTCTAACAAATTTTGAAACGATAAATGTTAAAATATACACATTTGCACACTTGATTTGATTCTGCCAAGTAACTGCACCAGGCCCATTAAAATATTCACAGTATTTCTCCTGGCAGGCCTTCACATCATCCCTGTTTCTTCCTTTTGACAGTGCTTGAAGTCCTGGTATTGCGGGATCATTATCACGCCAGGCACCTAGAAGTACTTGACCATTTGTCTGGTCAACACAGTCCACAAAGCCAGGCGGACTGAAATCGATTGCATCTCACTGCCGCAGGAAATTGTGCAGCACACAGGCCATAACGACCGAGTCTATGGATTCCAACTTTAGGTTTATGGGTGTGTGGAAAATGCGAAACTGGCTGGCCATGATGCCAAATGCATTCTCCACAACCCTTCTTGCCCTCGACAAACGGTAATTAAATATCCGTGTTTGTTCCGTTAAACTTTTTTGGGGGAACAGTTTCAGAAGGTTGGCATGAAGTGGGAAGGCTTCATCACCAACAAAAACAAAGTTAAGATTGCCGGTTGTCTCTGAGTTGGGAGGCAAGTTAAGGTCACTGTTGTTTAATCGCTCTCCTAAAACTGTGTTTTCTAAAACTCCCCCATTTGAAACCCTGCCATTCATGCCAACATCAACATTTATGAACTCATAGTTGCCATTAACAAGGGCCATCAGGATTACACTGAAATAGCCCTTATAATTGAAAAAATAGGATCCGCTTTTATGCGGTTGGGTGATCCTCACATGTTTTCCATCCAAAGCCCCACCACAGTTTGGGAATTGCCAAAGCCGCTCAAAATCGGAGGCAATACTTTTCCAGTCCGCCTCCGGTTTTGGAAAATGAATGTAGCTCCATAGACTTTGGACAATAGCATTACATGTTTCTGGAATCAAAATGCTGAGTAGTGACAAAGAAACGGCTGAAGAACATTGCAAATCTTGGAGTGATCGTCCGGTGGCCAGGAATCTCAGCATCACGGCCAATCTTTCGTCTACCGGCACAGCAGCTTGCATTGCTGTATTTTTCCTTTCAATTAACGTCGTCACCCTGGCAAGTAAAAATTTGAAAGATTCCTCTGACATCCGCAGATAGTTCCTGAAATCCTGAGGATTCTTTTCCTGCAGTTCTCTTACGAGCTGCATGTGTGAGAATTTGGACCTCTTAGCCAGCCATTCTCTGGTCCACATGCGCCGCTTTCTTTTGGATCGCCTGTCGTGCATCTGTGCCTCTTCATGTTGCCGAGCACCCTCCAACAGCAAAGCTGCAGCCACTACAGCACGCTCTGCGTCGTTCATGATATTAAAACTGCAAAATAAAATAAAAAGATTACATTAGACAATTTTGAATTTAAAAAGAGCTTTCAATGTATATAGCCACAAAATATCAACAGTGGGGGCGGGCGTGGTCTGAAAACTAAAATATCCGCCCAGGCCAGTGCGTATGGACACAATGTACATACAAAAGGTTATATTGAGTGGTAATTACAGATACAATATCGCTGAGCTAGTCAAATATAAACGCTTAAAAATAGCAACAATGGGGGTGGGCGCGGTTTGAAAACAAAAAAGGGAACCCTACTTTCGTTAAAATTGGAAAACATACATTGCAGACAGAGCAGTCCTTTGATGAATAAAATGAATCCATGAATAACTGCGCAATAGAGATTCAGTCAGGGACGCTGAAGCAACCGCGGTGTGAAATCCGTTATAATATCAACGCTATAGCGACTCACACGGGAACGCAGAAGGCAAACTGGTTAATACCATCCACAGTGCACAGGAACAAAGAATGGAAGGAGGCGCTACAGCGTTGTGTCGCAATTTTCACACATTGGGAGCGCTGTACTCATCCAATAGAGGCAGAGGGGGCGTGGCTTCTAACAGCTTTGTCACGCCTGCGTCGCTGAGCTCTGCGTTGCTAACGAGGACGCTCATCACTTTTAAGCTTCAAACACAGCGATTAGTGCTGGCCAGCGTGACGCCAACAATGAAAAATGGACCAGCGCATTCGAGCACGATCAGCGATAGCCAGCGGGGGGCCGGTCGCCGCTACGTTTCACATGTAGCGAGTTCGCTAGCGATAACGCTGTTGCGTCACAATATCGGTGACGCTTGTGCGATATCGCAAGCGATATCGCTATGTGTAAAGGCCCCTTTAGCTACCAACTTTTTTGCCCTGTTTTTCTAAAAACATGTATCAGTCAAGGTCAATGATAACATAGGGAAAACTAAAGTGTGGCTTTTTGTAAGGTCTATGGATTTGGAGGGAAACTTTGCTTCTCTTTACAACTGCACGCTGAGTGTACTAAGTTATAGTTGAAACCAGAAGTTTACATACACTACAGTCAGGGCCAGAAATATTTGGACAGTGACACAATTTTCGCGAGTTGGGCTCTGCATGCCACCACATTGGATTTGAAATGAAACCTCTACAACAGAATTCAAGTGCAGATTGTAACGTTTAATTTGAAGGGTTGAACAAAAAAATGTGTTAGAAAATGTAGGAATTGTACACATTTCTTTACAAACACTCCACATTTTAGGAGGTCAAAAGTAATTGGACAAATAAACATAACCCAAACAAAATATTTTTATTTTCAAAATTTTGTGGCGAATCCTTTGGAGGCAATCACTGCCTTAAGTCTGGAACCCATGGACATCACCAAACGCTGGGTTTCCTCCTTCTTAATGCTTTGCCAGGCCTTTACAGCCGCAGCCTTCAGGTCTTGCTTGTTTGTGGGTCTTTCCCTCTTAAGTCTGGATTTCAGCAAGTGAAATGCATGCTCAATTGGGTTAAGATCTGGTGATTGACTTGGCCATTGAAGAATGTTCCACTTTTTTGCACTCATGAACTCCTGTGTAGCTTTGACTGTATGCTTGGGGTCATTATCCATCTGTACTATGAAGCGCCGTCCAATCAAGTTTGCAGCATTTGGCTGAATCTGGGCTGAAAGTATATCCCGGTACACTTCAGAATTCATCCGGCTACTCTTGTCTGCTGTTATGTCATCAATAAACACAAGTGACCCAGTGCCATTGAAAGCCATGCATGGCCATGCCATCACGTTGCCTCCACCATGTTTTACAGAGGATGTGGTGTGCCTTGGATCATGTGCCGTTCCCTTTCTTCTCCAAACTTTTGGCTTCCCATCATTCTGGTACAGGTTGATCTTCGTCTCATCTGTCCATAGAATACTTTTCCAGAACTGAGCTGGCTTCTGGAGGTGTTTTTCAGCAAATTTAACTCTGGCCTGTCTATTTTTGGAATTGATGAATGGTTTGCATCTAGATGTGAACCCTTTGTATTTACTTTCATGGAGTCTTCTCTTTACTGTTGACTTAGAGACAGATACACCTACTTCACTGAGAGTGTTCTGGACTTCAGTTGATGTTGTGAACGGGTTCTTCTTCACCAAAGAAAGTATGCGGCGATCATCCACCACTGTTGTCTTCCGTGGGCTCCCAGGTCTTTTTGGATTGATGAGTTCACCAGTGCTTTCTTTCTTTCTCAGGATGTACCAAATTGTAGATTTTGCCACTTCTAATGTTGTAGCAATTTCTTGGATGGGTTTTTTTCTGTTCTTGCAGCTTAAGGATGGCTTGTTTCACCTGCATGGAGAGCTCCTGTGACCACATGTTTCCTTCACAGCAAAACCTTCCAAATGCAAACACCACACCTCAAATCAACTCCGGCCCTTTCATCTGCTTAATTGAGAATGACATAACAAAGGGATTGCCCACACCTGTCCATGAAATAGCCTTGGAGTCATTTGTCCAATTACTTTTGGTCCCTTTAAAAACAGGGTGGCACATGTTAAGGAGCTGAAACTCCTAAACCCTTCATCCAATTTTAATGTGGATACCCTCAAATGAAAGCTGAAAGTCTGAACTTCAACTGCATCTGATTTGTTTTGTTTCAAATTCATTGTGGTAATGTCTAGAACGAAAATTAGATAAATGTTGTCTCTGTCCAAATATTTATGGACCTAACTGTATATAAAAAGACACATATGCATGTTATTCTCAATATATGACATGAAAGCAGAATAAACATTCCCTTTCAATTAGGATTGCCATAATTATTAATATTTGTCCAATGCCAGAATAATGAGATAGAGAAATTTTTAAGGCATTTTTATTACTTACTGCAAAGTTAAAAGTTTACATATACTATGATTACTATGCCTTTAAACATTTCTGGACTGCCCATATGATGATGTCATGTGTTTGGAAGCATCTGATTTTTTAGCAACATTTGAGTTAATTAGAGACACACCTGTGAATGGATTTTAATGCACACCTGAAAAACAATGCTTCTTTGTGTAGTATCAGGGAAAAGTCTCAAGAACTCAGACAATATATCAGGAAGAGAATTGTGGACTTGCACAAGTCTGGCTCATCCTTGGGTACAATTTCAAGACACCTGAAGATGCCTCATTCATCTGTACAAACAATTATACGCAAATGCAAAAAATATTGGGAATGTCCAGACATCTTACAGCTCAGGAAGGAGACAGGTTCAGTGTCCCAGAAATGAATGTGCTTTTGTCCGACATGTGCATATCAACCCAAGGACAAAAGCAAAAGACCTTGTGAAAATGATGGCGGAAGCTGATAAGATTGTGTCAATATCCACAGTAAAATGAGTATTGTATCAACATGGGCTTAATGGCCACGCTGCCAGGAAGAAGTCATTACTCCAAAAGACACATAAAAAAGCCAGATTAATGTTTGCAAATGCACACAGGAACAAAGACCTTAATTTTTGGAGACATGTCCTGTGGTCTGATGAAAATTTTTGTGCATAATGACCCTGGTTACATTTGTAGGAAAAAGGGAGAAGCTTGGAAGCCTAAGAGCACCATCCCAACTGTGAAACACTTGGGTGGGAGAATCATGTTGTGGGGTTGTTTTGCTTCAGGAGGGACTGGTGCACTTCACAAAATTGATGACATCATGTGTAAAGAAAATTATGTGGCAATATTGAAGCAATATCTCAAGACATCAGCCAGGAAGTTAACCCCTTCCCGACCCACGATGCCTACGTTGGCGCCATGAAAACCTGTGGCATCCCGACCCATGATGCCAACGTAGGCATCATGCTATAAATCATGTTCCTGCAGGTCGGATGACCGGGGTCACTGAAAGGTCACCTGACCCGCTGGCACAAGACCCCTTGTGCATCACTACAGTGGGGGTGGCTTAACCCCCACATGGTTACGATCGCTCTGATTGGCTGTTAAAAGTGAAACAGCCAATCAGAGCGATATGTAATATTTCACCACTAAAATCTGGTAAAATATTACAATCCAGCCATGGCCGATGCTGCAATGGCATCGGCCATGGCTGGACACCGTGTTCCCACCCTCCCAACACCGAGTGAGGTGATGATCGGCCGCCGCCACCGATGAATTTTGGCGATCGGTCACCACCATTACTATCATCTGCTGTGTGCTCCGATCCTCCCCCCTCCGGTGTGGTCCGCTCCTGCCCGCCTTCTGATCACCCCTTCCACGCCTATCCTCACCTCCCCGGTCTTCTGTGGCCCCTGGATCCGTCCCGGCGTCCGTCCGGGACTCTTCATGGGCGCCGCCATCTTGGAAAATGGCGGGTGCATGCGCAGTGCGCCCGCCACCCGGCGCATGCGCAGTGCGCCTTTCAAAGTACAAAAATTTATTTTGATCACTGTGATAAACTCTCACAGTGATCAAAATAAAAAAAAAGTAAATGAACCCCCCCTGTCATAGGTAGGGACAAATAATAATTTTTTTTTTTTTCCTAGTAGGCCCTGTCCACACGTTGCGGATTTTGCTACGCATCCGCAGCAGATTTTACTGGGGATCCGCAGCTGACTTTGCTGGGGATCCACAGCGGATTTGGTGCTGCGGATCCGCAGCAGATTCAGAAACCATGTACAGTACAATGCAAATAAAAGGTAAAAAAAAAAAACGCTGTGCACAAGCTGCGGATTTTTCAGCGATGATTTGCTGCGGTTTTAAATCCGCAGCATGTCAATTGTTTGTGCGGATTCCGCAGCAGTTTTACACCTATTCTATTCTATTATAGGTGTAAAACCGCAGGGAAAAACCGCAGCAAATCCGCGCTAAATACACAGGTAAAACGCAGATCATTTAACTGCGGATTTTAGAAAAAAGTGAATCCGCAACGTGTGCACGGGGCCTCAGGGTTTAGGGTTAGGCTGGGTTCATATTGCGTTATGGCAGTCCATTAGATGGACTTCTTTTCACCGCGGTATAACGCGGTGTAATGCAGTCCGTTAACGCTGCCATTCACCCCATTTGTGTGCGCATCGCAACGCATGCCGTAAAGCGGCATGCGTTTGTGATGTGCCGTCATTCAGTGACGGAGCCACGGACACGGGCTGCAGCGTCTGGGCTCCGTCACCGCTAGCACAGATGAATCATCTGCTGATTCATCTGCGCTAGTGGGTATAGCATAACGCGATCGCGTTATGCTATACCATTACCAGCCGGTCAATGCTACATGTTGAACGGGCTGGTAAAACGCAATATGAACCTAGCCTTAGGGTTAGAACTAGGGTTAGGGTTAGAATTAGGGCTACGGTTAGAATTTGGGTTAGGGTTGGAATTTGGGTTAAGGTTGGGATTTGGGTTAGGGTTGGAATTTGGGTTAGGGTTGGGATTAGGGTTAGGTTTGTGGTTAGGGTTAGAGTTAGGATAAGTGTTAGGGGTGTTTTGGGGTTAGGGTTGGGATTAGGGTTAGGCTTGTGGTTAGGTTTATGGTTATAGTTGGGATTAGGGTTAGGGGTGTGTTTGGGTTAGGGTTATGGTTAGGGTTTGTATTAGGGTTAGGGGTGTGTAGGGGTTAGGGTTGGGGTTAGGGGTGTGTTGGTGTTAGGGTTGGAATTAGAATTGAGGGGTTTCCACTATTTAGGCACATCAGGGGGTCTCCATACGCGACATGGCGCCACCATTGATTCCTGCAAATTTTGCGTTCAAAAAGTCAAACAGTGCTCCCTTTATTCCAAACCCCGACGTATGCCCAAACAGTGGTTTACCCTTACATATGGGGTATCAGCGTACTCGGGAAAAATTGCACAACAACTTTGGGGGTCTAATTTCTCCTGTTAACATTGGGAAAAAAAATTGGGGACTAAAAAATTATTATTGTGGAAAAAAAAATGATTTTTTTATTTTCACGGCTCTGCGTTATAAACTTCTGTGAAGAACTTGGAGATTCAAAGTGCTTACCACACATCTAGAGGATTTCCTTGGGGGATATAGCTTCCAAAATGGGGTCACTTGGGGGGGTTTCTACTGTTTAGGCACATCATGGGCTCTGCAAACGTAACAGGACGCCAGCAGACCATTCCATCAAGTGGGCATTTCAAAACGTCACTACTTCCATTCCGAGCCCTGACGTGTGACCATACAGTAGTTTTCTCCCACATATCGGATATCAGCATACTCAGGACAAATTGGACAACAACTTTTGGGGTCTAATTTCTCCTGTTACCTTGGGAAAATAAAAAAAATTGGGGACAAAAAGATTCTGATTGTGGAAAAAATATGATTTTTTTATTTTCATGCCCGGGCGTTATAAACTTCTGTGTAGCCCTTGGGGGTGCAAAGTGCTCACCACACATCTAGATAAGTTCTTTGCGGGGTCTAGTTTCCAAAATGGGGTCACTTGTGGGGAGTTTCTACTGTTTAGGCACATCAGGGGCTCTGCAAACGTAACATGACGCCCGCAGACCATTCCATCAAAGTCGGCATTTCAAAGCGTCACTACATCCCTTCCGAGCCCCAACGTGTGCCCGAACAGTGGTTCCCCCCATATGGGGTACCAGTGTACTCAGGACAAACTGTACAACAACTTTTGGGGTCCAATTTCTCCTGTAACCATTGTGAAAATAAAAAATAGTGGGCTAAAAAATCATTTTTTGAGAAAAAAAAATGATTTTTTTTTCACGGCTCTGCGTTATAAACTTCTATGAAGCACCTGGGGGTTCAAAGTGCTTACTGTGCATCTAGATAAGTTCCTTAGGGGGTCTAGTTTCCAAAATGGGGTCACTTGTGGGGGAGCTCCAATGTTTAGGCACATAGGGACGCTCCAAGTGCGACATGGCAACCGCTAAATATTTCAGCATATTTTCCATTCAAAAAGTCAAATGGCGCTCCTTCTCTTCTGAGCCCTGCCGTGCGCCCAAACAGTGGTTTATGACCACATATGAGGTATCTGTTTACTCAGGAGAAATTGCCCAACAAATTTTAGGATCCAATTTATACTGTTGCCCATGTGAAAATGAAAAAACTGAGGCTAAAAGAAAATTTTTGTGAAAAAAAAGTACTTTCTTTTTTTTACGGATCAATTTATGAAGCACCTGGGGGTTCAAAGTGCTCACTATGCATCTAGATAAGTTCCTTAGGGGGTCTAGTTTCCAAATTGGGGTCACTTGTGGGGAGCTCCAATGTTTAGGCACACAGGGACTCTCCAAATGCGACACGGCAACCGCTAAATATTCCAGCATACAGTTAGGTCCATAAATATTTGGACAGAGACAACATTTATCTAATTTTGGTTCTAGACATTACCACAATGAATTTGAAACAAAACAAATCAGATGCAGTTGAAGTTCAGACTTTCAGCTTTCATTTGAGGGTATCCACATTAAAATTGGATGAAGGGTTTAGGAGTTTCAGTTCCTTAACATGTGCCACCCTGTTTTTAAAGGGACCAAAAGTAATTGGACAGATTAAATAATTGTAAATAAAATGTTCATTTCTAGTACTTGGTTGGAAACCCTTTGTTAGCAATGACTGCCTGAAGTCTTGAACTCATGGACATCACCAGACACTGTGTTTCCTTCTTTTTGATGCTCTGCCAGGCCTTCACCGCGGTGGTTTTCAGTTGTTGTTTGTTTGTGGGCCTTTCTGTCTGAAGTTTAGTCTTTAACAAGTGAAATGCATGTTCAATTGGGTTGAGATCAGGTGACTGACTTGGCCATTCAAGAATATTCCACTTCTTTGCTTTAATAAACTCCTGGGTTGCTTTGGCTTTATGTTTTGGGTCATTGTCCATCTGTAGTATGAAACGACGACCAATCAGTTTGGCTGCATTTGGCTGGATCTGAGCACACAGTATGGCTCTGAATACTCAGAATTCATTCGTCTGTTTCTGTCCTGTGTCACATCATCAATAAACACTAGTGACCCAGTGCCACTGGCAGCCATGCATGCCCAAGCCATCACACTGCTTCCGCCATGTTTTACAGATGATGTGGTATGCTTTGGATCATGAGCTGTACCACGCCTTCGCCATACTTTTCTCTTTCCATCATTCTAGTAGAGGTTGATCTTGGTTTCATCTGTCCAAAGAATGTTCTTCCAGAACTGTGCTGGCTTTTTTAGATGTTTTTTAGCAAAGTCCAGCCTAGCCTTTTTATTCTTGATTCTTATGAGTGGCTTGCACCGTGCAGTGAACCCTCTGTATTTAATTTCATGCAGTCTTCTCTTTATGGTAGATTTGGATATTGATACGCGTACCTCCTGGAGAGTTTTGTTCACTTGGTTGGCTGTTGTGAAGGGGTTTCTCTTCACCATGGAGAGTATTCTGCGATCATCCACCACTGTTGTCTTCCGTGGGCGCCCAGGTCTTTTTGCATTGATGAGTAGAGTTGAGCGATACTTTCCGATACCCCTAAGTATCGGAATCGGAATGGTATCGCCGATACCATTAAAATATCGGCGATACCCGATACCGATACCGGAAGTACCATATAAGTCTATGGGAACAAAATATCGGAACTAAAAAAACCCCATTCTTTCCTTGTAAACACTAAATATACACACATAGAATACATATATATATATATACATGTCATTGTGACATATATATATACATATATGTATAGTTTATACACTTCTACATAGTAAAATATCCTCTGATTCAATTGCCGGGTAAAGCCGGCTTCAGTGAAAAGACAGAAGCACCCGACATGAAATGACACTTGGTGTACATAGGGTTAACCATGTCTTTTCATGTCGTTTGCTATCTGATTTGCACAAACAATTAAATCAGTCTATGTTTGCAAAATTTCACACCTGTAGGGGTTAATTAAAGGTGTAAATTCGTTGTAAAAAAAACTGACTTTTTTGCTACGAATTTACACCTTTAATTAACCCCTACAGGTGTGAAATTTTGCACACATAGACTGATTTAATTGTTTGTGCAAATCAGATAGCAAAGGACATGGTTAACCCTATGTACACCAAATGTCATTTCATGTCGGGTTCTGCATTTTCACAAAAGCCGGCAATTGAATTAGCGGCTATTATACTATGTAGAAGTGTATGAACTATAAATAATATATATAGTATATATATATATATATATATATATATATATATGTGTCACAAACTCAATGACATGTATATATATATATGAGGTGTAAAATTGCTGAAAAAAAATGCGTGGGCTCCCGCCCTATTTTCGCAACCAGACAGACAAAGCCAGTGAGTGGGGGCAGATAATAATAGCCCAGAGAGGGACCATTATTTTTGCCCCCCCCCGGCTACTAACATCTGCCCCAGACACCCCAGAAAGGGCAAATCTCTAATTAGATTTGCCCTTTCTGGCACTTTGCCCGTCTATTCCCATTGCCCTGTAGAGGTGGCGAATGGGTTAATAAGGGGTTAAAATGACCTTGCAATTGAAAGGTCACTTTAAGCCAGGTTAATAATTGAGAGCTGTCAATTAGACAACTATCAATTATTAATCCTATTGTATGAAAGAAAAATCAAACACACACACTTTAATAAAAAAGAAGTTTAATGAAATAATCACACAGTTTTTGACCATATTTTATTTACCTGCTAAAACCATTTCCTGTAATAAAAATAAAATAATAAAGCAAAATATTCTTACCAATCCGATGCACAGTCAGGTCCCACGGTGTAATCCTTCAGAAAGGGTTAATGTTTACTGCAGGGGACCGCAGCTAATGCTGCAGCCTCACAGTAAACCCCCAAATGAATGAGTTCCTCTCCTGGCTGACAGGAGAGGAAGTGGAAAGCTTAATTGATTGCTTTCCACTTTCACTTTAGGTCAGCCACAGACACCATCAGTGACGTAAGAGGGAACTGATTAACAAAAATAGGGGTTCCCTTCGAAAAAAAAATGGCGTGGGGTCCCCCCTATTTTTGTTAACCAGCCAGATGAAGCAGACCACTGAGGCCTGGATTTTCAGGCTGTTAAGGAGCCAAGATCCATGAACCTTGCCAGCCTGATAATACCAGGCCACAGCAGTCTGCATATCTTGGCTGATTAACAAAAATAGGGGATCCCTCGAAAAAAATTGGCGTGGGGTCCCCCCTATTTTTGTTAACCAGCCAGATGAAGCAGACCGCTGAGGCCTGGATTTTCAGGCTGTTAAGGAGCCAAGATCCATGGACCTTGCCAGCCTGATAATACCAGGCCACAGCAGTCTGCATATCTTGGCTGATTAACAAAAATAGGGGATCCCTCGAAAAAAATTGGCGTGGGGTCCCCCCTATTTTTGTTAACCAGCCAGATGAAGCAGACCGCTGAGGCCTGGTTTTTCAGGCTGGTAAGGATCCAATATCCATGGACCTTGCAAGCCTGATAATACCAGGCCACAGCAGTCTGCTTATGCTTGGCTGGTTAACAAAAATAGGGAATCCCCTCGAAAAAAAAACGGCGTGGGGATCCCCCCTATTTTTGTTAACCAGCCAAGTAAAATGCAGACTGCTGCGGCCTGGTATTAAAAGACTGTCAAGGCCCATGGATTTTGGCCCCAACAGCCTGATAATACCAGGCTACAGCAGCCCCACATTTGGCGCATCAAAAGATGTGCCAATTGTGGCACTTTACCCGGCTCTTCCCACTTGCCCTGTAGCGGTGGCAAGCGGGTAATAAGGGGTTATTGTCACCGTTGATTGCACGGTGACAATAAGCCCGGTTAATAATGGAGAGGCGTCAATAAGACATCGATCCATTATTAATCCCAAAGTTATTAAATGTTTAAAAAAAAGACACAGCAAGAAAAAAGTCTTTTAATGAAATAAAAGAGACAACACAGTTTTCATTTTTTTTTTTTACTCTCTCATTCCTGCGACGCCATCGATCTCCTGTAAAAAAATAAAAAAAACAAACCAACAGTATACCACCTGTCCGACGCAGTCCATAGTAACGATTGTCCCACGACGATCCAGCTCTGCTACATCGGAATGACAGGCAGAGCCTGTCATCCCGGCGCAGCACAGCTGCTTACCAGCTTCCCCGGCGGTGACGTCATCGGACTGCTTTACGGCCGCGATTACCCAGCAGTCACTGCAGTTATCGCGAGATACTGCATGTGACCGCCGGGGAGAAGAGGATGGCGGCCATTAAGCAGCCCGGGATGTGACCGCCGGAGATCTTCTGCCGGGTAAGTGCCGCTGACTCCTGACAGACCCGACCGACGGACACTGACAGTGACAGTGACAATTCCGATTCCGGTATCCGATATGACGAAAATATCGGAACTCGGGATCGGAATTCCGATACAGCCAATATCGGCCGATACCCGATATTTGCAGTATCGTATCGCTCAACACTATTGATGAGTTCACCAGTGCTTTCTTTCTTTCTCAGAATGTACCAAACTGTAGATTTTGCCACTCCTAAAGTTGTAGCAATTTCTCGGATGGGTTTTTTCTGTTTTTGCAGCTTAAGGATAGCTTGTTTCACCTGCATGGAGAGCTCCTTTGACCGCATGTTTCCTTCACAGCTAAACC
>JARQOD010000005.1:152654848-152692365 GCA_033576555.1 Oophaga sylvatica | reverse complement strand
TAGGGGTCACAACTGCTACCACAAACGTCATCGCCTTGGTCCTTGGGTTTTGGGATTTTTCAAGCTAAAAAGGACCTGCTGAACCCCCGCCAAGAATTATAAATAACCCACGGGCCCTTTTTAAAAATTTAAATTTTGTGCCCCGGGACGGTAAGTTCATAAAAAAAAAATTAATTTAATAAAAACACACAATTTTTATTACTTTTTATTACAGTCCATCCTGCGACCCATCGATCCCCTGAAAAAAAATAAAAAAAAAACAGCGTAACCACCTTTCCCCGACCAGTCCATATAACGATTCCCACACGACCGCTGCTATACAAATACAGGCAGACCCTTTCACCCGGCGCAGGCAGGATTCCTGCTTCCCCCGGCGTGACGTCAGGGACTGTTTTAGGGGCCGGGGTTAACCCGCACCGCATTTACGCGAAAACTGCATTTGCCCCAGGGAAAGAAATGGGGGCCATAAACTCCAATGCCCGCCGGAGCTTCTCCGGGTAATGCCGCGACTCCTGAAGCCCCGACCGAGGACACCACATGACAGTGACAAATCCGATTCCGTATCCATATGCAAAATATTTTCTCGAATCGAAAGACCAAAACAGCTAATATCGGCCCGAAACGATATTTGCAGTATCGAACCCAACAAAATTGTCTGTCCGTAAATATTAGATATGATCCGCGTAATATTTTTTTTACAACTTACTAATACCTCAATAAAAAAAAGTGGCCGTTTTTTTTTTGAGAAAATTCCATATTTGTTGTAACTTTATGCCATACATGTGAGTCGCACGTAGCCAGGGCTGTGGGGTACTCGGCACCGAGCCCGATTACTTCACTGGGGATGTCACGGGTAGCGAGCTCACTAAAAGGGGAATATTTACAGGGGATGATAGAAATGTTCGTGACGCCACCTGTGGTTCCTGGTCAGGATGACCAGCGCTGCAGGGTAAATCCTCTGAGGGGTTGTTACTGGGCAGCAAGGTGTTAAGTCTCCCATAGGCGAGACTGATCCCTCAGGGTATATGGCGGTGTAAGGGTGCAGGAGCAATAATCCAGACACACACAAGACAGTCTCTTTCTGTACCTTTACTGATGGTGAAGTTGCAGGCATGACCCGGGAAGCTGTCAGGGTGGAGGATGCATGTCCAGTAATCCACTGAGTAGGTGTAGGGCCTCTTTACTTCTTTATATGTGTGAGTTTCTGACTTGCATAAAACTAAGTCTAACTCCGTTCTCTTTGCTACCCCCGGCTGACCTTGTGATGGAGCTTTCTTTTGGACAGAACTAGTATCTATGTGCAGGGCCCTGCTAGACTCTTGTTCTTCCTGACCCCGGTTACGTATCAGCACTGTTGGGCCCCTGCGATTTGGAATCCAGCAGGGTCTCCGGTTTCTCCTACTAGTCTTGAAGAAGCTAGCAAGCTCGGACCCGGTGTCCGGTGGTGCAGAGTGGAGGTAAGCTATCAATGCTGTCGACCTCTGTCACTCTCTCTTTCCCTTTTTCCACTTGCCTGTCATCCTACTCACACCTTTAACATAAGCACAACCAGCAGTAGATGTCAGCTTTCTTTGTCTTCACCGCTCTTCAAGCGTCGGCACGCTTACTTAATGAAACGCTCACTGAAGGTATCTCAGTAGACTCAACTTTGACCAGACTAAGTGGCGATCCGTCCCACTATTATTGGACTCCACGATGTAAGCTGAATGTATGCTGAAGTCTTCAGGCTTTCAAATAAGTCTTTCTCTAGCTAGTCTTTCCCTCTCAGCTCGTCTGAGGTAACTAGCTTGTCCATCTCTCACCATCTGTCTGACAAGAAGCTCTGCTCTATCTCTCCACACCCTTATATACCTGTGTACTCTACAAGGGCTCCCTCTGGTGGCACCAGGAAATGTGAAGTGTGAATGAATATCAGGTGATTTGTGGTTTACCTATTATGCATCCTCCAGGGTAACATGTGGCTCCAGAGCGCAGCTGGGCTACACATCCCCTCCTAGTTAATATCAGCACTCCCGGGCTGAAAAAGAAACAAATTTTTTATAACATCAACAATAACATAACTTTTCCCTTGCGGGAGGTAAGGACACTTTAACGTTTCAATATATACAAGTGCAAGTATAAAAATATCAAATACTTTCAAAGTGCAATCGACAAGATACTTGTGGAGGACCTGTACCAAACCTCCCACGGTGGTCCTGGGTGGGCTGCAGGACTTCTCTGCTGCAAACCTCACTCAAGGCCACACCTTACGGGTTTTGCTTCTGAGGTAGAATGGCTTACGTAAAACCAAGATAGGGCACCGAGTGCCAACTATTTACAATAAAGTTCTGTGCTGCAAGAGTCCTCAGCACGCAGTCCTTCAAATAGCATTTCACATTACTATCACATTACCCAACTGGGGTATAATACTTTAAACATTATCATATACACATTCTCAATAAAGTGCAATTCTTCTGCATAACTTTTTACATGGCAGTAAACCCTGTCCGGGTCCTACTGGTCTTCTTGGAACATTGCAGCACCTTCCATACCGGCGGCTGGAAACATACTGTGCGTTCTGTAACGCATCACAATAAGATCGTGTCCTGCTACCGGTGTCTGTGTAGATACAGTCCTCCTTTCTACTTTCACTCTGCGATTTGCTGGAGGCCTAACGGGTGCCTCTCCTAAATGCAGATCGCACAGGCTTGGCTCATCAGGGAACACTCTTGCAGTCGTTGCGCTCTGCAGCGTTTCCAGATGTGACGCAGATGCACGGGGTGGCTCAGTTGAGGGCGCACTAGCAGTCGCTGCGCTCTGTAGCGTTGCAGAATAGGACGCAGGTGCGCGGCCGGGCGCTGGTGTGGTTAGGGCCTGGGACGCTGAGACGCGGGGTGCGTTTCCTGCTTCAGGGACTGGGTCGCTTACTCGGGAGACGTTCAGGGCATACCACCCCTTAAGTCCCCAATGCCGTGTGTAAGAGACTACATCCCCTATCAGCAGATCTCTTCCCGAGTGCCCCTCTGGCAGGTGAGACTCTACATCCCTGCGATTAACAAAGACCTCCTGGTACAGGCCGGGTTCGTGGATGAACCCCAGCCTCCCTGGTGTTTGAAGTCTCTAATGGCCCCCTGGCACCGCGGTTCCCGGAGCGTACCTTTGTCTCGCCGGACGATCTCCTTGTCCGCAAGATCCTGCTCCCGGCACCTCTGGCGAAGCCGCTGCGCCTCACGCTGCTCCCGCTGCTGCCGCTCCTCATGCTCTCGGCGTCGCCACTCGTTCTCCTTCTGGGCGGCATACTCCACGTCGTCCAGGTGCTCCATTTCCTCCCAGTCGATTTCCATCGCTAGGGGCTGGGGGTCTTCTGGTGTCCCTACCGGGGGACTGCATTCCACTGCGGCCTCTGATTCCAGGCCTGGCGGGCGTTCCGATCCGGGTAAGGCCTCCTCAGCCTCCTTCCCTCCCGCCGCGTCCTCGGAGGAGTCAGGATCAGCTCTTTTGGGCCGGCCTCCAGTTCTTCTTCAGTCGCTGGTTCCAGTGGTGGTGCGGGTGACGGTTGCGCATCCAGGGGGGAGAGCAGCTGGTCCCACATCAGCCGTTGCTTCAGGTCATGCCAGCTCTGCTCCATCGCCTCCATCTCTGCGCGCTGTCGGGCTAGATCTCTCAGCGCCGCATCCACCTCCTCCACATGATACATCCGTTGGTCGTCCTCCCGACCTGGGCAAGGCTCGAGTACAGGCTGCACTTCTTCAGGGGAATGGGGTCTGCGCACCGCCATTCCCCCACACAGTGACTCCTGTCCTTCCGCCATCTCACGCCAGGCCAGACTGTGCTTTCCATCTGGAACAATCTGGTCTTTTCCGTGGAGGCGGGACTTTCGCTTTCTCTTCCTTGCACCAAAGATGAAAAGGAGGCGGATCTCCCTTGCAGTGGGGCTTACTTTAACGTTGCAATAGCACTTGGATAGGGCGGCCATAACTTTCGCGCCACAGGGGGGGTACGCCCACGAATACACGCCCCTCTTCTTCACCAGCGCCTCAGGGCGCGAATATGGCGGCAAAATGGCGGAAAATGGCGCCAAAAATCACAAAACATCAAAACAGTCTTTTGCATAAAACAGTCCATTCAGGCACACAGTACGCACACATATAGCGAGTTTCGTATCCTGTTCGTGACGCCAAAAGATGAGTCGCACGTAGCCAGGGCTGTGGGGTACTCGGCACTGAGCCCGATTACTTCACTGGGGATGTCACGGGTAGCGCAGCTCGGTCCGTTGCCCTGGGCGCTCACTAAAAGGGGAATATTTACAGGGGATGATAGAAATGTTCGTGACGCCACCTGTGGTTCCTGGTCAGGATGACCAGCGCTGCAGGGTAAATCCTCTGAGGGGTTGTTACTGGGCAGCAAGGTGTTAAGTCTCCCACAGGCGAGACTGATCCCTCAGGGTATATGGCGGTGTAAGGGTGCAGGAGCAATAATCCAGACACACACAAGACAGTCTCTTTCTGTACCTTTACTGATGGTGAAGTTGCAGGCACGACCCGGGAAGCTGTCAGGGTGGAGGATGCATGTCCAGTAATCCACTGAGTAGGTGTAGGGCCTCTTTACTTCTTTATATGTGTGAGTTTCTGACTTGCATAAAACTAAGTCTAACTCCGTTCTCTTTGCTACGCCCGGCTGACCTTGTGATGGAGCCTTCTTTTGGAAAGAACTAGTCTCTATGTGCAGGGCCCTGCTAGACTCTTGTTCTTCTTGACCCCGGTTACGTATCAGCACTGTTGGGCCCCTGCGATTTGGAATCCAGCAGGGTCTCCGGTTTCTCCTACTAGTCTTGAAGAAGCTAGCAAGCTCGGACCCGGTGTCCGGTGGTGCAGAGTGGAGGTAAGCTATCAATGCTGTCGATCTCTGTCACTCTCTCTTTCCATTTTTCCACTTGCCTGTCGTCCTACTCACACCTTTAACATAAGCACAACCAGCAGTAGATGTCAGCTTTCTTTGTCTTCACCGCTCTTCAAGCGTCGGCACGCTTACTTAATGAAACGCTCACTGAAGGTATCTCAGTAGACTCAACTTTGACCAGACTAAGTGGCGATCCGTCCCACTATTACTGGACTCCACGATGTAAGCTGAGTGTATGCTGAAGTCTTCAGGCTTTCAAATAAGTCTTTCTCTAGTTAGTCTTTCCCTCTCAGCTCGTCTGAGGTAACTAGCTTGTCCGTCTCTCACCATCTGCCTGACAAGAAGCTCTGCTCTATCTCTCCACACCCTTATATACCTGTGTACTCTACAAGGGCTCCCTCTGGTGGCACCAGGGAAATGTGAAGTGTGAATGAATATCAGGTGATTTGTGGTTTACCTATTATGCATCCTCCAGGGTAACATGTGGCTCCAGAGCGCAGCTGGGCTACACATCCCCTCCTAGTTAATATCAGCACTCCCGGGCTGAAAAAGAAACAAATTTTTTATAACATCAACAATAACATAACTTTTCCCTTGCGGGAGGTAAGGACACTTTAACGTTTCAATATATACAAGTGCAAGTATAAAAATATCAAATACTTTCAAAGTGCAATCGACAAGATACTTGTGGAGGACCTGTACCAAACCTCCCACGGTGGTCCTGGGTGGGCTGCAGGACTTCTCTGCTGCAAACCTCACTCAAGGCCACACCTTACGGGTTTTGCTTCTGAGGTAGAATGGCTTACGTAAAACCAAGATAGGGCACCGAGTGCCAACTATTTACAATAAAGTTCTGTGCTGCAAGAGTCCTCAGCACGCAGTCCTTCAAAATAGCATTTCACATTACTATCACATTACCCAACTGGGGTATAATACTTTAAACATTATCATATACACATTCTCAATAAAGTGCAATTCTTCTGCATAACTTTTTACATGGCAGTAAACCCTGTCCGGGTCCTACTGGTCTTCTTGGAACATTGCAGCACCTTCCATACCGGCGGCTGGAAACATACTGTGCGTTCTGTAACGCATCACAATAAGATCGTGTCCTGCTACCGGTGTCTGTGTAGATACAGTCCTCCTTTCTACTTTCACTCTGCGATTTGCTGGAGGCCTAACGGGTGCCTCTCCTAAATGCAGATCGCACAGGCTTGGCTCATCAGGGAACACTCTTGCAGTCGTTGCGCTCTGCAGCGTTTCCAGATGTGACGCAGATGCATGGGGTGGCTCAGTTGAGGGCGCACTAGCAGTCGCTGCGCTCTGTAGCGTTGCAGAATAGGACGCAGGTGTGCGGCCGGGCGCTGGTGTGGTTAGGGCCTGGGATGCTGAGACGCGGGGTGCGTTTCCTGCTTCAGGGACTGGGTCGCTGACTCGGGAGACGTTCAGGGCATACCACCCCTTAAGTCCCCAATGCCATGTGTAAGAGACTACATCTCCTATCAGCAGGTCTCTTCCCGAGTGCCCCTCTGGCAGGTGAGACTCTACATCCCTGCGATTAACAAAGACCTCCTGGTACAGGCCGGGTTCGTGGATGAACCCCCAGCCTCCCTGGAGTTTGAAGTCTCTAATGGCCCCCTGGCACCGCGGTTCCCGGAGCGTACCTTTGTCTCGCCGGACGATCTCCTTGTCCGCAAGATCCTGCTCCCGGCACCTCTGGCGAAGCCGCTGCGCCTCACGCTGCTCCCGCTGCTGCCGCTCCTCATGCTCTCGGCGTCGCCACTCGTTCTCCTTCTGGGCGGCATACTCCACGTCGTCCAGGTGCTCCATTTCCTCCCAGTCGATCTCCATCGCTAGGGGCTGGGGGTCTTCTGGTGTCCCTACCGGGGGACTGCATTCCACTGCGGCCTCTGATTCCAGGCCTGGCGGGCGTTCCGATCCGGGTAAGACCTCCTCAGCCTCCTTCCCTCCCGCCGCGTCCTCGGAGGAGTCAGGATCAGCTCTTTTGGGGCCGGCCTCCAGTTCTTCTTCAGCCGCTGGTTCCAGTGGTGGTGCGGGTGACGGTTGCGCATCCAGGGGGGAGAGCAGCTGGTCCCACATCAGCCATTGCTTCAGGTCACGCCAGCTCTGCTCCATCGCCTCCATCTCTGCGCGGTGTCGGGCTAGATCTCTCAGCGCCGCATCCACCTCCTCCACATGATACATCCGTTGGTCGTCCTCCCGACCTGGGCAAGGCTCGAGTACAGGCTGCACTTCTTCAGGGGAATGGGGTCTGCGCACCGCCATTCCCCACACAGTGACTCCTGTCCTTCCGCCATCTCACGCCAGGCAAGACTGTGCTTTCCATCTGGAACAATCTGGTCTTTTCCGTGGAGGCGGGACTTTCGCTTTCTCTTCCTTGCACCAAAGATGAAAAGGAGGCGGATCTCCCTTGCAGTGGGGCTTACTCTAAAGTTGCAATAGCACTTGGATAGGGCGGCCATAACTTTCGCGCCACATGGGGGGTACGCCCACGAATACACGCCCCTCTTCTTCACCAGCGCCTCAGGGCGCGAATATGGCGGCAAAATGGCGGAAAATGGCGCCAAAAATCACAAAACATCAAAACAGTCTTTTGCACAAAACAGTCCATTCAGGCACACAGTACCCACATATAGCGAGTTTCGTATCCTGTTCGTGATGCCAAAAGATGAGTCGCACGTAGCCAGGGCTGTGGGGTACTCGGCACTGAGCCCGATTACTTCACTGGGATGTCACGGGTAGCGCAGCTCGGTCCGTTGCCCTGGGGCTCACTAAAAGGGGAATATTTACAGGGGATGATAGAAATGTTCGTGACGCCACCTGTGGTTCCTGGTCAGGATGACCAGCGCTGCAGGGTAAATCCTCTGAGGGTTGTTACTGGGCAGCAAGGTGTTGAGTCTCCCACAGGCGAGACTGATCCCTCAGGGTATATGGCGGTGTAAGGGTGCAGGAGCAATAATCCAGACACACACAAGACAGTCTCTTTCTGTACCTTTACTGATGGTGAAGTTGAAGGCACGACCCGGGAAGCTGTCAGGTGGAGGATGCATGTCCAGTAATCCACTGAGTAGGTGTAGGGCCTCCTTACTTCTTTATATGTGTGAGCTTCTGACTTGCATATAAGTAAGTCTAACTCCGTTCTTTTTGCTACGCCCGGCTGACCTTGTGATGGAGCCTTCTTTTGGAAAGAACTAGTCTCTATGTGCAGGGCCCTGCTAGACTCTTGTTCTTCTTGACCCCGGTTACGTATCAGCACTGTTGGGCCCCTGCGATTTGGAATCCAGCAGGGTCTCCGGTTTCTCCTACTAGTCTTGAAGAAGCTAGCAAGCTCGGTCCCGGTGTCCGGTGGTGCAGAGTGGAGGTAAGCTATCAATGCTGTCGATCTCTGTCACTCTCTCTTTCCCTTTTTCCACTTGCCTGTCGTCCTACTCACACCTTTAACAAAAGCACAACCAGCAGTAGATGTCAGCTTTCTTTGTCTTCACCGCTCTTCAAGCGTCGGCACGCTTACTTAATGAAACGCTCACTGAAGGTATCTCAGTAGACTCAACTTTGACCAGACTAAGTGGCGATCCGTCCCACTATTACTGGACTCCACGATGTAAGCTGAGTGTATGCTGAAGTCTTCAGGCTTTCAAATAAGTCTTTCTCTAGCTAGTCTTTCCCTCTCAGCTCGTCTGAGGTAACTAGCTTGTCCGTCTCTCACCATCTGTCTGACAAGAAGCTCTGCTCTATCTCTCCACACCCTTATATACCTGCGTACTCTACAAGGGCTCCCTCTGATGGCACCAGGGAAATGTGAAGTGTGAATGAATATCAGGTGATTTGTGATTTACCTTTCATGCATCCTCCAGGGTAACATGTGGCTCCAGAGCGCAGCTGGGCTACACACATGCTAAAACCACTGAACACAAATACTCAAATATTCATCATTATAAATAAGGAAGTTTACTTCTGAAACCTGTCAGACATTTGATGACCTGTGTTCAGTGGTTTTAGCACATATGGGAAAAAAATTCTCAAGAAGGACAGCTTTTCTTTTACTTGATTTTATTGACACACTCTTCTCAAGCTCCCGAACACCCTGAATGAAGCTTTTATGGGTCTATTGAGCAATTGATTTTATTATGTTCGATTACATACATACTGACTGTTTATTTCTTGTCCTCATTTATCAACATGCTTTGCCCCAAATGATTAAATGGAAGATTTACAGTAATCTGGAACTTGATGCATGTGTTACACTGTGTAGACACAATAATGGATGGATGGATGACTTATTGATGAGATAGAGATAATCTGTATCCATTTTATCAGTTAATGTTAAAAGTAAAGGTACCGTATATACTCGTGTATAAGCCGAGATTTTCAGCCCATTTTTTAGGGCTGAAAGTCCCCCTCTCGGCTTATACGCGGGTCATATACGGGGGTCGGCGGGGGAGGGGGAGCGGGGGTGTCGGATTATACTCACCTCTCCGCCGCGGTCTCTGCAGCACCCCTGCTTCTCCCACGATCTCCGGCTCCTTCCTGCAGCGGTCACATGGCACCGCTCATTAAAGTCATGAATATGCACATATTCATGACTTTAATGAGCGGTACCATGTGACCGCTGTAGGAAGGAAGCGCTGTGGAGAGCGCCATTAGAAGAGGAGAGGCTGCAGGGACGCGCGGCGGAGGGGTGAGTACAGCGATATTTACCTGTCCCTCGGTCCACCGCAGCGCTGCTCCCTCGGTCTGACTCCTCTGTGTGTGAATGATCAGGCAGAGAGCGCGATGACGTCGTTAGTGAGCGCCGCGCCCCCTGCCAGATCATTCACTGCCGAGGACCAGGAAGAGGGAGCAGCGCTGCTGTGCAGAGAGGACAGGTAAATATCTCAGGTGCCGGGGTCCTGAGCGAGCGGTGACACCGGCACCTGTCCCCCATAGCGCGCCGGTGTCACCGCCTACTCAGGACCCCGGCACCTGGCCCCCAGCGACGAGAGGTGAGTATGTCATTTTTTTTTGCAGTAGCAGCATATGGGGCATAATCTGGAACATATGGGGGCATAATATGGAGCATATGGGGGCATAAGCTGTGGAACATATGGGGGCATAATATGGAGCATATGGGGGCATAATATGGAGCATATGGGGGCATAAGCTGTGGAACATATGGGGGCATAATCTGGAGCATATGGGGGCATAAGCTGTGGAACATATGGGGGCATAATCTGGAGCATATGGGGGCATAAAATGTAGCATATGGGGGCATAATATGGAGCATATGGGGCATAAGCTGTGGAACATATGGGGGCATAATATGGAGCATATGGGGGCATAAGCTGTGGAACATATGGGGGCATAATCTAGAGCATATGGGGGCATAATATGGAGCATATGGGGGCATAATATGGAGCATATGGGGGCATAAGCTGTGGAACATATGGGGGCATAATATGGAGCATATGGGGGCATAAACTGTGGAACATATGGGGGCATAATCTGGAGCATATAGGGGCATAATATGGAGCATATGGGGGCATAAGCTGTGGAACATATGGGGGCATAATATGGAGCATATGGGGGTATAAGCTGTGGAAAAATGGGGGCATAATCTGGAGCATATGGGGGCATATGCTGTGGAACATATGGGGCATAATCTGGAGCATATGGGGCATAATCTGGAGCATATGGGGGCATAATCTGTGGAACATATGGGGGCATAATCTGGAGCATATGGGGGCATAATCTGTGGATCATACGGGGGCATAATCTGTGGAATAAATGGGGGCATAATCTGGAGCATATGGGGGCATAATCTGGAGCATATAGGGGCATAATCTGTGGAGCATATTGGGCATAATCTGTGCAGCATATGGGGGCATAATCTGTGGAGCATCATATGGGGGCATAATCATTTTTCACCCTAGGCTTATACGCGAGTCAATAAGTTTTCCCAGTTTTTTGTGGCAAAATTAGGGGGGTCGGCTTATACACGGTTCGGTTTATACATGAGTATATACGGTATTTTAATTATTTGCAGTTACAGAGACTCAGATGTCTTAGTTATATTTAGTAGCAATAACCATAAAATACAAAATTACAAGGGCCATTATTCTTTTTGACTTGTTCCAAAAGCATGTTTAAATCCCATCAGTTGAATAATCTACTGTAATGTGACTAAACATAGTTCTTTTTCTGTTGATGGATGGTTATGGCCTTTTAAAACTAGAAATATTATTTTCCCAAGGCTTTGAATGATCCTAAGCATGCTCGTGGCATTCTACTGTCTACCTGCATGATTTATGAATCATATGACTTAAGAATGCTACATTTTTCCTTACACTTATTTTCATTATAAGATGCAGTCCAACAATGAAGAACTCTATCTGACGCTGTGTAATGTAATACATTTTTAGGCAGAAGCATGTCTCATTTTCTCTCCTGTTCATTGATGATACTGTCAGCCTCTCATTTTTTTGCTCTGTAGTTTTAAGTTGATTAGATATTTACCTTATCTCCACTGATATTTTAAATTAAGTAAAAGCAAATGAGAATTTTTCTTTGTCACAGCATTTCTTAAGAATAGTGTGATGTGTATTGTTGCAAAACACACAATAACATAAAGCATTAAACCTACATGCAATTAGAGGAGTCAGAGCCTAGATGCGAAATTCATCAGTGCATATTAGACTTACGTAGGCTGGAATCACACTAAACACATAAAAAAATCGTTCTGATTCTCAGTGCCGAAAGCCACACGAGTATTGTCCTTATGTTTATCTGTGTGTAATGCGATTTCAATGCGATGATGCTATACTTTCTCAGCCATGTATAAATTTGACATCCATATATCATCCGTACGGCCTTAGATTTCGCACTTCATTTTTCAATGTAATTTCCGATTAACTTAACTACCTTAATGGTCTGAAACTTATAAAAAGCTAATCAACTGTGTCATACATTGGGTCCACAGGAAGATTTTGCCTCAAATCTTTCCACTAGAACCACTGTTTGTGTTTTTATCATCCTTGTTTGTTAAAAACGGTCTAAGATGCATACTTAACCACCACTGAGCAGGTTTTTTTGCATTGGGTCTTGTCTTATCTTTACCCAGCCTTACCCAGTTATTGTGGCTCTAAGGAGGCGCAGACGAATCTTTGTCCATACACTAATGATGCGACTGGTCACTAAATGACATTTCCACCATCTGTATGGTGTACTAAGAAAGTTTTGTGATTACTGTCAGATGAGCATCTCTACTTTTGATGTACTTTTGGAGGCAGTGTGGCCTGGGATAACTTTCCAGTACACAGAACTTGAAAATGTATTTAATCAGAGAAGCATCTTTTACTTATTTTATGATATGTAGCACTCCTATATTTGTTGAATAATAAATTTAATATTAATATTCCTACAAGTTCCATCCATACACTGTTATAAAATGTTATGTTAATGTTTATGCAATCTTATTTTTAGATACTTTCCAACATTTGTAGATTGGCAATCCCTGATGTAAATCAAACTTGAAATTTTCTTATGATGCAATAGTGATGTTTATTGTTGACCAAGTGGACTAGAATTTTTTTGTCTAAATTTTATTTATGCGAATGACGAATAGTAGCTATGTAGAATTCTAATGTTGTGAATTTGTGTTTTTTAAATGGCACAAAACTTGCCATTATTTTAACTCTACATACATATTTTTAATAATTATGATGAAATACACTGCTAACCCCTTTCCGACATTATCTGTAATAATATGTCCCTGTGCCCTGTTACTTATTAACGCAGGACAGATTATTACGTCCAGGCAGTGAGAGAGCAAAGACTGCTGACACCCGGCACTAAGTAATAGGAGTGGTCCCACTCCGCTCCCAGCACTTTACCTCCCTAAATGCAGTGATCAAACTCGATTGCAGCATTCCGGGAGAAGGCAGAGGGAAGACAGTCCCCTGCTCTTGGATTGGAGACACCGCAACGACACGTGGGTTCCTGAACATTGCCATGGTGACCCAATGTCGTCATGACGACATCTGTGTCACCAGAGATAGTAAAGTTGCTAGATTATGCTCAGAGCATGATCAGCAACTTTATCTGTCAGTGCAGAGCTGACAATTTGCATAGCACAGGGATGCTACTGCATCATCATCCTATAAAAGTGATCAGCCTGCAAAAAATGATAGTCCCATAGTGGCACAATGTAAAAAGTGAAAATATTTTTTTTTAATAATTGTAAAACTATAAAAAATAATAATAGTAAAAAAATAAAAAGATATTGTATCTTTAAATAAATATTTGTATGAAGAAAAATATAAACAATAAAAATACACATATTTGGTATCCCCACGTTCGAAACAATAAAATTGTCCCATTAGTTAACCGGAGCAAAAAGTGAAATAAAATGCAATAAAAAGACGGATAGAAAAAAACATGGAACCGCTGAAAACGACATCTTGTCCCTCAAAAAATAAGCCACCATACAGCTCCATCAGTGGGAAAATAAAAAATGTATAGCTCTCAAAATAAAGCTATGCAAAAATAATTATTTTTTCTATAAAAAATTTTTATTTTGTTAAAGCACCAAAACATATAAAAACGATATAAATGTGGTATAGCTGTAATCATACTGACCCAGAGAATATAACTGCTTTAACAATTTTACCACACGTGGAACCACATAAATCCCCGGCAAAAAATTCCTGAATTGCTGTTTTTTGTTCATTCTGCCTCCCAAAAATCAGAATAGAAAGAGATAAAAAAAAGTCATGTGTCTGAAAACAATACCAATAAAAATGTCAACTCGTCCGGCATAATACAAGCCCTTATATGACTCTGTGGGCCAAAATATGGAAAAAATTATAGGTCTCAAAATATGGTGATATAAAAACATTTTTTTTGCAATAAAAAGTGTAAGTTAGTGCTACAACAGCCAAACATAAAAATCAATGTAAATCTGGTATCGCTGTAATGACCGCGACCAGAAGAATAAAGTCGCTTAATAGTTTATACCACATGAGCAATGGCGTAAACAATAAATAAAACCAATTTTTCATTTGCAGTTCATTCTGCCTCCCAAGGATGGCAGTAATTCTGGGCACACATTTATCCGGCTCTCTGCACTGAGCCCCTGGAATTGCATCACGCCCCAGGATGCCAGTGGCGAAACGCGAGTCAGGGTGAGATAACATGGTTACCAGCTCCATTAAACAAGGTGAATTGGTCTCCTATACTGCGGACAGTGCCTACATGTTGTGAGCTTGAGCACTATGGTATATGAGGCATCCTATATTGCGGATATGTTATGAGCATGAGCACTGTGATATATATGGCTCACCAATATAATGTGATTATTTATTTCTACTATTGTTATTTTTGGGATTCTTTGTATTAACTTTATGTCTGGGGATATATGTTTCTCAGCACTATAGATGGGATTCTTCCTTGTTTTGCTTACCATAGCATAGACTAATTATACTGTTAGACATTGTGATAATTTTTATTTGTTTGGGTCACTACTGTATTGTATCTTGAACCTCAAAATATTATGATTAGCCACATTACACTTATTGGTGTGACCAGTGATTACTGAGAAGTATTACATTGTAGTGACCCTATGTAGAGACAAAATTCTTTTTTTGGCATTTATATAATTGTTTTTGGTCTATATTTACTGGGAGTTGACATGTTCCTTTATGTGAGGCATTCTGCTTTTTTATTTTCCTATCTTGTTGTTATTAACCTCATATTTAAATAAAAATTATATTTTATGGATCTCTTAATTTTTCCCCTCTTTTATCGTAAGTAGGGGTTTAAGCAATATGATTCAGATGGAACCGCTGGTGTAAGATTCTCTAAAATAAGGCAGATGGAGGCACTGTGGACACCGTCTGACCTGTGATCAAGTGGTGTCCGTCTTTTTAGGATTGCATAAAAGTGATGTTGGCCACAATTTTGTGCACTTCTGAAAAGGACGCCGCTGAACAAAGGCTAGAAGGAGTCCAGAGTATCTCTTTCACCTCATTGTAGTGAATGGAACCCTCTGGGTTTCATCTGAATCACGTCACACAGAGATTTAGATGGAAACCCCAAAGTAAGTGCTCAGCGTAATTAATTTCCAAAATGGTGTCAATTGTGGGAGATTTTCACTTTTTAGGCACATTAGAGGCTTTACAAACGTGATATGGCGGCACCAATTGTTTTAGCAAATTTTTGCATTCAAAAAGTCAAAATGGGTCTCCTTCCCTTCCGAGCTCTGTCATGCACCCAAACAGTAGTTTTCTTCCTTATATGGGTTTTTGGCATGCTAAGAATATACTACACAACAAATTTTGAGGTAAATTTTTTCCTGTTACCCTTGTCAAAATAAAAAAAATTGGATCTGAAGTAATTTTTTTGTGAGAAAAGTTAAATGTTCAATTTTTTCCACATTCCAAAAATTCCTGTGAAGCACCTGAAGGGTTAATAAACTTCTTGAATGTGGTTTTGAGTACCTTGAGGGGTGCAGTTTTTAGAATGGTGTCACTTTGGGGTATTTTCTATCATTTTGACACCTCAAAGTGACTTCAAATGTGATATGCTCCCTAAAAAAATGATTTTGCAAATTATGTTGGAAAATGAAAAATCGCTGGTCAACTTTTAACCTTTATAAATTCCTAACAAAAAAAATTTGGTTCCAAAATTGTGCTGATATAAAGTAGTCATATGGGAAAGGTTATTTATTAACTATTTTTTGTGACATAGCTCTTTGATTTAACCCCTTCATGATCCAGCCTATTTTGACCTTAATAACCTAGTCATTTTTAACACTTCTGACCAGTGTCCCTTTATTAGGTAATAACTCAGGAACGCTTCAACATATCTTAGCGATTCTGAGACTGTTTTTTTTGTTACATATTGAGCTTCATGTTAGTGGTAAATTTAGGTTGATAATTTTTGCGTTTATTTGTGAAAAAAATGGAAATTTGGCAAAAATTTTGAAAATTTCGCAATTTTCAAATTTTTAATTTTTATTCTGTTAAACCAGAGAGTTATGTGACACAAAATAGTAAATAAATAACATTTCCCACATGTCTACTTTACATCAGCACAATTTTGGAAACAAAATTTTTTTTGTAAGGAAGTTATAAGTTGACCAGCAATTTCTCATTTTTGCAACAAAATTTAAAAAACATTTTTTTAGGGACCACCTCACATTTGAAGTCACTTTGAGGGGTCTGTATGGCAGAAAATACCCAAAAGTGACACCATTCTAAAAACTGCATCTCTCAAGATACTCAAAACTACACTCAACAAGATTATTAACCCTTCAGGTGCTTCACAGGAACTAAAGAAATGTGGAAGGAAAAAATGGACATTTTAATTTTTCCAACAAAAAATTTTCTTTTAGCATCAATTTTTCATTTTTACATGGGCAACAGGATAAAATGGATCCTAAAGTTTGTTGAGCAATTTCTCTTGAGTACACCGATACCTCATATGTGGTCATAAACCACTGTTTGGGCGCACATCAGGGCTTAGAAGGGAAGGAGCGCCCCCACAAGTGACCCCATTTTGGAAACTAGACCCCCCAAGGAACTTATCTAGATGCATAGTGAGAACTTTGAACCCCCAGGTGCTTCACAAATTGATCTGTAAAAAAAAAGAAAATACTTTTTTTAACAAAAATTTTCTTTTAGCCTCAGTTTTTTCATTTTCACATGGCCAACAGGATAAAATGGATCCTAATATTTGTTGAGTAATTTTTCCTGAGTACACCGATACCTCATATATGGTCATAAACCCCTGCTTAGGTGCACGTCAGGGCTCAGAAGGGAAGGAGCGTCATTTGACTTTTTGAATGGAAAATTAGCTCCAATCGTTAGCTGACACCATGACGCGTTTGGAGAGATCTCGTGTGCCTAAACAGTAAAAACCCCCCTCAAGTGACACCATTTTGGAAACTAGACTCCTTAAGGAACTTATCTAGACGTGTTGTGAGCACTCTGAACCCCGCAGAGCATTGAAAATAAAAAAACATCATTTTTTTCCTTAAAAAATGATATTTTAGCCCGCTATTCTCTATTTTCACTAGGGTAAAAGGGGAAATTGGATGCCAAATGTTGTTGTCAAGTTTGTCCTGAGTACACTGGTACCCAATATGTGGGGGGAACCACTGTTCGGGCACACATCGGGGTTTGGAAGGGAAGTAATGACGTTTTGAAATGCCGACTTTGATGGAATGCTCTACGTGCGTCATGTTACATTTGCAGAGCCCCTGATGTGCCTAAACAGTAAAAACTCCCCACAAGTGACCCCATTTTGGAAAGTAGAACCCCAAGGAACTTATCTAGATGTGTGGTGAGCACTTTGAACCCCCAAGGGCTTCACAGAAGTTTATAATGCCCGGGCATGAAAATAAAATAATCATATTTTTTCCACAAACATGATCTTTTAGTCCCCAATTTCTTTTCCCAAGGGTAACACGAGAAATTAGACACCAAAAGTTGTTGTCCAATATTTCCTGATATCCCATTTGTTGGGAGGAACCACTGTTTGGGCACACGTCGGAGCTCGGAAAGGAAGTAGTGACGTTTTGAAATGCCGACTTTATGGAATGTTCTGCGGGAGTCATGATACGTTTGCAGTGCACATGATGTGCCTAAACAGTAGAAACCCCCAAAGTGACCCCATTTTGGAAACTCCATCCCCCAAGGAACTCATCTAGATATGTGGAGAGCACTTTGAATCTTCAAGTTGTTCACAGAAGTTTATAACGCAGAGCCGTGAAAATAAAAAATCATTTTTTTTAGTCCCCATTTTTTTTCCCAACGGTAACAGGAGAAATTAGACCCCCAAAGTTGTTGTGCAATTTTTCCTGAGTATGCTGATACCCCATTTGTGGGGGTAAACCACTATTTGGGCACACGTGGGAGCTCGGAATAAAGGGAGCACTGTTTGATTTTTTGAATGCAAAATTGGCTGGAATCAAAGGTGGCGCCATGTCACGTTTGGAGACCCCCTGATGTGTCTAAATAATGGAAACCTGTTGTGAATAGGCTGGAAATGAGTTCTGAGCAGAAGCTCCCTCTGGTGGTTACAAACGGTACTGGACTGTCCAGTGAAGATATTGAGTATTGGAATCAGGTGTTACTGACTGGTCTTATATAAGGGAGTCGCCTTCCCATCAGGGTTGCCGGTGATCAATTGTTCTGGTCTCAATCCTTGATTCCTGTTTCCTTGGTAGCCTGCTGTGTCGTTTCTGAATCTCCTGCTAACAGATAAGACATTTTCTTCTTTTTGTTTTTGTGCTTGATTTTTGCATTTTGTCCTGCACTTCTGTGGGGGCCTTCAGGGTCCCCTCTGGGGGCTTTTGCCCTCTCAGTTCAGTTCAGCCACTGATGTTTGTACATTTGCTTTTTCCAGTTTTTTCAGTGGCTGCTGTTTTGTTTTTGGTTACACAGAGAACTAATTTAGGTGGTAGAGGTCGTGTGATCTCAGGTGTTTTTGAAATTAGTAGAGTTGGTGCTTTTCAGGGTTTTTTGGGATTGCAGTAAGTGCCCTTCCTATCCTTTTCTATTTAGTAAGTTTGGGCCCCAACATTTGCTCATACTATTTTCTGTCTGTGTCAGTATTTTTCTTGTCTAACCGCCATTACATGTTTGGGGGCTTTCTATGTTCTTTGGGGATCTGCTCCGGTGCAGATAGCTTTCCTCTTTCTATCTTTAGGTGTAGTTAGTTTCTCAGGCTGTGACGAGGCGTCTAGGACCAACGTAGGAACGCTCCACGGCTGCCTCTAGTTGTGGTGGTTAGTCAGGGTACTGCAATCTCATAGTTTCCAACTGCTCTGGTGTATTTCCTTTTTTGCCTGCTCTCCTCAGCTACCAAATCATAACAGAAACCCCTCAATTCTAATTTCAACCCTAACCCCAACACACCCCTAACCACAACCCTAACCCCAACACACCACTAACCCAAACCCTAACCCCAACACACCTCTAACCCTAATCCCAACCCTAACCATAACCCTAACCACAAGCCTAACCCTAACTCCAACACACCCCTAACCTAATCCCAACTCTAATCCTAACCACAAGCCTAACCCTATTCCCAACCCTAACCCTAATTCCAACCCTAACCCTAATTCCAACCCTAACCCTAATTACAACCCTAACCCTAATTGTAACCCTAACCCAAATTCCAACCCTAACCCTAATTGTAACCCTAACCCAAATTCCAACCCTAACCCTAATTCTAACCATAACCCTAATTCTAACCCTAACCCTAACCCTAGTTCTAACCCTAACCCTAATAGAAAAAAAAAATGTTCTTTATTTTATTATTTGTCCCTACCTATGGGTTGATAAAGGGGGAGTTTATTTACTTTTTTTTTATTTTGATCACTGTGAGAGTTTATCACAGTGATCAAAATAGCTGTATGAAATCTGCCGGCCGGCGGGCGCACTGCGCATGCGCCCGCCATTTTACAAGATGGCGGCGCCCGTGAAGAATCCCGGACGGAAGCCGGCACAGACCCAAGGACATGGGAGTACCGGGGGAGGTGAGGGGGGAATCGGAAGGTAGGGGGAGCGGAGGCAAGGAGGAATAAAGCAGATATAGACGGCAGCGACCGATCACCACCATCAATCAGTGGCGTGGGCCGATCGCCGCTGTCACTCGGTGTGGGGGGGTCGGATCTCTGTCTCCAGCCATGGCCGATGCTATTGCAGCATCGGGCATGGTTGGATTGTAATATTTCACCATATTTCATCGGCAATTGCTCTGATTGGCTGTTTCACTTTTAACAGCCAATCAGAGCGATCTCCGATTTGAGGGGGCGGTGCAACCCCCGTGGCTGAGTGCAGAGATGGTCTGCTGTCAGGGACAGCAGCCATCGGAATCCGGTCACCGCGGGATACCGCGCTGTGACCGGAAAATGGCGGCGCCGAACTAGTACTGCACTGGGTAGAAATGCACCTCCCGCAGAGCAGTACTATTACGGCGGAGGTCAGGAAGGGGTTAAGGGCATTAAAAATACAAATTTTGAATATTGTGAAATTTTCAAAAATTTCGTCAAATTTCCATTTTTTTCACAAATAAATGCATGTCATGTGGAAGAAATTTTTCCTCTGTCATGAAGTGCAATATTTCACGAAAAAACAGTCTACGAATCTCCAGGATCCATTGAAGCATTCCAGAGTTAATACCTCATAAATTTAGAGTTGAGAGTCCTCAGTGGTTGATACCTTTTAATGGCTAACTGAAAAGATGGTAACAAATTGCAAGCTTTCGAGTTTTTCAGTTAGCCATTAAAAGGTATCAACCACTGAGGACTTTCAACTCTAAATATTTTTCTATCTACTGGCTAACATGGTACAAAGATATACATCTTTACTGTACCTCATAAATTGGCAGAGGCCAGAATTGTAAAAATTGGCCTGGCCATTAACATGCAAACCACCTTTAGGGTAAAGTGTTAACGTTAGGAATGTTGATGTTTTTAATTCTGCTGTGTTCTTGAAATGTTTTTGAATTAAAAAACTCATACTCTATATTTATTAGGAATCTGATTACACATTGTGTACTCTCTAAGAATTCTTTTAACAAAGAAACTAGATATTGATACTTGCCGTATTTTTCTAACTATAAGACGCACTTTTTCCCCAAAAAAATTGTGAGGAAAATGGGGGGTGCGTCTTATAGCCCGAACGCAGGCTTACCGAGGGGTTGCGGCAGTGGTGTGGTGGTGGCGGTGGCAGAGGTGTGGCTTTGTAGAGGCGGGGTGGGCGGCTTGCACCTGAGCAGGGTCCCTTCCTCAGGTGGTGAGCTGACGCCGCAGCACGGAGAGCAGACAGGAGTGCAGAGCCGGGATTGCTGGTGGTGGCGCCATCTTCTTGAGGCGGCACTTGCGCAGATAGAGTACTCTGCTAACTGTGGCTTCAGGAAAATGGCCACGGGAGGCGACGCGTGCGCAGATAGAGATCGCGGCGCCCATTTTCCTGAAGCCCCAGGAAGCAGAGTACTCTGCGCACGCGCTGCCTCAGGAAAATGTCCGCCACCACCGACAAACCAGGCTCTGCACTCCTGTCTGCTCTCCGTGCCGCGGCGTCTCCTCTCCACCTTAAGAAGGGACCCTGCTCAGGTGCACGCTGCCCACCGCGCCTCTACAAAGCCGCACCTCTTCCACCGCCACACTACTGCCACAAACTCGGCGTCACTTCATCTGAGGAAGGGACCCTGCTCAGGTGCATGCCGTCCACCGCCACCGCCACACCACTGCCACAAACCCGGCTCTGCTCTCCGTGCCGCAGTATCACCATACCTGAGGAAGGTGAGTATCAGCATCACCGCACCTCTGCCACACCACTGCCGCAACCCCTGCTGTACCACCACCGGCCCTCAGGTACCTTAAAATTCAGACAATAAGGCAGATTCCCATATTGTAAAAATAATTTTTTCTGCTATTTCACCCCAAAATTTGCGGTGCGTCTTATGGTCCGGAGCGTCTTATAGTCCGAAAAATACGGTACATGATGTAATTACAGTATATTATAGGTTCCTATACACCAGTGTCTCCTATGCTGCATTTCATCTGGAATTTCTTATTGGGAAATCTACCATCTCAGGCATTGTACATTCAACTTTGCATGGAGATCTGAGCCCACCTTCAAAATTCAGTTATGCCAGAACCCAAACAAGAAGACTGGCTATGGATAGCCCGTGGTTTTGAGAAAACATGCCAGTTTCCCAACTGCATTGGATCCCTGGACGGCATACACATCTGCGTTCGTAATCAGTAAAACTCAGGATCCAATATTACAATTCTAAAGATTTTTTCTGCAGTGCTGTTGGCCCTGGTGCACAGCACATACAGGTTTATAATTGTTGATATTTGTGCCTATAGAAGAACTGGAGACTCTGGAGTCTTCAATTCTTTCATAATGGGTTTGCAAACTAATGACTTTGGCATCCCGCCCCCACAGGTTCTACCAGGTTAACCTTTGGAACTATTTCCTTATGTAATGGTTATGCATAAGACTTTTCAATTTACCTAACATGTAATGAAGCCATATCTATGGAGAGGCATGGACCACCTTCGAAGAATTTATAACTATCATCTATCATGCCAATAGGTGATTGTTGGAGTGCACCCATATGTATATACAGGGTGGGCCATTTACATGAATACACCTAAATAAAATGGGAATGGTTGGTGATATCAACTTCCTGTTTGTGGCACATTAGTATATTGGAGGGGGAAACCTTTTTCAAGATGTCTGGCGATCATGGCGGACATTTTGAAGTTGGCCATTTTGGATCCAACTTTATTTTTCCAATGGGAAGAGGGTCATGTGACATATCAAGCTTATTGATAATTATGTATTATTTTCTAAGTTATTTACAAGTTTTTGACCACTTATAAAATGTGTTCAAAGTGCTGCCCATTGTGTTGGATTGTCAATGCAACCCTCTTCTCCCACTCTTGTCAAACTGACAGAAACTCCGCAGAAGAAATGCCAGCAAAGGCTTCCAGTATTCATTGTTTCAGGTGCTGCAAATCTCGTATCTGAAGGCAATTGTCTATGCTGTGAAGATACGAGATGAGCTGCATCTGAAACAAAAGCTCTGGTATAATTAATTTGTTGCACTGTATTTAATACTAACTGTGTTATAACTGTGACTAAGGCCTCTCCAGATCTTATCAGGTTGAAGGTGCTATAGCATATGGATGTAACCAGGTCTAGTGCCTTTGATCATCTAACCACCCCCTGGTGTGCTGGCCCCAGCTGCCAAATTTTCCCAAACCAGCTCCCACAATCCCTCTCTCCTGTCCCTGTAGTGTGGGCTATATATTTAGTAGCATTCTAAGGGGAGCACGCAGTGTGGGGCGCACGCATCCCATAAAGCAAAGCATCACAGAAGCTAAGCATCATGTGAACGGCAGTTATCCATGGCAGTTAATCAGGGCAGGAATCAGGTAACCCACAATTTGCTTTCCCTTTTCACCATGTGCTTTATTTTTCTCCTCCTGTGTTCCCTCGCCATCCACATTCACCGCCCCATCCCCCCTCCATCACGACTCATACACATCAACCCCTCTATACTTTCCTCTCCCATGTACAGCTCCCATGCACTCCTTACCTTCTTGAAAAACCTCAGCCCATCTTGCCCAAACACATCGCAGAAAAAAACTACTTACAATTCCAACAACAACTTGCTATTTATCTTCTTACTCCTACTGATTTCTGGGGACATCTCCCCCAACCCTGGTCCACCATCACCAACCTATACCCCTACCCTACCTCATATTGAAACCATAATAATCTTATTATTATTACTTGCACTCCCTCATCTCCTTCTTTTAATTGTACCCTCTGGAATCCACGGTCTGTATGTAACAAGCTTCCCTTCCTGCACAACTACTTTCTGAACAACTCTCTTAATCTGTTGGCCCTCACAGAAACTTGGATTCAGGATTCTGACACTATCTCCCCTGCTGCCATTTCCTATGGTGGCTTACAGTTCTCCCATTCCCCGAGACCCACAAACAGACATGGTGAATTAAACAAACTCAAGGAAAATGTACATAAGGGTAAATAAAAATTGCTATACACACATGGATAAGAGTTGTGGACAACTCTGGGAATAGAATATGACAAACGAAAGAAACCAAAAAAATGTCCAAATGATGAATAAATTAGTTTTATTGTGAAACATACCATGGTGGATAGGAAACCAAAACCATAAAGGGCAACATACAGGGGACATCAAATAATGATGAATAAAATTATTAGTGTAAAATACATTAAATAAATTACGCTGAGGTAATTAGGTACAATTATGCAGAATGTGAATAAAGTGCAAAGTGCTGTGCAACAGCCTTATGCAGTATTAATAAAATAATATCTTGCAGCAAGAAAGCATGCGCGCAAATGTGTGTAATACACAGAATGTGAATAAAGTGCAAATGCCAAGAGAAATAAATAAATTGGATGACAAGATATAAATAAGAATATGCACAAGGAAGACTCATCGCAATATATCAGAACTGTGGAGAGGGTTAATTATAATAAGGTGCAAGTGCAAATAATCCCAAATTAATATATCCACAAGTCATACAATAGTGTCATATGCTAGTAAAAATGTGCCTAGTGAATTATAATAATGATAGAAAAATATGGCTGCATAAATGAAGATTTAATAATTGCCCCATGTGCAGCTGATCTCCCCTGGATGCACCCACCCCGACGCGCATTTCGGCATTGCCTTCGTCAGGGGGTGGCGTCATCCAGAGAGACAGGAGTATAAGAAGGGAAAGGGGACCAATGGGAGAAGGCCAGACATGGTGGTGGAGTTGGCATACTCCTGTCCCCACAATGCACTTTCCAGGTCATCCCCCAATTCCATCACTCTCATTCCCTTCTTTTGAGGTCCACAACATCAGGCTCTTCTGTCCCCTCTCCCTCAGAGTAGCGGTCATATATCGGCCCCCAGGCTCACCCACCCATTTCCTTGACCACTTCTCAGCCTGGCTGCCCACTTCATGTCCTCAGAACTACCAACCCTAATTCTTGGAGACTTCAACATCCCCATTAATAGCCCTACTTCCACATCTGCATATCAGCTTCAATCAATAACCTCTTCTCTTGGCCTCTCACGGCTTTCAACCTCTGAGACACAAAAGGACGGTAACACCCTTGACTTGGTCTTTCTCCAGCTCTGTTCAGTCTCCCACCGAAATAACTCACCGCTTTCACTCTCTGACCACAACATTCTCTGTTGTCAATGTGTTAGAAATGAATTCTGAGCAGAAGCTCCCTCTGGTGGTTACAAACAGTACTGAACCATTCAATGAAGATTGGCAATCAGGAGTTACAGACTGGTCTTATATAAGGGAGGTTCCCTCCCATCATGGTTGCCGGTGATCAATTGTTCTTGTCTCAACTGTGATTCCTGGTTCACTTGGAAGCTTACTGAGTCTTGCCTCTTCTCCTGCTCTCAGATAAGATATTTTCTGTTTATATTTTTGTGCTTGCTTTTTGCATTGTTTCTGCACTTTTGTGGAGTCAGCCTGGTCCCCTCCGGGGGCTTGTGCTCCTCTCAGTTTGTCTGAGCCACTGTTGTTTGTTCATTTGCCTTTTTCAGTTATTTCAGTGGCTGCGGCTTAGTTTTGTTACACCAGAGAACTAATTTAGGTGGTAGAGGTCGTGTGATCTCAGGTGTTTTTGCAATTAGTAGAGTTGGCATTTTTTAGGGTTTTTTGGATTGCAGTAAGTGTCCTTCCTATCCTTTTCTGTCTAGGAAGATTGGGCCCCAACGTTTGCTCATACTATTTTCTGTCTGTGTCTGTATTTCCTCTTGTCTAACCGCCATTACATGTTTGGGGGCTTCCTATGTTCTTTGGGGATCTGCTCCGGGGCAGATAGCTTTCCTCTTTCTATCTTTAGGTGTAGTTAACCTCTCAGGCTGTGACGAGGCGTCTAGGACCAACGTAGGAACGCTCCACGGCTGCCTTTAGTTGTGGTGGTTAGTCAGGGTACTGCAATCCAGTAGATTCCAACCTCTCTGGTTTATTGCCGTTTTTGCTTGCTCTCCTCAGCTACCAAATCATAACAGTATCACCGGCCAAAACTGATGATTATATAGTACTCACAGAAGGGAAAAATAGTAAAAGGAAAAAGAAAAAGGGAAGTTGTCAGAAATTTGTTTTTTTTCTTTGTTTGTTGCATTTTTTCCCTCTTTTTCTCTGGGTGCTGAGGAGGAAATTTTTTTTTTCTTCTCTCAATGGAGTTTGCACAGTTGTCTGGCCTTGTGGATCAGCTTGCCACTGAAGTTCGGAGTATTGCTACCTATCTTGCAGGGTTGCCGGTTGTGGAACCTAGGATCCCCATGCCAGATTTATTTTTGGGGGATCAAGCTAAATTTCTGAATTTCAAAAATAACTGTAAGTTGTTTTTTGCCTTAAAACCTAAGTCCTCAGGGAACGCAGCACAGCAGGCGCGGCGATCCTCAGGATTGGGCTTTTTCCCTGACACCTGAGGACCCGGTTTTGAGTAATGTTGATGCATTTTTTCTGGCTCTGGGGCTATTGTACGATGAACCTAAAGTCACTGATCAAGCTGAAAAAAGCCTTGTTGGCATTAAATCAGGGGCTTGAGGACGCTGAGTTGTACTGTCAGAAATTCCGAAAGTGGGCAGTCCTGACCAAATGGAATGACGATGCTTTGGCAGCCCTTTTTCAGAAGGGTCTGTCAGAGAATGTAAAAGATGTTATGGTGGGTGTCCCTGCTCCCTCTGGTCTCAGTGATTTTATGTCATTAGCGATTCAAATTGACAGACATTTGCGTGAGCGTAGAGGTATGCGTGGAATAGTGTTGCCTTGTGAACCAGCTTCTGAATCCATGCAGTGTGATGGAGTGGCTTCTGGGGCACAGCGTCATGAGTTTCGAAAACGCAATGGGTTATGTTTCTACTGTGGTGACGCCTCTCATGCTATTTCAGTCTGCCCTAAGCGGGGAAGACGTTTTGCATGCTCTGTTGTCTTGGGTAGTGTTCAGACTAAATTTCTGTTGACTGTTACCCTGATTTGCTCCCTGTCCACATTTTCTGCTCAGGCTTTTGTTGATTCGGGAGCAGCTATTAACCTGATGGATTTTGATTTTGCTAAACGTTGTGGGTTTCCCTTGATACCCCTACGGAAGTCCATTGCCCTACTGGGGATTGATTCTACCCCTTTGGCTGAGAATAAACCCCAGTTCTCTACTCAGGTGATAATGAGGGTTGAACCTGATCATCAGGAGAGTTGCAAATTTTTGGTGCTGTATAATTTGCATGACATTATTGTACTAGGTTTCCCTTGGTTACAGTCTCATAATCCTGTTTTGGATTGGAAATCTGTGTCTGTAACCAGTTGGGGCTGCTAATGTGTTAATGCCTCTCCCCAGGCTCAGGATGTTCCTGACTTTTTGACTGATTTTTCTGATGTGTTTAGCGAAATTAAATCTGCATCCTTGCCCCCCATAGGAGCTATGACTGCGCTATTGAATTAGTGCCTGGTAGTACATTCCCTAAAGTTCGCCTTTTTAACTTGTCTGTACCTGAACATGGCGCTATGCGGTCTTATATCAAGGAGTCATTAGAGAAGGGTCATATCAGACCATCCTCTTCACCCTTGGGTGCCGGTTTTTTCTTTGTGGCCAAAAAGGATGGTTCATTAAGGCCGTGTATTGATTATCGTCTCTTGAACAATATCACTGTGAAATATCAATATCCGTTACCCTTGATTTCTGACCTGTTTTCCAGGGTGAAAAGTGCTACTTGGTTTACCAAACTTGACCTCAGGGGGGCGTATAACCTTATTTGCATTAAGCACGGTGATGAATGGAAGACGGCATTTAATACCCCAGAGGGGCATTTTGAGTACCTGTGATGCCCTTTGGGCTCACTAATGCTCCTTCCGTCTTCCAGTCCTTCATGAATGACATTTTCAGGGATTTTGTGGATAAATTTCTGATTGTTTATTTGGATGATATCTTGATTTTTTTCCAATGACTGGGACTCTCATGTGAAACATGTTCGGACTGTGTTCCAGATTTTGAGAGAGAATGCTCTGTATGTGAAGAGATCAAAGTGTATTTTTGGCGTACAGAGGATCTAATTTCTGGGATTCATTTTGTCCCCATCTGTTATTGAAAAGGACCCGGTCAAGGTTCAGGCCATCTGTGATTGGGTTCAACCTACTTCATTAAAGGCTCTTCAGAGATTCTTGGGTTTTGCCAATTTTTATCGTAAATTTATTGGTAATTTCTCTGTTATTGTTAAACCATTGACTGATTTGACCAAAAAGGTTTCTGATGTGGTGAATTGGCCTCCTGAGGCAGTCTCTGCGTTTCAGGAACTTAAGCAGAGATTCACTTCTGCTCCTGTTCTACGGCAGCCTGATGTTTCTCTGTCATTTCAGGTGGAGGTTGATGCCTCTGAAATTGGGGCAGGTGCCGTTTTGTCCCAAAGAGATCCAGAGACCTCTAAGAGTAACCCTTGTGCCTTTTTCTCTCGAAAATTTTCTCCAACTGAACGTAATTATGATGTGGGTAATCGGGAGTTATTGGCAATGAAGTGGGCTTTTGAAGAGTGGAGACATTGGCTGGAGGGAGCCAAACATCAGGTGGTGGTCCTCACAGACCATAAGAATCTGGTTTATCTGGAATCTGCCAAGCGACTTAATCCTAGACAGGCCAGGTGGGCCTTGTTTTTCACACGTTTTAATTTTGTGGTTTCCTTTCTTCCTGGGACTAAGAATGTTAAGGCGGATGCCCTCTCGAGGAGTTTCCTTGCGGACTATCCTGAGTTATCTGATCCTGCTGTTATTTTGAAAGAGGGTATAGTTCTTTCCGCCATCTCGCCCAATTTGAGACTGGCTCTGGAAGGGTGTCAGGAGGATAAACCCGAGTGCTGCCCTATTGGGAAATTGTTTGTCCCAGACCGGTGGAAAAAGAGTGTGATGTCTGAGATTCATTGTTCCGCGTTGGCCGATCATCCCGGAATTTTTGGTACCAGAGACTTGGTTAGTCGGTCCTTTTGGTTGCCTACTCGTGACGTCAGGGAATTTGTGCAGTCCTGCGGGACTTGCTCTCGCTCCAAGCCTTGCTCTCGCTCTAGTGGTTTGTTGATGCCATTGCCTGTGCTCAAGAGACCATGGACCCATATCTCTATGGATTTCATTTCCGACCTCCCTGTTTCTCAGAGAATGACCGTTATCTGGGTGATTTGTGATAGGTTTACCAAAATGATACATATTGTGCCATTACCTAAGTTGCCTTCCTCCTCCGAATTGGTGCCTTTGTTCCTTCAGCACGTGGTTCGGTTAAACGGCATTCCTGAGAACATTGCGTCTGACAGAGGAGTCCAGTTTGTTTCCAGATTTTGGAGGACTTTTTGTTCTAAACTTGGTGTTCAATTGTCTTTCTCCTCGGCTTTTGATCCTCAGACCAATGGACTAACTGAGAGAACAAACCAGACATTGGAGACTTATCTGAGATGCTTTGTGTCTGCTGATCAAGATGACTGGGTCTCTTTTTTGCTTTGGCTGAGTTTGCTCTTAATAATAGGGCTAGCTCTGCCACTTTGATGTCTCCATTTTTCTGCAATTTTGGGTTTCACCCTCGATTTTCTTCGGGACAGACGGAGGCTTCTGTCTGTCCAGGTGCTGACTCTGTTGTGGAGCGTATGCAGCAGATTTGGGACCAGGTAGTGGAGAGGTTGTCCCTCTCTCAGGAGAGGGCCCAGCGGTTTGCCAACGGCATAGGTCTGATGATCCTCGGTTTGAAGTGGGGGACTTGGTCTGGTTGTCCTCAAGAAATATCCCTATGAGAGTTGCATCTCCTAAGTTTAAGCCTAGGTTCATTGGACCTTATAAGATCATGGAGATTCTTAATCCTGTTTCCTTTCGTTTACTTCTTCCAGGGACATTTAAGATCAATAATGTGTTCCACAAGTCCTTATTGAAGAGGTTTGTCGAGCCAGTGGTTCCTATGGCTGCACCTCCTGACCCTGTTTTGGTTGAGGGCAATCTGGAGTATGTGGTTGAGAAAATATTGGATTCTCGATTTTCTAGACGGAAACTCCAGTATTTGGTTAAGTGGAGAGGTTATGGTCAGGAAGACAATTCTTGGGTGTTTGCTTCGGACATCCATGCTAGGAGACTGATCCGTGCGTATCACAGAGCTCATCCTGACCGACCTGGTTGCCCAAATGAGGGTTCGGTGACCCCTCCTCAAGGGGGGTACTGTTGTGAATGTGTTAGAAATGAATTCTGAGCAGAAGCTCCCTCTGGTGGTTACAAACAGTACTGAACCATTCAATGAAGATTGGCAATCAGGAGTTACAGATTGGTCTTATATAAGGGAGGTTCCCTCCCATCATGGTTGCTGGTGATCAATTGTTCTTGTCTCAACTGTGGTTCCTGGTTCACTTGGAAGCTTACTGAGTCTTGCCTCTTCTCCTGCTCTCAGATAAGATATTTTCTGTTTTTATTTTTGTGCTTGCTTTTTGCACTTTTGTGGAGGTCAGCCAGGTCCCCTCCGGGGGCTTGTGCTCCTCTCAGTTTGTCTGAGCCACTGTTGTTTGTTCATTTGCCTTTTCCAGTTTTTTCAGTGGCTGCGGCTTAGTTTTGTTACACCAGAGAACTAATTTAGGTGGTAGAGGTCGTGTGATCTCAGGTGTTTTTGCAATTAGTAGAGTTGGTATTTTTTAGGGTTTTTTGGATTGCAGTAAGTGTCCTTCCTATCCTTTTCTGTCTAGGAAGATTGGGCCCCAACGTTTGCTCATACTATTTTCTGTCTGTGTCTGTATTTCCTCTTGTCTGTTTGGGGGCTTCCTATGTTCTTTGGGATCTGCTCCGGGGCAGATAGCTTTCCTCTTTCTATCTTTAGGTGTAGTTAACCTCTCAGGCTGTGACGAGGCGTCTAGGACCAACGTAGGAACGCTCCACGGCTGCCTTTAGTTGTGGTGGTTAGTCAGAGTACTGCAATCCAGTAGATTCCAACCTCTCTGGTGTATTGCCGTTTTTGCTTGCTCTCCTCAGCTACCAAATCATAACAATTCTCTCCTTCATGCTCACAAATCCTCGACCACCCCAGCGCACTCCTACCTACCACACATTCAGAAATCTACAAGCCATTAACCCTCAGACACTTTCAGACTCCCTACACTCATCACTGTCCCCAATCTCCTGTTTGTCTTGTACTGATCTGGCTGTTCATCACTACAATGACACTCTTAGAAGCACCCTTGACCAAGTAACACCGCTCACCCTCAGAACTTCCAAACACACAGAAAAACAGCCCTGGCTCACATCGCAAACTCAATTTTTCCAGCGATGCTCTAGGAGTGCTGAACGCCTATGGAGAAAAACCCGCACACCAGAAGACTTCATCCACTTTAAATTCATGTAAAGAACTTATAACGCTGCCCTTCACCTCGCCAAACAGACCTACTTCAGCACCCTAATCTCCTCACTAGCCAACAACTCCAAGAAACTTTTTGACAGTATTCACTCCCTTCTCAGCCCAAAAGTACAAGCCCCTGTCACAGACATATTTGCTGATGACCTGGCCTCCCACTTTATAGAAAAAATAGGTAATATCCATCAGGAAATCTGCTCTCAATCACCAAGTGCTGTGACTCCCATCCCTCCCTGCATTTCCCCTGGCTCACTTTCCACATTTGATCCCATCAAAGAAGAAGTCGTCTCCGGACTCCTCTCTTCCTCTTGTCCGACTACATGCACTACAGACCCCTTCCCCTCACATCTCCTCCAGTCTCTCTCTCCAGTTGTCATAACTCACCTAACTACAATCTTTAATCTCTCCCTCTCCTCTGGCATTTTCCCATCCTCCTTCAAAAACTCCATCATTCCTCCATTACTAAAGAAACCCGCTCTTGACCCTTCCTGCACAAACAACTACAGACCAGTCTCCAATCTCCCTTTCATCTCTAAACTTTTGGAGCGCCTAGTCTACTCCTGCCTTACCTGTTAACTGTCATGTGTGCATTGCCACGAAGATCGTCGCGGTTGCACATTTTGACTTCTCACAGCTGAGCTGCTGTTTCTTTGTGTTTGACAGCTAGGGAGTTAATTCTGTCTGTGCTCGGTGCTGGGACTGGGTGCAGTTTCTCCCGGCTGCAATTGATTATTTGTTGATTGGTTTCCTTTAAATTCCTGGTTGTCTGCTTGGGGAGTTGCCAGTGAAACCTTCATGCAGACCACAGATAGGAATGAATCTGTATAGACTTTAGTTGTGAGCTCCTTAGTTGTTCTAAGCTCAACTTGGTTAGAGTTTATTTCCCAGACCATTTATGTTCCTTTGGTGTTTGAGTGTGTATGCAAGCGAGTGTTATCCTGTCTGTCTTATATGTCTAATCTGTGTATTTAGCTAAGATCAGCCCATATCCCTTTGGTGGTAGTCAGGATCCTTCTTAGGACTGATTACAGGGTTCAGGGTCTGATAGGAGACAGGGTTAGGTTGGAGACTTGGACCTCTGAACCATTATCAGTACCTCCAAGGTGAGGGATTAGTTCGGACCCAGTTTAGGGTCAGGTTAGATCCCGGTCCACCTCTTTCCTGTTTCAGCTCATCAAGTCCTCAAGATTAACCCTGAGTTCAGCAGATATCGTGTCAGGTAAATCTATTCTATACTTACATGCTGATGTTGCTATACTAGTTGTTGTATAGAGTGTTGTTCCTGTATTAATAGTTTACTGACATTGTATACATATCATTAGACAGCGTGACATTTTCACTGGCCTTAAAAATTATCTCCAGTTACCATGGATCCAGTAGCCCAGCTGGCTCTGCAGTTGCAGGGATTATCCATGGAGCTGACGGACATTAAGTCCAAAGTTTTGTCTCCCCTGGAGCAAACCAGAGTTGAACCTAAGGTTGCTCTCCCGGACAGGTTCACTGGTGGGCGAGACAAATTTTTCACCTTCCGGGAGGCATGTAAATTGTATTTTCGGCTTCGGCCTCGATCATCAGGGAGTGAGGAGCAGAGAGTGGGAATTGTTATCTCACTTCTGCAAGGGGACCCTCAATCCTGGGCATTTTCCCTTCCTCCGGGATCCCCGGCTCTACTGTCTGTAGATCAATTTTTTACTGCCCTGGGATTGGTATATGATGACCCAGATCGGGTCTCTCTTGCTGAGACAAAATTACGTAAGATACAGCAGGGAGATCGTCCGGCAGAGGAATTTGCTTCTGAGTTTCGTAGATGGGCCACAGATACTCAGTGGAATGACCCAGCTCTTAGGAGCCAGTTTTGTCATGGGCTTTCTGATAAATTAAAAGACGTTTTGGCTCAGTATGAGTCTCCTCCTTCTCTGGAGGCTGCTATGGCCTTAGCTATCCGTACTGATAGACGGCTTCGGGAGAGGGGTGAGGTAACCCCACTCCCTGTTGTTTCTCCACCTACCACTAAAGTCCCTTATGTTGAGGTTCCCCTTGTCTGTTCGGATGAGCCTATGCAGTTGGGAGGGACATCATTTCGTAGGTGGGGATTGGCGGTACGCCGCAGGACTAGAAGATGTTTTTTCTGCGGGAAAGAGGGACATTTTGTTGGAGAATGTCCATCCCGTGCCTTGTTGAGCCAAAAGTCGCCGGAAAACTGTTAATCCCAGGTTGTGTGGTGGACGACAACCTGGGAGTATGTATTTCATCCGCCAGTTCTTCTCAGTTCCTTGTACCAGTGGAGGTGGTAGTTGGTACGAGAGTGGAGAGATTGTCTGTTCTTCTTGATAGTGGTTCCGGGGCTAATCTGGTTGACGCTCAGTTTGCTCAGGCTCAAGGTATGCATCTGAGTGTATTGGTCAAACCGATCCCTATATTCTCCATTGACGCCAGGCCTCTCGGCCAAGGTAGCTTTGTTCATGAGGTTCATAACATTGACCTTCGGGTAGGGGCAATACATAGGGAACAATTATCTTGTTATGTGTTGGAGGGTCTACCTACTCCCATTGTGTTGGGACTTCCTTGGTTGGTTAAACATAACCCTGTGATTAATTGGCAGTCCAGAGAAATAAGCCAATGGGGTGAGTTTTGCAAAAGCAACTGCATGAACACAGTCATCAGTGCGGTCGTGCCTAGTACATTGCCTCCTTTTTTGGAGGATTTTGGGGATGTTTTCTCTGAGGAGGGGTGTCAGGAGTTGCCTCCTCATCGCGTGTATGACTGCTCTATTAATCTCCTTCCTGATGCTAAGTTGCCTAAAACTAGGTTGTATAATCTTTCTGGTCCTGAGAGGCAGGCTATGAAAGATTATATTTCTGAAAGTCTGGCCAAAGGGCATATTAGACTTTCATCTTCCCCAGTAGCCGCGGGGTTCTTCTTTGTGAAGAAGAAAGATGGAGGCCTACGCCCTTGCTTGAATTTCCGCGAACTTAATCGGATTACTGTTCGAGATCCGTATCCACTCCCTCTTATTCCTGATCTCTTCAATCAAATTGTTGGCGCCAAATGGTTTTCTAAATTGGATCTCAGGGGGGCGTTTAATCTGATTAGGATAAAAGAGGGGGATGAGTGGAAAACGGCGTTTAACACGCCGGAGGGACATTATGAGAACCTAGTCATGCCTTTTGGTCTGACTACTGCACCAGCAGTATTCCAACATTTTGTTAATGACATTTTTCGTCACCTTGTGGGGCTGTTTGTGGTTGTATATTTGGACGACATTTTAATTTACTCGCCAGATCTTGTGTCTCATCAGGAGCATGTGAGACAGGTGTTGCAGATCTTGCGAGACAATAAATTATATGCCAAACTGGAGAAGTGTGTATTTGCCGTACAGGAACTTCAGTTTTTGGGTTTTTTGGTGTCAGCCTCCGGTTTCCGTATGGACCCTGAAAAGGTGAGAGCAGTGCTTGAATGGGATCAGCCAGGGGATCTTAAGGCTCTGCAGCGTTTTTTGGGGTTTGCTAACTACTACCGGAAATTTATTTGTAATTTCTCATCTGTCGTCAAACCTCTCACTGACATGACAAGAAAAGGGACGGATTTTTCTAAATGGTCGGACAAAGCTTGCCAAGCCTTTTCCTCTTTGAAGAAATGTTTTGCTTCGGCACCCGTTCTCATCCAACCAGATGCATCTCAGCCGTTCATTGTGGAGGTGGATGCGTCTGACGTAGGGGTGGGTGCTATATTGTCCCAGGGTCCGTCCCTGGTAAATGGCAACCGTGCGCTTTCTTTTCTAAGAAATTGTCGTCCGCCGAAAGGAATTATGATATCGGCAATAGGGAACTTTTGGCCATTAAGTTAGCTTTTGAAGAATGGCGTCACTTTTTGGAGGGGGCAGTCCACCCGGTTACCGTTATTACTGATCACAAGAACCTGTTGTATTTGGAATCGCTAAGCGTCTGAATTCCAGACAAGCTCGATGGTCGTTGTTTTTTACCAGGTTTAATTTTGTCGTCACTTATCGCCCGGGGTCTAAGAATGTAAAGGCTGATGCCTTGTCTCGCAGTTTCCCAGGGGCCGGGAAAACGGATGACCCGAGTCCTATCCTTCAGGAGGGGGTGGTAGTGTCGGCTGTATTTTCTGAGCTTGAGGAGGAGGTGTTAGAGGCTCAGGGGGACGCCCCTGCAGGACCTCCAGGGAGACTGTTTGTCCCAAATCTGTTGAGACAAAAGGTTATTGAGGCACATCATAATTCTGCTCTAGCAGGACATCCAGGGAGTAAGGCTACTTTAGATCTCCTTTCTCGCCGGTTTTGGTGGCCTAATGCTAATAAAGATGTTATAACTTTTGTCGCGTCATGTGGGGTGTGTGCTCGCTCTAAAACCCCTCATACCCGTCCGTCTGGGACCCTTTTACCCTTGAAACTTCCGGAGCGTCCATGGACTCATTTATCTATGGACTTCATTACGGACCTTCCTTCGTCGTCAGGGAATACTGTCATACTGGTGGTTGTTGACAGGTTCAGTAAGATGGCACATTTCGTTGCTCTTCCTGCACTCCCTAATGCTAAAACTCTGGCGCAGGTGTTCATTAGGGAGATCGTTAGACTTCATGGGTTGCCTTCTGATGTGGTGTCAGATAGGGGGTCTCAGTTTGTGTCCAAATTTTGGAGGGCATTTTGTTTACGTCGGGGGATGCAATTGTCATTTTCCTCGGCTTTTCATCCGCAGACCAATGGTCAGACAGAGCGTCTGAATCAGAGCTTAGAGACATATCTCCGGTGTTTTGTCTCAGAGAACCAAGAGGACTGGTCTTCTTTCTTGCCTCTGGCAGAGCTCGCTCTTAACAGCAGGCGGAGCGAGTCCACTGGTAAGTCCCCGTTTTTTGGGGCATATGGTTTTCATCCCCAGTTTTGTACTTTCAATGGGGGGGGCCCTTCTGGGGTTCCTGAGGAGGAGCGTTTCTCGTCGTCACTTGCTTCTGTGTGGAGAGGTGTATTGAATAATCTGAGTGCGATGGGGAACCGTTACAAACGTATGGCTGATAGGAGGAGAGTTTCTGGTCCAGATCTGAATGTGAACGATCTGGTATGGTTGTCTACCAGGAATATAAAACTTAAAGTGCCCTCCTGGAAACTGGGTCCCAGATTCATCGGGCCGTACAGGATCAGTTCCATAATTAATCCTGTGGCATTTGGTCTGGACCTCCCTCCTACGTTTAAAATTCATAATGTGTTCCACAAGTCATTACTTAAAAGGTATGTGGCACCAGTCATACCATCACCTCTACCTCCTCCTCCTGTGTTGGTCAATGGTAACTTGGAATTTCAAGTATCAAAGATCATTGACTCACGTCTGAATCGCCGGTCCCTTCAGTACTTGGTGCATTGGAAGGGGTATGGTCCAGAGGAGAGGACGTGGGTCCCTGCGTCTGATGTTAACGCAGATCGTTTGGTTCGGACCTTCCACAGAACTCACCCGGGCAGGCCTGGCCCTGAGGGTCCGGAGGCCCCTCGTAGAAGGGGGGGTACTGTCATGTGTGCATTGCCACGAAGATCGTCGCGGTTGCACATTTTGACTTCTCACAGCTGAGCTGCTGTTTCTTTGTGTTTGACAGCTAGGGAGTTAATTCTGTCTGTGCTCGGTGCTGGGACTGGGTGCAGTTTCTCCCGGCTGCAATTGATTATTTGTTGATTGGTTTCCTTTAAATTCCTGGTTGTCTGCTTGGGGAGTTGCCAGTGAAACCTTCATGCAGACCACAGATAGGAATGAATCTGTATAGACTTTAGTTGTGAGCTCCTTAGTTGTTCTAAGCTCAACTTGGTTAGAGTTTATTTCCCAGACCATTTATGTTCCTTTGGTGTTTGAGTGTGTATGCAAGCGAGTGTTATCCTGTCTGTCTTATATGTCTAATCTGTGTATTTAGCTAAGATCAGCCCATATCCCTTTGGTGGTAGTCAGGATCCTTCTTAGGACTGATTACAGGGTTCAGGGTCTGATAGGAGACAGGGTTAGGTTGGAGACTTGGACCTCTGAACCATTATCAGTACCTCCAAGGTGAGGGATTAGTTCGGACCCCAGTTTAGGGTCAGGTTAGATCCCGGTCCACCTCTTTCCTGTTTCAGCTCATCAAGTCCTCAAGATTAACCCTGAGTTCAGCAGATATCGTGTCATGTAAATCTATTCTATACTTACATGCTGATGTTGCTATACTAGTTGTTGTATAGAGTGTTGTTCCTGTATTAATAGTTTACTGACATTGTATACATATCATTAGACAGCGTGACATTACCTCTCCACTCACTCCCTCCTAGACTCTTCACTGTCCGGCTACCGCCGCCTACATTCGACTGAAACTGCACTCATCAAAGTGACCAATTACCTTCTGACAGCAAAACGTAATGGTGACCACTCTCTGCTCATTCTTCTCGACCTTTCTGAAGCTTTCGACACAGTTGACCACCGTCTACTACTCTCTAGGCTCCAGTCACTAGTCATTAAGGACACTGCTCTCTCTTGGTTCTCTTCTATCATTCTGACCGCTCCTTCAGTGTTTTATTCTCTGGCTCCATGTCATCTCCTCTTTCTCTCGCTGTCGGGGTACCTCAGGTCTCAGTCCTTGGCCCCCTTCTCTTCTCTCTCTACACGGCCCCAATTTGACAGACCATCAGCAGATTTGGCTTTCAGTACCATCTTTATGCTGATGACACACAAC
>JARQOD010000005.1:152524150-152654748 GCA_033576555.1 Oophaga sylvatica | reverse complement strand
AAACAGCCTCCAGCTCTATCACCTCCTCTTCTGAAGTTTCAAAAAATGCAAAAACTTGTGTCCTTCACCCCCACCAAAGTGAAGGATGCGGCAGGCCACACTTCAGATTACTCCCTGGAGCTCTTTTCACATACCATGCCTAACTTATCAAGTGAAATCCTGAATTCCCCCGTCCAAGATTTATATGACATGGAGTGCACTGATGCACAGCCACTGCTATATGACTCTACATTCACCCAGAGCACTGCATTGCCCTCGCAGTTTACTGAGCCAGATTCTGACCCTGATGAAACTCAGGTGTCCCTTCCCGCAAACTATACCACCTTACATGGTGACACAGAGGAAGGTGCAGATGAAATTGAACAGGAGGTGATGGATGACTCAGTTGTTGACCCAGCTTGGCATCCATTGGGGGAAGAGGGTGCCACTGGCAATAGCTCAGAAGAGGAGGAATATCCGCAGCAGGCATCAACATCGCAGCTGCGGTTATCTGGCAGGCCCGTAGCAGTCCAAAAACCTGTTAAAAAACCAAAGAGTTGCAGGACAGCCAGGCCAGAACTGAGTTGTCAGTGCAGGCTCCTGGTCAGGAGCTACACCTTTCCTTGTGTCCTTCACCCCCACCAAAAGTGAAGGATGCGGCAGGCCACACTTCAGATTACTTCCTGGAGCTTTTTTCACATACCATGCCTAATTTATCAAGTGAAATCCTGAATTCCCCAGTCCAAGATGAATATGACATGGAGTGCACTGATGCACTGCCAGTGCTATATGATTTTAATTATACATTCACCCAGTATTAGGGCTGGCGGAATGCACCAAATAAATATAAATAATAGGTGCGTTCGCAGCCCGGGTTCACCGTGCAGGTAGAGCCTGCTGCTAGTAATATGGCACAATATGGCGGTATAAGCGAGCTCTGTTACTCCACAGAGTCGCAGATATAGAAGCTGTGGCACTATGTGCCGGTATGAGAGAACTCTGTTACTTCACAGAGTCACTGACATAGACGCAGAGATAGAGACTGTGTCCTGTTACCACCACAGTGGAACACAGATAACTGCTGTGCCGATAGCAGTCTGTGGTCATGCAGTCAGAAACGCAAACAACCAACTCCTCACCGGAGTAGCCGGTATTCTAGATGCTATTTCAGCCAAGCCCTGAACATGTGCATACATAAAACTCCTCACAGGAGGTGCCGGTATTCTAGGGGCTTATTTCAGCCGAGCCCTAACCGCATGCGTGCATGATCACACTGGCGCAAAGCACATAACATAATTGATTCTAGCGCCATACAACCCTTTTATAGCAGCAACTACAAGACCTTCCAGAAAAGGACCAATGAGAAACTGTTTCAGAACACAAGCAGTTTCAGGACCTTCCTGGCGGACCAATAGGAGGTGATGCAGTACCTGAGCATGTGACCCTGATCTCCAATGAGAGATCTTACTCTGGGCATGATCAGAAGGGGAAATGCAGGACTTAGTCCCAAAGGCCTAAATGAGGCCATCAGTTTCAAGTCTTTTTTACATTAGCATTGTTATGGTTTTATTATGGCAGTGGGTTGTCTTGTTTGTCTTTTTAACTATTTGGTACTAATATTCCCTTTTTTCTTTGTTTAGTATATTGATCGGTTCTATCTTCATCCTTATTTTGGCACGTCTGCTAGTCCACTGTGCGCCAATTCTCAAGATTTCATCGATATGACTAAGAAGATGACATCCTTAATGTGACATTATTGTGCTCCCTTTTTCATCCTATGGACCCATTGTATGGACTCCCGTGACATATATATGTTCATATATTTAATTATTATTTGTCAAATACATTATCTGATTGATGTTTATATTTTGTTGTATTCTCTTATTGGGTCCTTAATTATAGCTCATATGTCTATCTGTTTTCATATATATTTTGATATACTCTTCCATCTGGTATATATATATATAATTTTGTTTATATATGTGTCCTCTTAACATGTTTTTCATGTCTGTATATTCTTTGAGCGCCATTATTCTCTTTTCTTTTTTATGTTCGTTCTCATTTCTGTTGTCTGTCACTTGGGCATTTTTCCCTATTGCTGTGTTCTATTTTTGATCACAGGCCAGACTGACAGAAACATTCATCTACTTACCTTCTGCATTTTCTTTTCTTCATTTTCTGATCTCTGCGCAGACGCGGCTCGCGCGTGCGCTGTCCCTTTCCGTGACGCGGCCAGGCCTGGTGTGTTGCCATGGCAATGGGATGCGATGACGCACGTCCTCCTTCCCATCACGCATGGCGCGTGCCGGCCCGCCGCTGCACGGGGCGGGATATCACGCGGAGTCACGCGCCGATTCGCAGCTTAGCCGACCAATTCTGGTATAAATTCCCTTGCCTTTTGCTTATGACCACGCCTCCTGACGAAGCCGTGGGTGGTGAAACGTGCGTCGAGGCTCCAGTGCGTCTCCCCTGCTCCTCTGCATAGGCACTCACATGTCTCAAGGTATTGTCATTATGACTTGGATTGTTATTCATGTCTGTGCCTTTGATCTGGTGTAGCTATTATATTGTATTAGACTTTAATAATCCTATACTTACCTCAATGCTGGTGTCACTGTTTACACCAAGCTTTTTGCTATGCCATGGTATCATTGATTTGCAGATCAGCTGGGGAACGTTTTCCTGTTTCTCTTTGTGCTGATTTCCAACACTCTGCACATTAACTCTTCATTTGTTGTTCATCTGCCAGTATACCTTGTCCTTTGATTTGATTTTTATTGTTTATATATGTAATAAACTTTGATATTTTTGCTATAATCCCTCTTTGTGGCTTTTTGATTATCTTAGTATTTGAACTTGTTACTTAGTTATTTATTATATTTTATATTCCTCTATTGATATTGTTTTGGCTCTCCTGTTTCTTTTTGGTTTTCTTAGTCCCAAAGACGTCTGCTCGCCGCTGACCAGTACTGGCTACAATAGCAGAACCTGGAGAGGCAGCAGTAACCCTCTGCACAGTATTAGACTGGGTGAGACGCTGGGACCGATGTCTCTGCTGAGCATAGTCCACTGCGGCGGAAACGGATGGGTTACCGCAGTGGGGATGGTTCGAGATTCCCCTTGTGCAGAAGTGGGAACTCGACCCCTAACACCCAGAGCACTGCATTGCCCTCACAGTCTACTGAGCCAGATTCTGACCCTGATGAAACTCAGGTGCCCCTTCCCGCGTACTATACCACATTACACGGTGACACAGAGGAAGGTGCAGATGAAATTGAAGAGGAGGTGAATGATGACCCAGTTGTTGACGCAGATTGGCATCCATTGGGGGAAGAGGGTGCCGCTGGCAATAGCTCAGGAGAGGAGGAGGATCTGCAGCAGGCATCGACAATGCAGCTACTGTTATCTGGCAGACTCGTAGCAGTCCAAAAATGTGTTAAAAAAGCAAAAGGAGTTGCAGGACAGCTTGGCCAGACGGTCAAATTAGCACAGCGTGCAAGCCCTGCAAATTTTTCCCATAGTAGGAAGAGTGCAGTGTGGCACTTTTTTAACCAAAATCCTATTGATGAGGCAAATGATATCTGTAAGAAGTGCAGAAGGACCTTTAGCCGATGGAAAAATCTCAGACATTTGAATACCAGATGAATGCTTAGACATTTAAACACCATGCACTTGCAAGCGTGACGGACTACAAAACCTCACTGGCTTTGAACTTCTACATTGCCAAACTGATCTCATTAGAGATGATGCCCTTCCATTTGGTTGAAAGCGCAGCATTCCGAGAGCTCATATCCTACGCAGTCCCACGCTATGACCTACCCAGTCTGCACTCCCTGCTCTCCACCTGCATGTGAAAGACCGCATTGTCCATGCACTCAATCAGTGAGTGGAAAGGTGCACCTCACAACAGATGAATGGGCCAGTAGGCATGGCCAGGGCCGTTACGTGTCCATCACTGCGCACTGGGTGAATGTGGTGGATGCAGGGTCCACAGGGACAGCGGCGGTGGGACAGTGCTGCCTATCCCACGGTATAGGCAACAGTTGGCTGCAGGCGATCGACCCTCCTCCTCCTCCAGAAGTGAAAGCTCATCGACAGAGTGCAGTCGCACGAGCACTCCATCCGCAGCTGCCAGAGTTGCACACGAGGTGTCCCACTATCGAACAGCTAGTGGTATGCGTCAGCAGGCTGTTTTAACCCCTTAATGTCCACTGACGTGCAGAGTCCGTCATGGCCAGGTGTCAGTTTTGGCACCTTGACGGACTGTGCACGTCATGGCTTTGATCTACCTGTTATGTTACGGTAGCTGAGGAGTGCAGGCAAAAAAGGAAATACACCAGAGCAGTTGGAATCTATGAGATTGCAGTACCCTGACTAACCACCGCAACTAGAGGCAGCCGTGGAGCGTTCCTACGTTGGTCCTAGACGCCTCGTCACAGCCTGAGAAACTAACTACACCTAAAGATAGAAATAGGAAAGCTATCTGCCCGGAGCAGATCCCCAAAGATAATAGAAAGCCCCCAAACATGTAATGGCGGTTAGACAAGAGGAAATACTGACACAGAAAGAAAATAGAATGAGCAAACGCTGGGGCCCAAACTATCTAAATAGAAAAGGACAGGAAGGGTACTTACTGCAATCTCAGAAAACCCTGAAAAACACCAACTCTACTAATTTCAAAATCACCTGAGATCACACGACCTCTACCACCTAAATTAGTTCTCTGGTGTAACAAAAACAGCAGCCACTGAAAAAACTGGAAAAAGCAAAAGTACAAAACACAGTGGCTGGACTAAACTGAGAGGGCAAAAGCCCCGGAGGGGACCCTGAAGGCCCCCACAGAAGTGCAGGACAAAATGCAAAAATATAGCAAAAACACAAAATAAGAAATTGTCTTATCTGATAGCAGGAGATGCAGACACGACACAGCAGGCTACAAGGGAAACTGGAAAGAAGGATTCAGACCAGAACAATTGATCACCGGCAACCCTGATGGGAAAATGATTCCCTTAAATAAGACCAATCAGTAACACCTGATTCCCAGTCTTCACAATCCTCTCTAGTACCGCTTGTAACCACCAGAGGGAGGCTCTGCTCAGAACTCATCTCAAACCCATTCACAACAGTACCCCCCCCTTGAGGAGGGGTCACCGAACCCTCATTTGAGCAACCAGTCGGTCAGGATGAGTTCTATGATACGCACGGATAAGTCTCCTAGCATGGATGTCCGAAGCAAACACCCAAGAATTGTCTTCCTGACCATAACCTCTCCATTTAACCAAATACTGGAGTCTTCGTCTAGAAAAACGAGAATCCAATATTTTCTCAACCACATACTCCAGATTGCCCTCAACCAAAACAGGGTCAGGAGGCACAGCAGCAGGAACCACTGGCTCAACAAACCTCTTCAACAAGGACTTGTGGAACACGTTATGGATCTTAAATGTCCCTGGAAGAAGCAACGAAAAGAAACAGGATTAATAATCTCCATGATCTTATAAGGTCCAATGAACCTAGGCTTAAATTTAGGAGATGCTACTCTCATAGGAATATTCTTTGAGGACAACCAGACCAAGTCCCCCACTTTAAACCGAGGACCATCAGTCCTATGCCGGTTAGCAAACCGCTGGGCCTTCTCCTGAGAGAAGGACAACCTCTCCACTACCTGGTCCCAAATCTGCTGCATACGCTCAACAACAGAGTCAACACCTGGACAGACAGAAGCCTCCGTCTGTCCTGAAGAAAATCGAGGGTGAAACCCAGAATTACAGAAAAACGGAGACATCAAAGTGGCAGAGCTAGCCCTATTATTAAGAGCAAACTCAGCCAAAGGCAAAAAAGAGACCCAGTCATCCTGATCAGCAGACACAAAGCATCTTAGATAAGTCTCCAATGTCTGGTTTGTTCTCTCAGTTTGACCATTGGTCTGAGGATGAAATGCCGAGGAGAAAGACAATTGAACACCCAGTTTAGAACAAAAAGTCCTCCAAAATCTGGAAACAAACTGGACTCCTCTGTCAGACACAATGTTCTCAGGAATGCCGTGTAAACGAACCACGTGCTGAAGGAACAACGGCACCAATTCAGAGGAGGAAGGCAACTTAGGTAATGGCACAAGATGTATCATTTTGGAAAACCTATCACAAATTACCCAGATGGTGGTCATTCTCTGAGAAACAGGAAGATCGGAAATGAAATCCATAGAGACATGGGTCCATGGTCTCTTGGGCACAGGCAATGACATCAACAAACCACTAGAGCGAGAGCAAGGCTTGGAGCGAGAGCAAGTCCCGCAGGACTGCACAAATTCCCTGACATCGCGAGACAAGGTAGGCCACCAAAAGGACCGACTAAACAAGTCTCTGGTACCAAAAATTCCGGGATGCCCAGCCAATGCGGAACAATGAATCTCAGACATCACACTCTTTTTCCATTGGTCCGGGACAAACAATTTTCCAACAGGGCAGCGCTCGGGCCTATCCTCCTGACACCCCTCCAGAGCAAGTCTCAAATTGGGCGAGATGGCGGAAAGAACTACACCATCCTTCAAAATAACAGAGGGATCAGATAGCTCAGGAGAGTCCGCAAGGAAACTCCTCGAGAGGGCATCCGCCTTAACATTCTTAGTGCCAGGAAGAAAGGAAACCACAAAATTAAAACGTGTGAAAAACAAGGCCCACCTGGCCTGTCTAGGATTGAGTCGCTTGGCAGATTCCAGATAGACCAGATTCTTATGGTCCGTAAGGACCACCACCTGATGTTTGGCTCCCTCCAGCCAATGTCTCCACTCTTCAAAAGCCCACTTCATGGCCAATAACTCCCGATTACCCACGTCATAATTACGTTCAGTAGGAGAAAATTTTCGAGAGAAAAAGGCACAAGGGTTACTTTTAGAGGTCTCTGGATCTTTTTGGGACAAAACGGCACCTGCCCCAATTTCAGAGGCATCAACCTCCACCTGAAATGGCAGAGAAACATCAGGCTGCCGTAGAACAGGAGCAGAAGTGAATCTCTGCTTAAGTTCCTGAAACGCAGAGACTGCCTCAGGAGGCCAATTCACCACATCAGAACCCTTTCTGGTCAAATCAGTTAATGGTTTAACAATAACAGAGAAATTACCAATAAATTTACGATAAAAATTGGCAAAACCCAAAAATCTCTGAAGAGCCTTTAATGAAGTAGGTTGGACCCAATCACAGATGGCCTGAACCTTGACCGGGTCCATTTCAATAACAGATGGGGACAAAATGAATCCCAGAAATGAGATCTTCTGTACGCCAAAAAGACACTTTGATCCCTTCACATACAGAGCATTCTCTCTCAAAATCTGGAATACAGTTCGAACATGTTTCACATGAGAGTCCCAGTCATTAGAAAAAATCAAGATATCATCCAAATAAACAATCAGAAACTTGTCCACAAAATCCCTGAAAATGTCATTCATGAAGGACTGGAAGACGGAAGGAGCATTAGTGAGCCCAAAGGGCATCACAAGGTACTCAAAATGCCCTTCAGGGGTGTTAAATGCCGTCTTCCATTCATCCCCGTGCTTAATGCGAATAAGGTTATACGCCCCCCTGAGGTCAAGCTTAGTAAACCAAGTAGCGTTTTTCACCCTGGAAAACAGGTCAGAAATCAAGGGTAACGGGTATTGATATTTCACAGTAATATTGTTCAAGAGACGATAATCAATACACGGCCTTAATGAACCATCTTTTTTGGCCACAAAGAAAAAACCGGCACCTAAGGGTGAAGAGGATGGTCTGATATGACCCTTCTCCAATGATTCCTTGATATAAGACCGCATAGCGTCATGTTCAGGTACAGACAAGTTAAAAAGGCGACCTTAGGGAATTTACTACCCGGCACTAATTCAATAGCGCAGTCATAGCTCCTATGGGGAGGTAAGGATGCAGATTTACTTTCGCTAAACACATCAGAAAAATCAAACAAAAAGTCAGGAACATCCTCAGCCTGGGGGAAGGCAGAAAAAACAGGAGTGTTGGCACTAACACATTGGCAGCCCCAACTGGTTACAGACACAGATTTCCAATCCAAAACAGGATTATGAGACTGTAACCAAGGGAAACCCAGCACTATAATGTCATGCAGATTATATAGAACCAAAAATTTGCAGCACTCCTGGTGATCAGGTTCAACCCTCATTATCACCTGAGTAGAAAACTGGGGTTTATTCTCAGCCAAAGGGGTAGAATCGATCCCCAGTAAAGGAATAGACTTCTGTAGGGTATCAAGGAAAACCCACAACGCTTAGCAAAATCATAATCCATCAGGTTAATAGCTGCTCCAGAATCAACGAAAGCCTGAGCAGAAAATGAGGACAGAGAGCATATCAGAGTGACAGTTAATAAAAACTTAGTCTGAACACTACCCAAGACAACTGAGCGTGCAAAATGTCTTCCCCGCTTAGGGCAGACTGAAATAGCATGAGAGGCATCACCACAGTAGAAACATAACCCATTGCGCTTTCGAAACTCATGACGCTGTGCCCCAGACACCACTCCATCACACTGCATGGGCTCAGCAGCTGGCTCACAAGGCAACACCACTCCACGCATACTTCTCCGCTCACGCAAACGTCTGTCAATTTGAATCGCCAATGACATAGAATCATTGAGACCAGAGGGGACAGGGAATCCCACCATAACATCCTTTACATTATCCGACAGACCCTTCCGGAAAAGGGCCGCCAAAGCGTCGTCATTCCATTTGGTCAGGACTGCCCACCTACGGAATCTCTGACAGTATAACTCAGCGTCATCAAGCCCCTGATTTAATGCCAACAAGGCTTTTTCAGCTTGATCAGTGACATTAGGCTCATCGTACAATAACCCCAAAGCCTGAAAAAATGCATCAACATCACTCAAAACAGGATCCCCAGGTGTCAGGGAAAAAGCCCAATCCTGAGGATCGCCGCGCAGGAGAGAGATGATAATTTGAACCTGCTGCGCTGCGTTTCCTGAGGACTTAGATTTTAAGGCAAAAAACAATTTACAATTATTTTTGAAATTCTGAAACTTAGCTCGATCCCCTAAAAACAAATCTGGCATGGGGATCCTAGGTTCCACAACAGGCAACCTAGCAAGATATGCAGCAATACTCTGAACCTCAGTGGCAAGCTGATCCACACGGCCAGACAACTGTGCAAACTCCATTGGGAAAAAAGATCCTCCCCAGCACCCAGAGATACAGAGGGAAAAAAAAAAAAAAAATGCAACAAACAGAAAAATATCTCTGACAACTTTTCTTCCTTCAAAATATTTTTTCCCTTCTGTGAGTACCATACAATTTTTAAGGCCGGTGATACTGTTATGTTACGGTAGCTGAGGAGTGCAGGCAAAAAAGGAAATACACCAGAGCAGTTGGAATCTATGAGATTGCAGTACCCTGACTAACCACCGCAACTAGAGGCAGCCGTGGAGCGTTCCTACGTTGGTCCTAGACGCCTCGTCACAGCCTGAGAAACTAACTACACCTAAAGATAGAAATAGGAAAGCTATCTGCCCCGGAGCAGATCCCCAAAGATAATAGAAAGCCCCCAAACATGTAATGGCGGTTAGACAAGAGGAAATACTGACACAGAAAGAAAATAGAATGAGCAAACGCTGGGGCCCAAACTATCTAAATAGAAAAGGACAGGAAGGGTACTTACTGCAATCTCAGAAAACCCTGAAAAACACCAACTCTACTAATTTCAAAATCACCTGAGATCACACGACCTCTACCACCTAAATTAGTTCTCTGGTGTAACAAAAACAGCAGCCACTGAAAAAACTGGAAAAAGCAAAAGTACAAAACACAGTGGCTGGACTAAACTGAGAGGGCAAAAGCCCCCGGAGGGGACCCTGAAGGCCCCCACAGAAGTGCAGGACAAAATGCAAAAATATAGCAAAAACACAAAATAAGAAATTGTCTTATCTGATAGCAGGAGATGCAGACACGACACAGCAGGCTACAAGGGAAACTGGAAAGAAGGATTCAGACCAGAACAATTGATCACCGGCAACCCTGATGGGAAAATGATTCCCTTAAATAAGACCAATCAGTAACACCTGATTCCCAGTCTTCACAATCCTCACTAGTACCGCTTGTAACCACCAGAGGGAGGCTCTGCTCAGAACTCATCTCAAACCCATTCACAACACTACCACTGTGTGTTAACACACAGTGGTAGTTCAGTGCCGACAGCTGTCTATGACAGCTGAGAGGCACGGGAAAAGGTGAAGGGACCCATGACATCGGTCCCTGCACCCAGATAGCTGTGATTGGTCAGTCATTCTGACTGACCAAACACAGCATGATCGCATAGGAGATGCAGCACTTCCTACCCTATCAGAGGAGAAGCTGGCAGTGGAAGCTGCTGACCTGCTGCTGTGAGAGCCGGGGGGAGGTGCTGGAACAGCCATGGACGAGCTGAGCACTGCCCCTGGCTGATTGACCCTGCTGATGCCGTGATCATGAGCGATCACTTCATTTGGAGGACAGTGAAGAGATGCAGGGACCAATGACAGCGTCTCTGCATCTCTGACTGCTGTAATTGGATACTAAATGTAACAATTAGTGTTGAGCGATACGATACTGCAAATATCGGATATCGGCCGATATTAGCTGTATCGGCCTTTCGATTCCGAATACCGATATTTTCGTCATATCGAATAACGGAATCGGATTTGTCACTGTCACTGTGAGTGTCCGTCGGTCGGGTCTGTCAGGAGTCAGCGGCACTTACCACTGTTTGGGTGCAAGGCAGAGCTTGGAAGGGAAGGAGCGCCGTTTGACTTTTTCAGCGCAGAATTGGCTGGACGTCATGTCGCGTTTGGAGAACCTCTGATGCACCTAAACAGTGGAAACCCCCACAAGTGACACCATTTTTGAAACTAGACCCCCTAAGGTACTTATCTAGATCTGTTGTAAGCACTTTGAACCCCCAAGTGTTTCACAAAAGTTTATAATGCCTGGGTGTGAAAAAAAAAAAAAAAAATTTCCACAAAAATTATTTTTTAGTCACAAATTTTTGAATTTTCCCAAGGAAATTGGACCCCAAAGTTGTTGTCCAATTTGTCCTGAGTACGCTGATACCCATATGTGGGGGGGGAAACTGCTTGGGCGCACGGCAGGGCTTGGAAAGGAAGTAGTAACGTTTTGGAATGCAGATGTTGATGGGGTCATGTTCCGTTTGCAGTGCCCCAGATGAGCCTAAACAGTGGAAACCCCCCACAAGTGACGCCATTTTGGAAACTAGACCCCCTAAGGAACTTATCTAGATCTTTGGTGAGCACTTTGAACCCCCAAGTGCTTCACACAAGTTTATAATGCCCGGGCATGAAAATAAAAAATCCTATTTTTTTTCCACAAAAATTATATTTTAGTCACTAATTTTTTATTTTCCCAAGGGTAACAGGAAAATTGGACCACAAAAGTTGTTGTCCAATTTGTCCTGAGTACGCTGATACCCCATATGTGGGGGGAACCACTGTTTCGGCGCACGCAGAGCTTGGAATGGAAGGAGCACCATTTGACTTTTTCCAACCAAAATTGGCTGGAATTGAAATTGGACGCCATGTTGCATTTGGAGAGCCCCTGATGTAACTAAACAGTGGAAACCCCCCTCAAATGACCCAATTTGGGAAACTAGACCCCCTAAGGAACTTATCTAGATCTTTGGTGAGCAATTTGAACCCCAAGTGCTTCACACAAGTTTATAACGTAGAGCCGTAAAATTAAAAAATCATATTTTTTCCACAAAAATGATCTTTTCACCCCAATTTTTATTTTCCCAAGGGTAACAAGACTCCAAAAGATATTGTGAAATTTGTCCTGAGTGCGCTGATACCCCATATGTGGGAGTAAACCACTGTTTGGGTGCATGGCAGAGTTTGGAAGGGAAGGAGCGCCGTTTGACTTTTTCAATGCAGAATTGGCTGGACGCCATGTCGTGTTTGGCGAGCTCCTGATCTGCCTAAACAGTGGAAACCCCCACAAATGACACCATTTTGGAAACTAGACCCCTCAAGGAACTTATCTAGATGTGTGGTGAGAACTTTGAACCCCCAGGTGTTTCACTAAAGTTTATAACGTACAGCCGTAAAATAAAAAAATCTTTTTTTTTTTTAACAAAAATGATTTTTTCGCCCCCAATATTTTATTTTCACAAGGGTAACAGGAGAATTTGGACCCCAAAAGTTGTTGTCCAATTTGTCCTGAGTACGCTGATACCCAATATGTGGGAGAAAACTACTGTATGGGCGCACGTCAGGGCTCAGAAGGGAAGTAGTGACGTTTTGGATCACAGACTTTGATGGAATGGTCTGGGGCGTCATGTCGCATTTGGAGAGCCCCTGATGCGCCTAAACAGTGGAAACCCCCCACAAGAGACCCATTTTGGAAAATAGACCCCACAAGGAACTTATCTAGATGTGTGGTGAGCACTTTGAACCCCGAAGTGCTTCACAGAAGTTTATAACGCACAGCCGTAAAAATAAAAAATCTTTTTCTTCTACAAAAATGATTTTTTTTCCCCCCAATATTTTATTTTCACAAGGGTAACAGGAGAAATTGGACCCCAAAAGTTGTTGTCCAATTTGTCCTGAGTGCGCTGATACCCAATATGTGGGAGAAAACTACTGTATGGGTGCACGTCAGGGCTCAGAAGGTAAGTAGTGACGTTTTGGATCACAGACTTTGATGGAATGGTCTGGGGGCGTCATGTCGCATTTGGAGAGCCCCTGATGCGCCTAAACAGTGGAAACCCCCCACAAGAGACCCCATTTTGGAAAATAGACCCCACAAGGAACTTATCTAGATGTGTGGTGAGCACTTTGAACCCCGAAGTGCTTCACAGAAGTTTATAACGCACAGCCGTAAAAATAAAAAATCTTTTTCTTCTACAAAATGATTTTTTCCCCCAATATTTCATTTTCACAAGGGTAACAGGAGAAATTGGACCCCAAAAGTTGTTGTCCAATTGTCCTGAGTAATCTGATACCCAATATGTGGGAGAAAACTACTGTATGGGTATACGTTGGGCTCGAAGGGAAGTATTCACGTTTTGGATTGCAAACTTTGATGGAATGGTCTGGGGGCGTCATGTCGCATTTGGAGAGCCCTGATGCGCCTAAACAGTGGAAACCCCCCACAAGTGACCCATTTTGGAAAATAGACTCCACAAGGAACTTATCTAGATGTGTGGTGAGCGCTTTGAAGCCCCAAGTGCTTCACAGAAGTTTATAATGTACAGCCGTAAAAACAAAAAATCATTTTTTTTTACAAAAATGATATTTTCGCCCCCAGTTTTTTATTTTTCCAAGGGTAACAGAAGAAATAGGACAAATTGCACAATAACTCTTGGGGTCTAGAGTACGCTGATACCCCATATGTGGGGGTAAACTACTGTTGGGCGCATGGCAGAGCTGAGAAGTGAAGGAACACCGTTTGACTTTTTCAACACAGAATTGGCTGGAATTGAGATCAGACGCCATGTCACGTTTGGAGAGCCCCTGATGTGCCTAAACAGCGGAAACCACCCAATTCTAACTCCAAGTCTAACCCCAACACACCCCTAACCCTAGTCCCAACCCTAACCACAAACCTAACCCTAACACACCCCTAACCCTAATCCCAACCCTAACCCTAATCCTAACTTTAGCGCCAACCCTAACCCTAACTTTAGCCGCTACCCTAACCTTAATGGGAAAATGGAAATAAATACATTTTTTTATTTTTTTATTTTTCCCTAACTAAGGTGGTGATAAAGGGGGGTTTGAAATACTATTTATAGCGGATTTTTATGATTGGCAGCTGTCACGCTAAAAGACGCTTTTTATTGCAAAAATAGTTTTTTGCTTCGCCACATTTTGAGAGCTATAATTTTTGCATATTTTGGCCCACTGAGTCATGTGAGGTCTTATTTTTTGCGGTACGAGTTGACGTTTTTATTGGTACCATCTTTGAGCACGTGACATTTTTTGATCGCTTTTTATTTCGATTTTTGGGAGGTTAGAATGAACAAAAATCAGCAATTCATGAATTTCTTTTGAGGGAGGCGTTTATACCGTTCCGCGTGTGGTAAAATTGATAAAGAAGTTTTATTCTTCGGGTCAGTACGATTATGGAGATACCTCATTTATATCATTTTTTTATGTTTTAGCGCTTTTATAGAATAAAAACAATTTTATATAAAAAATAATTATTTTTGCATCGCTTTATTCTGCGAGCTATAACTTTTTTATTTTTTGCTGATGATGCTGTATGGCGGCTCGTTTTTTGCGGGACAAGATGACGTTTTCAGCGGTACCATATTTATTTATATTGGTCATTTTGATCGCGTGTTATTCCACTTTTTGTTCGGCGGTATGATGATAAAGCATTGATTTTTTGCTTTGGTTTTTTTTTTTTTAAGGGGTTCACTAAAGGGGATAACTAGTGGGACAGTTTTATAGGGGGGGTCGTTACGGACGCGGCGATACCAAATATGTGTACTTTTATTGTTTTGCTTTTTTTATTTACAGGAAGAAATGAATTTATTGGGGAATATTTTTTTTTTTTTTTATTTATTCTGGAATTTTTTTTAAAACATGTTTATTTTTATCTTTTTAACTTTTTTACTTTGTCCCAGAGTGGGACATCACTGTATTTTATCAGATCGCTGGTGTGACAGTGTGCACAGCACTCTGTCACACCAGCGATCGCACAGGCATAGCTGCAGGCTTCTCAGTGCCTGCTCTCAGCAGGCACTGAGGAAGCCGCCTCCCTCCAGGACCCCGGCGCCATCTTGGATCCGGGTCCTGGGAGGGAGGAAGCCCTCAGAACAGCGCGATCACATCGCGCTGGTCTGAGGGTCTCAGGGGGGCGCGCAGGGAGCCCCCTCCCTGCGCGATGCTCCCCTGTGCCCCAGGTACACCGCGATCATGTTTGATTGCGGTGTGCCAGGAGTTAATGTGCCAGGAGCGGTCCGTGACCGCTCCTGACACACAGTCACGGGTGTCAGCTGTGATAATCAGCTGACACCCGGCAACGATTAGCTGCGCTCCCCTCGGGAGCGCAGCTGATCGCCTATGACGTACTATTCCGTCCATGGTCAGATTGGCACGGGTTTCATGGACGGGATAGTACGTCTGATGTCAGAGAGGGGTTAAAGGATTTTGTAGCACTTTCCCCGATGACACATAGGTTTCCATCAAAATGGCTTGCTTTGTCCTCCTCTTCCTCCGACTTCTCCAATTCCTCCATTTGCTGCGGCTGAATGTCCTGCCTACACCTCAACATATGCCAGTTTTTCCACCTCCCTAACTGGGCTTTCCCCCCCCACAACTTTAGCCAAATAACCCCCAGTTTTCAATGCGTTACTATTATTATAAAGTAAATTAAGATTGACAAGCTTAAAGTAATAAGAATTGATGTCGTTGGCACTGAAATGGGCACTGTAGATGTGTTTACTGTCCTCCACTCCATGCCAACTTTTATTCCCCATTGACTTGCATTGGGGTCGGGTTTCAGTCAGAACTCCAACTTTTGCCGATAGTCAGCCGATCTCGTTCAACTCAACTTTTGGAAAAGTCGAGCCGACCGAAACCCGACTCGACCCTCCCGGAGGCAAAGTCGCTCATCTCTAGTCTACACGTTAAGTCTCATTCAGATGCCTGTGTTTCATGTACAGTGGCATGAAAAAATGTGGGCACCTCTGTTCAAAGTTACTGTCATTATGAACAGTTAAGCAAGTTGAAGATGAAATGATCTCTAAAAGGCCTAAAGTTAAATGTGAAACATTTCCTTTGTATTTTAGGCAAAAAAAATATATTTTTTTTAATCTTGTACATTTTAAAAATTACAAAAATTAAAAGTGCTGGTCCATAGGCGTGGGCACACTGAATGGTTAGTACCTTGTAGAACCCACTTTTGAAAGTATCACAGTTTGTAAGTTCTTTTTGTAGCCAGCCAAGAGTCTTTCAATTCATTTTTAATGGGTTTTCAGCCATTCTTCCTTGGAAAAGTCTTCAAGTTCTGTGAGATTCCTGGGTCGTCTTGCATGCACTGCTAGTTTGAGGTCTAGTCACAGATTTACAATGATGTTCAGATCAGGAGACTGTGAGCGTCATTGTAAAAACTTCTACTTGTGTCTTTTGAGGTAGGCTATTGAGGATTTTGACTTGTGTTTAGGATCATTATTAAGTATAAGTGAACAGGCTCAGTAATACTCGTTACTCTGTGAATATTGGGCAGTGCTCTATGTAAAACTTGAATCCCGTCTCATATGATTGACACTTGTTACGCTGCCAAAAAGCATGTGGGGATTGTCTGCTGTTTGAGATGTACAAAACTAGCAGCAATGGCCACAAGAAGATAACTGTGAGGAATAGCAAATTTTTTAAAGAGGAAGATGATGATGAGACACAGTTACCACAAAGTCTTGTAGTTGTTAAGTCACAAACTAAAGGTGCTGGGATGGACAACGAGATGGTGGATGACAAAGTCACTGACCCAATCTGGGAAGCTGGTATGCAGACCAAGGCCAGAAGCACTGAGCAGCACCGACACTTGTGAATTTCTCCATCAAAGAGTTAGGTGTTCCCCAGTCTGGGACTTTTTTAAAGAGAGTTATAAGACATTGGCCATTTGCAAGCTGTGCTTTGCCAAGATCAGCAGAGGACAGACCACTGAGAACCAAACCAGCATGATCAGGCACATGTCATCTAAGAAAATGTCTCAGTGGTTCAAACACCTGGGTCCACGTCTGATTACATCGGGTGACACCACTGAATCTTCCCCTATGCTAGGTGCTTCCCAATTCCCTGTCTAAAACACTGGTGCAGATGCCTCTTACCCTGCACCTATCCTTGCACATTTTTACTTACCACCATCAGGCAATTCCAAATCCTTTTCTCAACACAGCATTCAGCTGTCCCTGCCCCAGGCATTGAAATGAAAGAGAAAGTTTGGAGCCAACCACCCATAGGCCCAAATGCCAAACAAACGCATTTGCAGGTTGCTTGGTGTGTGATGTTGCTGTTTTGGTTTGTTGACATTTGATGATTCATGGCAGTCAGGGCCGGCTCCAGGTTTTTATGGGCCCCGGGCGAAAGAGCCTCAGTGGGCCCCTTTAACACAGACCACGATTCATGATGCACAGATACAGCAGAGAAATATGGGTACAGTACAATGCCAAATACTTCACTTCTTCCATTACATGAGTGATATCTATTGTAAATTGTACAATAGCTCAAAAATCGCCAAATCCTCCCAGCGCACAGTACAGACTGTACAGTACAGTCCTCCATACAATATTATGGGCACCACAGTCTCCCCCTCATCACCCATATAATACCCCATGCAGGATGTCACCCCCCATATAATGCTCCATACAGAATACTGGACCCAAAATAATGCTCCATACAGAATACTGGACCCAATATAATGCTCCATACAGGATACTGGTCCCCATATAATGCTCCATACAGGATACTGGTCCCCATATAATGCTCCATACAAAATATGGAGCTCTCCTCTGCGCTGTACTGCGTTCTGCACTGTTACGGCTCAGGAATGGGCGCTGTGGAAAGACTCCCCATTATCATCATGATTGCCTCACCATCATCATCACTGCCTCCTTATCATATCATTGCCTCCCCATCATTATCATGGCCTCCCCATTATCATCAATGCCTGCCCATCATCATCATCTCCTCCCCATCATCGTCAATGCCTGCCCATCATCATCTTCTCCCCATCATCAATGCCTGCCCATTATCATAAAGCCTGCCCATTATCATCATCTTCTCCCCATCATCATCAATGCCTCCCCATTATCAGCAATGCCTGCCCATCATCATCTTCTCCCCATCATCAATGCCTGCCCATTATCATCATCTTCTCCCCATCATCATCATCAATGCCTCCCCATTATCAGCAATGCCTGCCCATCATCACACACAGACAGCACCACAGCACACAAGCACTCTCTCACATACATACACACACATACACACACACACACACACAAAGCACCGCACTACATACACACAGACACACACAGAGACACACACACACGTCTTACCTGTCCAGCGTCCGTGCTCTCTGCCACAGCCGGCCGCTGAATTATGACGTCATTCAGCGGCAGTGCTGTGAGAGGAAGCGCCGGCCCCCCCTGGAGCCCGGAGCTGCGGCAGCGGAGGCACGGGAGAGGTAAGTATTGTGCCAGCAGATGCCGGGGCCCTGAGCAAGCGGGGGGCCCAGTGGCGGCGCTGACACCGCTCTCCTCCGCTAACAGGCGAGGGGGTGCCAGACGGCGAGTGGGCCCCCCCACCTGCTCAGGGCCCCGGCACTTGCCCGGGTGTGCCGGGTGCTGACGCCGGCCCTGATGGCAGTAGCCGTTCTTCGGTACTCAGTCCCCTTCAACCACTTTTTCACCCAATGTGGCATCCCCGCCTTGTGCCAGCACATGTCCAGTAACATCACCCATGCCCTTACCAATACAGTTACCTGGATTGTCCACTTAATGACTGACACGTGGACAAGTGCTTGTGGCCAAGGAAGCTACATTTCCATGGCGGCACACTCTATGAATATTTTGGAGGCTAGAGTAGAATGCCTCCGTCGCATGACACGTAGGATTGCTGGCCCTACATCGATGTTTTCCTCCACCTCCTACAGCAGTTCCTTCACCTCATCCTGCTCCTGCTCATTCTCCATCTGTAATGTGATATCTCAGAGCAAGTGAAGCAGCAACAGTCTCTGCTGAAGCTAATTTGAGTAGGAGGCAAACCGCACACCTCAGCAGAGTTACTTAAAAAAATAACAGACCAGACAGATCTGTTACTTTTCCGCTCAACTTCCAACCAGGCATGGTCGTGTGTAGAGAAGGGCGGACACCTGGATGTTCGGGTCCGCTGGGTTCAGCCGAACAGTTACAAAAAGTGTGAGTTTAGGTACCAGAACAGTACCCGGACCTGAACCTGGACCCCATTCACTTGAATGGGGGGCCCAAACTCCCAGTGTTTGTCATGACGTCATGCTCATGACAACACGGCAAACTCCGTTTCTGATCAGTGGTAAAATCATCACCACCAGTCAGAGAACCACGATTCCCATACTGTCAAATGACAGCATGAGAATGCAGCTGTGATCTGAGGTATAAAGTTTACCTCCAGTCACTGGTGTCAGCTGATGGGACTAGTGCTCCCATCATCTGACGTCTACTGCTAATAACAGTGAGAGCAGGAGCGGCTGATGGGAGTATTCATCAGCTAGTGCCTGCACTGTAAATAAATTATTAAAAAAGAATGGCTTGGGTTCCCCTGTAATTTTTATAACCAGCCAGGCAAAACTCCTGTTTTCACTTATTAACATCAGCCGAAATCAGAGACTGAAGGTAAATTTTATACCTTCGATCATAGCTGCATGCCCATGCTGTCTTTGAACAGCATGGGAACCGCGACTTTCCAACCGGTGGTGATGATTTTACTGCCAAACAGAAGCAGTGTTTTTCGCGCTGTGATGCACATGACAGCGCGGCAAACACCTGATGTTCGGGGGCTGAACACGGACAGTAACACGGACTTCCTGGTGAAGACCGTGTTCAGTGTCCATGCTGGAACAGTAGGTGTTCAATATGGAGGCCAAACTTTACTGTTTGGGTTCGCCCATCACTAGTAGTAGTGTTAACGGGAGTAACCTGGTGGTGGCTATGAAGCTTGGCAAGCTCACTCATGTACTGTGCTTGGCATATATGCTCAACTTCATAGTTCAGTGGTTTCTGAAAACCAACCCAGATTTGAGAGAGCTTCTGGTTAAGGTACACCACATCAGCGACCATTTCCGCAAGTAGGCCGGGGTCACACTTGTGTGTGCAATGATAAAAACTCGCATCAATACCTGGCAATGCTGCCAGCACTCTGACTGGAGTGTGTGGCTGCATAGAAATAAATGCAGCCGCACTCTCCGTTCCCGAGTGCCGGCGGCAGTGCCGAGTAGTGATGCAAGAGACTCACGTGAGTTTGTCGCATTGCATAAGCAAGTGTAACCCCTGCTGTAGGCTCCAGCTGATGCTTCTGTTTCAGTGCTGGAGTAGCACATCAGGTGTTAGCTCACCGAGTGGTATGCGATGTCATCACGCTCTGGAACTCCACACTGCACATGCTGGCAAAGTTTTATGAGCAGTAGAGGCCAGTGGTTGAGTGCCATCTTCAACACACCCATCGGTATACTGGTCAACCTCTGCACATAACAAATGAAGAGTGGGCATGGATGTTTGACATTTGCACAGTTCTCTGAGACTTTAAGGACTTCACAAAGGTGGTGAGCGGTGATGATGCCATAGTAAGTGAAAGAATCCAGCATTTATATTCAAATTAAGCAGTTGCGGCTCACCATTAAACATAAAGCTTTCCATGCGGACCAGATGGGGATGGAGGAAGACATAACACAGAGAGATTTTAGCCAGCCCAGCTTCTTCTCATCTGCTCAGCGCGGATTGGGTATCAATGAGGAGGTGGTGAATGTTGAGGATAAGGAAGAGCAGGAACAGGAGTTGGTGGCTAGAGCAACAGAAGCTAGTAGCTGCATACTTCATCCTGTCTCTCCTATGTGGATGGGCTGAGGACGGAATGAGGAGGAAGAGATGGAGTCAACATCATGGTGGAGACAGGGAAGTGTTGGCTGTATGGAGCTTGGTAAATGGTTTCCCATGAACCTCGCGTTACATTCATCTTGGCCATAAAAGAGTTCTAGTTGTTCATCCTGCAAGATGACAAGGAGAACATTGCATCTCTTCCTCCTGAAGTGGAGAGGTCTTCTAAAATTGTGCTATACCAGAAGGCCAATGTGGAAAATAAATTGAAAAAATTCACATCAGACAAAGTTAGCGGCAGGGGGCAAGCTTCCTAGCACAACCATGGAGGAGAAGCCTGGAAGTCACAAAGCAGAGGCAGGGGTACACTGTCAAAGGCGTGGGCCAATTTCATGGCACCAGACCAGCATAAAGTTCATGACGACCGGGTATTTTTTACAAGGAAGGAAATTTTTTTAAAGTTGGTTAAGCAATACCTGGCAAGCCAAGCCAGCATACTCCCTACTCCCTTTGCGACTTTCTACTATTGGGTCTCAAAGCTGGACATTTGGTATGATCAGTATCTCTTTGCCTTGGAGGTGTAATGCTGCCCTGCCGCTAGTGTCTTGTCTGAGCATGTTTTTAATGCTGCCGGGGGGTAATAACAGACAGGCGCTTTCAACCTGTCAACAGAGAATGCTGACAGGCTCACTCTCATAAAAATGAACAAAGCTTGGATTATCCCACACTTTTCCACACCACCAGATGATAGCAGCACATAAAGTGTTTTTAAAATTCTATATTTGAATGAGGCCCTCCAGTTGTTGCCTTTCAGGGGTCTATGGATGACCCTTCTTATAATTTTTGATTTGCTTTGCATTTTCTGAAAAGCCTTATGACTGTATATGTACATCAATTACACTTCTGAAATATTCACATTCTAATTTTTTTTCTGTATTCAATGAGTCATCCATACATTTTAACACAGTTATTGTTGCATTACGTGACATTTTAAATTCACAAAGAGAGTTAGCAAATATTCTGGATTAGATTACTCATCTGTAGAGTATTACCTGCTTTCTGTCACATTTTGGTGATAAACAACACACCAAGAAAGCATTTAAAAATTTAGCTTAGGGCCCCGTCTTACATAGCGAGATCGCTAGCGAGATTGCTGCTAAACAGCGATCTCAGCAGCGATCTCGCTATGTCTGACACGTACCAGCGATCAGGCCACTGCTCTGAATCGCTGGTCATGTCAGAAATGCCAGGACTTTTTTTGATCGCTGGTCTCCCGCTGGCCAGCAAGCATCGCTGCGTGTGACAGGCAGGAGACCAGCGATCTACTGGTAACCAAGGTACACATCGGGTTTCCAGGCACGGGGCTGTGCCTGGAAACCCGACGTGTACGTTGGATACCAGCGCGCTGTTGCAGGGGAGCTGGTAACCAAGGTACACGTCGGGTTTCCAGGCACTGCGCAGCGCCTGGAAACCCGACGTGTACCTTGATTACCAGCTCCCTGCATCAGCTCGCTGGTATCCAACGTACACTGTGGGTAACTAGGCGATGTTACCCGCAGTGTCGCTGTCCTGATCACTGCCTGAGCTGTTTGTTTGGCAGCTCAGCAGCGATCATGCAGCGACACACCAGCGATCCTGATCATTGTCGGGATCGCTGGTGTGTCGCTATGTGAGATGGGGCCCTTAGTTACTTTTCTTACCCTTACACTATTCTTTGAACTGGGTACATTTTTGTCATAAATAACACTCAATAAAGGTGTTAACAAATTTTGCTGAGTTAAATTCTGCAGCCATAGAGTATTTCTGTGGTCTTGGGTACACTTCTATGAAAAGCAAAAGGGTAACAATATTTTGAACTTTTGACTTTCAGGCTCCATATATCACCACAATCATTTTGGCTATCTCATACCTAACTTAGACTTGCAACTATTTAACATGTGTTTAATTATGCAGATTCTTGTCATGTCACTGCATTGCTACTGCTTTGCTGTTGGTGGTGGAAAAATATTTTTGTTCCTGAATACTAGAAAATACAACCAGTTCTTACATTCCCTAATAGCTGAGTGAATTATTAGGTTGATTTTTAAGTGAAAGGTCAATGGTTCAAATCGAAGATCAGCCATGAAGATTATTTCCCAAAAAAAGACAAACGGCATCAGCTAGCTCATCGAGAGCAGTCTCATGGCCCAAAAAATTGCCAAAATATAAAGTGAAGTTGATTATTAATCAAGTTGCATGGTTACGTGTTCTTGGGTACATTTTGTTGCTGTATAACCCTCTAAAAACATGTTAAAAATGTATTAGTATTATACTGCTCAACCACATGGTCAGGGCTGACGCCCCCACCTGGTGCACCTTGTGCACCCGGGCAAGCTTCGGGGCCCCGAGTAAGTGGGAAGGCCCACTCACTGTCAGGGAGGCCTGCGATAGGGCCCGTGAGTCTTCTGACTCTGATGTCACAGGGCAGAGGACGCGCTGATATCACTACAGCGGACCCTCTGCGCTGAGTAGTGCAGAATGCCAGAAGACACTGAAAAGACCGGAGCTGCAGCCAGTGGGGGATGTGGAGAGGTGAGCATTTGATTATTTGTTTTTTATGTCTGGAGCATAATATTGGACCCATTCTCTATGGAGCATTTTCAAGGGGCCCATTATTCTGTTTGGAAATTTATATAGGACCCATTTTCTGAATGGAACATTTTGTGGGGCCCATTCTGTATGGATATATATGAGCTCCATTATATTGTATGGCAAATTATATGGGGTCCATTATACTGTATGGAACGTTATACTCAATGATGAATAAATTGAAATGTTTTAAACTTTTTGTTTTCATTCTTATTAACATTTCAATCAAACCTGTGATTTGGTGATTTCAATGTTTTGTATATATAAAATACAATCTAATACACAAACAAAACTCAGAAAATTGCTAAATTTACTCTGCCATTGGACAAATGAACAACTTTGTTAAAATGCTTAAATTTATTTCCTCATGACTGCATGGCATAAACATTAGTAATGAGCGAGCTCTAAAATGCTCGGATACTTGTTACTCGAGTCAAGAAAATCGTAATGCTTGGGTTCTCTACACGAGTAACAAGTATAATGGAAGTCAATGGGAAACTCATGCATTTTTCCTGCTGCCCTCTACCCCTGAGGTCTGAAAGGGGTTTAAAAATTGATGAAAATGATGAAAACAGCCTAACAGCATGTGGAAGACCTCTGGAAGCATCTCTGAATTGCAGATTGCTGCTGGGAACAATGTTGCCAGAGTTTTACGGCACTTTTACGGACTGACAATAAAACATGCAAAACCACAGTTAAAAGGATTTTACTGGACAAAAAAGTTAAGTAACATTTTTTCCAGGATAATGATATATATAAGGATGGCAAACTAAATAAGAGAAAAAAATGCTTCTCTACCCCATGGGCTATATTGACACCCAGTCTTTTTGCACATTTGCATTTCTTTCAAATGTGAAAAAAATATTCAACAGGAAATGTAATTGTATCATTTTAATACCTTATCTGGCCTGTGGTGTGTGAGACATGATCAGACACAACATGTAATGAAAGAGGGACCCTGAATTTTTTTTTCAGAGCCATCAGGCTGCCATCACTATTTGTAAAAGGCAATCAGGAGGCCCTTACTATTATTAGAGAGCCTTCACTTTAATTTTAGAGTTCCAGCAGCCTTTATTATAGTATTGCTACTGCAGTATGATTTTATACATCTGAGGTGGGCAAATTTTCTTTTTCTTATTAATACTGTAATGTTTGACTTGCAGGGCCAGCAGTCAGCACTGACAATTTATAGAGGGTAAGCAGGTAGCCCCCACCATTTTTAGAGGGCCAGCAGATGTCTTGTGGATAGATGAGACCAAGGTAGAGTTTTTTGGTAAAACACATCATTCTACTGTTTACAGTAAATGGAATGAAGACTATAAATTAAAGAACATAGTAGTTGCAGTCAAATATGGTGGAGATTCATAGATATTTTAGGATTGTGTTGCTGCCTCTGGCCCTGGGAGCCTTGACTGTGTGCAAAACAAATGTTTCGGTCACAGAACGACCTTCCTCAATTATGTGTTGGATTGGGCAAATGCAGAGTATGTCTCCAAAAAAGGGGGGAACAGGAGACTCTGGGTTAGATGCTGTTTACTGGAGTCCATATAGGACTGCCAATTGGAGCTAGTGTGCTGAGAGAGAAGGACAGCCGTGCCACAGGACACGGTATCCACAGCATGCCGTATAAAATTTCCCTGCTGAAAAAAATTTGCAGCATTACTATTGCAAGAAAATTTGCACACTTCAGATGGAGGAGGAATATAACGATGCTATTGAGATCGAACCAAGTCTGGCTTTTGATGCCCAACTGCTACAGTAAAAATGGTGTATAATGTTTCCCTGCTCAGAACAATTTGCAGGATTAAGAACAAAGAGAATATTATTAGCACTGAGAAGGGGTTTTGCTATGAGTTGCTAGCTGTAGCATAAAGGACGTGCAATTCACCCTATCCTATTTACCCTACTCAAAACATTCAGCACAATCTCTCCCTAAGTGCTACTTACAGCAGTATTAACCCCTTAGTGACAGAGCCATTTTGCAGCTTAATGACCGGGCCAATTTTTACAATTCTGACCACTGTCACTTTATGAGGTTATAACTCTGGAACGCTTTAACGGATCCCGCTGATTCTGAGATTGTTTTTTCGTGACATATTGTACTTCACGTTAGTGGTAAAATTTCTTTGATATGACTTGTGTTTATTTATGAAAAAAACGGAAATATGGCGAAAATTTTGAAAATTTAACAATTTTCAAACTTTAAATTTTTATGCCCTTAAATCAGAGAGATATGTCACACAAATTTCTTAATAAATAACATTTCCCACATGTCTACTTTACATCAGCACAATTTTGGGACCAAAATTTTTTTTTGTTAAGAAGTTATAAGGGTTAAAAGTTGACCAGCGATTTCTCATTTTTACAACACCATTTTTATTTTAGGGACCACCTCACATTTGAAGTCACTTTGAGGGGTCTATATGATAGAAAATAGCCAAAAGTGACAACATTCTAAAAACTGCACCCCTCAAGGTGCTCAAAACCACATTCAAGAAGTTTATTAACCCTTTACGTGCTTCACAGGAACTGAAGCAATGTGGAAGGAAAAAATTAACATTTAACTTTTTTTGCAAAAACTTTACTTCGGAACCTATTTTTTTTATTTTCACAACTGTTAAAAGAAAAAATTAACCACAAAATTTGTTGTGCAATTTCTCCTCATTAAGCCGATACCCCATATGTGGGGGTAAACCACTTTTTGGGCGCACGGCAGAGGTTGCAAGGGAAGGAGCGACATTTGACTTTTTCAACGCAGAATTGGCTGGACGCCATGTCGTGTTTGTAGAGGCCCTGATGTGTCTAAACAGTGGAAACCCATCACAAGTGACCCCATTTTGGAAATTAGACCCCCTAAGGAACTTATCTAGATGTGTGGTGAGCACTTTGAACCTCCAAGTGCTTCACAGAAGTTTATAACATAGAACCGTGAAAATAAAAAATCATATTTTTTCCACAAAAACGATCTGTTTACCCCAATTTTTATTTTCCCAAGGGTAACAAGACCCCAAAAGTTTTTGTGCAATTTGTCCTGAGCATGCCGATACCCCATATGTGGGGGTAAACCACTGTTTGGGTGCAAGGCAGAGCTTGGAAGGGAAGGAGCGCCGTTTGACTTTTTCAGCGCAGAATTGGCTGGACGTCATGTCGTGTTTGTAGAGGTCCTGATGTGTCTAAACAGTGGAAACCCCCACAAGTGACCCCATTTTGGAAATTAGACCCCCTAAGGAACTTATCTAGATGTGTGGTGAGCACTTTGAACCTCCAAGTGCTTCACAGAAGTTTATAACATAGAACCGTGAAAATAAAAAATCATATTTTTTCCACAAAAACGATCTGTTCACCCCAATTTTTATTTTCACAAGGGTAACAAGACCCCAAAAGTTTTTGTGCAATTTGTCCTGAGCATGCCGATACCCCATATGTGGGGGTAAACCACTGTTTGGGCGCACGGCAGGGCTTGGAAGTGAAGGAGCGCCGTTTGACTGTTTCAAACCAAAATTGGCTGGAATTGAAATTGGACGCCATGTCGCGTTTGGAGAGCCCCTGATACGCCTAAACAGTCGAAACCCCCCACAAATCACACCATTTTGGAAACTAGACCCCTTAAGGAACTTATCTAGATATGTGGTGAGCACTTTGAACCCCCAAGTGCTTCACAGAAATTAATAAACGTAGAGCCGTGAAAATAAAAAATCATTTTTTTCCTCAAAAATGATTCTTTAGCCAGCTATTTTTTTTATTTTCCCAAGGGTAACAGGAGAAATTGGACCCAAAAAGTTGTTGTGCAATTTTTCCTGAGTACGCTGATACCCCACATGTGGGGTGAAACCACTGTTTGGGCGCATGGGAGTGCTTGAAAGGAAGGAGCGCCATTTTGTAATGCAGACTTTGATGGAATGTTCTGCGGGCGTCATGTTGTGTTTGCAGAGCCCTTGATGTACCTAAACAGTAGAAACCCCCTGCAAGTGACACCATTTTGGAAACTAGACCCCCAAGGAGCTTATCTAGATGTGTGGTGAGCACTTTGAACCCCCAAGTGCTTCACAGAAATTTATAAACGCAGAGCCGTGAAAATGAATAATCATTTTTTTTCTCAAAAATGTTTTTTTTAGCCAGCTATTTTTTATTTTCCCAAGGGTAACAGGAGAAATTAGAACCCCAAAATTGGTGTGCAATTTGTCCTGAGTACGCTGATACCCCATATGTTGGGGTAAACCACTGTTTGGGCGCACGGCAGGGCTCGGAAGGGAGGGAGCGACATTTGACTTTTTGAAAGCCACGTCGTGTTTGGAGACCCCCTGATGTGTCTAAACAGTGGAAACCCCCCACAAGTGACCCCATTTTGGAAACTAGACCCCTTAAGGAACTTATCTAGATGTGTGGTGAGCACTTTGAACCCCCAAGTGTTTCACAGAAATTTATAAACGCAGAGCTGTGAAAATAAAAAATCATTTTTTTTCTCAAAAATGATTTTTTTAGCCAGCTATTTTTTATTTTCCCAAGGGTAACAGGAGAAATTAGAACCCCAAAATTGGTGTGCAATTTGTCCTGAGTGCGCTGATACCACATATGTTGGGGTAAACCACTGTTTGGGCGCACGGCAGGGCTCGGAATGGAGGGAGCGCCATTTGACTTTTTGAACGCCACGTCGTGTTTGGAGACCCCCTGATATGCCTAAATAGTGGAAATCCCTCAATTCTAGCTCCAACCCTAATCCCAACACACCCCTAACCCTAATCCCAACCCTAACCCTAATCCCAACCCTAATTCAAACCCTAATTGTAACCCTAACCTTAATTGTAACCCTAACTCTAATTGTAACCCTAACCCTAATTTTAACCCTAACCCTAATTGTAACCCTAACCCTAATTATAACCCTAATTATAACCCTAACCCTAAGGCTAGGTTTATTTTGCGTTTTACCAGCCCGTTCAACACATAGCGTTGACGAGCTGGTAACGGTATAGCATAACGCGATCGCGTTATGCTATACCCGCTAGCGCAGAGGAATCAGCAGATGATTCATCTGCGCTAGCGGTGACGGAGCCCAGATGCTGCAGGCCGCGTCCGAGGCTCCGTCACTGAATGATGGCACGTCGCAAACGCATGCCGCTTTACGGCATGTGTCACGATGCGCCCTCAAATGGGGGTGAATGGCAGCGTTAACGGACTGCGTTACACCGCGTTATACCGCAGTGTAACGCAGTCCGTCTAACGGACTGCCATAACGCAGTATGAACCCAGCCTAACCCTAACGCTAATTATAACCCTAACCCTAATGCTAACCCTAATGCTAACCCTAACCCTAATTATAACCCTAACCCTAATATAACCCTAACAGAAAAATGAAAATAAATATAATTTCTATTTTTTATTATATGTCCCTAACTAAGGGGGTGATAAAGGGGGGGGGTTATGTACTGTTTTTTTTATTTTGATCACTGTGATACTTTATCACAGTGATCAAAATGCACTTTTATGAGAATGAATGAAAAAATTTTTGAATCTGCCGCCAAGCAGATCGGCGGGCGCACTGCGCATGCGCCCACCATTTTTTTTTTGCAGGAAGAAGACGCCGGGTTCCTGGGGCCTGCGGGAGGACGGAGGACACCTGTAAGTATACGGGGGGGCGATCGGGGGACCGGGGGACCCTCATTTTCTCCCCTCTGATGTGCGATCACATCAGAGGGGAGAGAAATCATTTTTTTTTTTTTTTGCGATCGCATCTATGCTTGCATAGACGCGATCGCAACACCGGGATAGGTGAATACCGACCCGGATCATGTTCTCTGGGGTCTCGGCTACCCCTGGTAGCCGAGACCCCAAAGAATATTTGCCCATCCCCCTCAGGACACAGCGGCACATAGCGGCGGGCGCACTGAGCATGCGCCCGCCATGTTCTTCATCGCGCCGGCCCATGGGGACACCGGAGGGCCCTGGGGCCACATACAGGACATCGGGGGCCACATGGGGGTCCCGGGGACCCTTTTTCTCTGTCCTCTGATGTCCGATGACATCAGGGGACAGAGAAATTAAATGACACAACTTTTTTTTTTTTTTTTTGCGGTCGCCGTTATAGGGTTAATAACGGCGATCGCAACATCGGTGTCGGTAAAAACCGACCCGATTCATGTTCTCTGGGGTCTCGGCTACCCCCGGTAGCCGAGACCCCGGAGAAAATTCGCCTCTGGGGGGCGCTATTCACTTTTTCCACAGCGCCGTTAATTAACGGCGCTGTGGTTTAAGTACCCTTAATGACCGCCGTTAAAAGGCGTATCGGCGGTCGTTAAGGGGTTAATATTGATTACTATGAGCCCTAAGAAGGCCTGTTATTGTAGTTGAAAGAATTATAAATTTGGTTGAATCTCTGCTGCGCATTTAAAAATGTATCCCTCTTTCAGCAGCACCTCTGCCTGCTCCGCCTGTTTCCAAGGTACAGTGTGACGAGCCAAGCTCACGCATCTTATATAAACCTGATGATGCTATGCAGCCAGCCAATAACAGTAATGCCTTAATCAAGAAGGCTACAGCATTACAGTGACTGGCAGGCTATCCCCACATGTTTACTGGCTGTCTAAAAAGTGCCAAACATGCAGAGCGGGGACTCAAGCTCCCACTCGAGCCTTTTAAAAATACTCGCCAACCAGATGTGACATCACCTACACCTCCAACTTTGTTAGCAGTGCCATAAAATGAGAGCAGCAGTCTCTGCCATAAGAGATATGTAATAGGTGTCCTTCGATTTGAAAACACTTTAAGAACATGCAGAAATGAGTAGGAACAAATATTATTATTATTATTATTATTATTATTATTTTAAAATCTTTGAACATATTAATTTTTTTACTATTACAGTGTTTTCATATGGTCATATAACAATCTTTTACCTTGCATACACTAACCAGTGATTAATGCCTTTCCCCATTATAATTGAAATGCTTTGAATTTAGGTATATGTCATTCAAAATGCCAAATTATAATAGCAGTAACATTTCAGCATTTCTATGTGTATTGTATTTGGTACTTGCTTTTACTAACAGAATAATGTGAAATATGTTATATATTTATAGATGCAGTTAATAGTTTGTTTTCTTGTAAACCAGCATTTATCAGACAATCATATGGATAAACAATTCATTTATATATGTGAAATAAAAGGAAGAACTGAGTAAGACAAATATAGATACAGGCAAGTGATCTAGATTCATATCCCTTTAAAACCAATGGTGCATAAAATGATGCAATAAAAATTAATATGCCAGAATTATCACAGTATCTCAGCAGATGGTTTGCTAATAGCATCTACATCTGTGTAAGAAAATTTGTAATTTCACTGCACTAAATTTACTAATATAACTACCCTTTAATAACACTGAAAATCTGCTTACACTTTTTTATTGTGAAAAATATATTTATATTAAAAAATATTAGTAGTTAAACAACATAAAGCTATTGATTTTCATATGTGTCAGGTTTTAGAAATCAGAAAATTAGATTCTGTGAGTTTTGGAATTTTGGGGCCTCTGCAAAAAGAACAATCAGTAGAATTTAACTGATTGTAATGTTTAACATAATTTTTATTCAATATTAGCCCCTGGAAATAAATGCAGTGACTAGGGTCAAACGAGTGTATAAAAAGAAAATCAGTCCCACTCTCATCCAGAAATGTTGGACAATTTTTTTTTTACCCCTTGTCATTTGTGGGCTGTCCTTGCACTATCTGTTTTTTTTTTAAACAGCAGCTATTATTATTTTATAAGACCATTTAGAGTATCCCATCTTTCAGAATTGTAATGTTTTCGAAAAAATTGGATGCCACTCTGATGGTCTGTTTGCGTCTGAATTTTTTCTTCCACTCATCCAATTTTGGAGTCAAATTGTATCATGATGTGATTTCTTACTTACACCAAATGCAGCCGAGATACAAAATGCAGATCTGCACTGCCTCATTAAATAACAATGGCCTGAGTGCAATCCCTTTTTTTGATTGGATTGAACTTGTCCAATTTAAACGGTCATGTGACTGAGCCCTAATGCAGATATTCAGTTTATAAGGCAAGATAGAGACATATCAATGCTACCAGCAGCAGTGCCAGACTCAGTTTGATTAATCAGTAATACAGTGTAGCCTGTATCTGTACTGCTGCATGTGAATTACAAATATCTCTTCTTCATTCTTAATACTTTAGAAATCAGCAGCAAGGCAGCATAATACTTTTTAATGAAAATAAAAATTTGATATCTGTATCAGCCAGAGATGGTGGACTTGCTTATCACAAGTGACCTTACTGAGTTCTTGCATTCCTTAAGAAACCCTTTTTGTGAAAGAGGGAATAATTGTTTTGTTGTCTTTTAACCCCTTCACCTGTTAGCCTGTTTTCATCTTCCTAACCAGGCCATTTTTTTTTCAATTCTGACTAGTGTCAATTTATGAGGTAATAACTCAGGAAAACTTTAATGGATCTCAGTCATTCTGAGTATGTTTTTTCACGACTTATTGTACTTCATGATAGTGGTAATATTTGTTCGATGTGACTTGCATTTAATTGTGAAAATAACAGAAATTTGGCAAAAATATTGAACATTTGGCAATTTTCAAACTTTTAATTCTCATGGCTTTAAACCGGGTCTTATCACACAAAATAGTTAACAAATAACATTTTCCACATTTTTACTTTACATCTGCATTTATAAAATATAATTTTGTTTGTTAGGAAGTTAGATGGCTTTAAAGTTGATCAGCAATTTCTAATTTTTCCAACAAAATTTACAAAGTTATTTTTTTAGGGACAACATCACATTTGAAAAGACTTTGAAGGGCCTATTTGACAGAAAATACCCTAATGCAACACAAAAACAGCACCCCTCAAACACCTCAAAATTACATTCAAGAAGTTTGTTAACCCTTCAGGTGCTTTACAGGAATTTATGGAAAAGGAAAAAATAAACAGTTACATTTTTTTCACAAAAATTTTACTTTTGCCCCACATTTTTTATTTTCAGAATACTAACAGGAGAATTATGGACTCGAAATTTGTTTTGCAATTTCTCCTGAGTATGCTGATACCCCATGGTGAAAAAATACTGTTTGGGTGCACGTCAAGGCTAGGAAGGGAAGAAGCACTATTTGAATTTTGGAACATAAAATTTGCTGGAATAGAGAAAAAAAGCCATGTCACATTTGGAGAGCCCCTGATCTGCCTTAGCAGTGGAAACCACAAACAAGTGAACTCATTTTGTAAATAAGACCCCTCAAGGAATTTATCTAAATTAGTGGTGAACACAAGTGTAACAGAAGAAAATGGACCACACAGTTTGTTGTGCAATTTTTCCTGAGAACTCTGGTAAATGATATGTGTTGGAACACTACTGTTTGGATGCACAACAGAGCTCAGCACAGAAAGAGCGCAATTTGACTTTTGTAGTGCAAAAATGCTGCAATAGATAGCAGATGCCATGTCACGTTTGCAGAGCCCATGATGTGCCTAAACACTAGAAACTTCCTACAAGTGACACTAGTTTGGAAACTATATCTCTCAAGGAACTTATCTAGAGGTGAGTGAGAACCTTGAACCCACAAGTGCTTCACAGACTTTTATAATATTGAGCCGTGAAAATGAAAAAATTAGTTTTTTCCCCAAAAAATGTTGCTTCAGCCCAAATTTTTCATTTTCACAAGGGTTACAAGAGAAAATGGATAATACAATTTGTTGTGCAATTTTTCCTGAGTGCAGTGATACTCAATTTGTAGTTTAAAACTACTGTTTGAGAACACAACAGGGTTCAGAAGGGAGGGAGAACCAATTGAATTCTGAGCGCAATTTTATCTGGAACAGATTATGGATGCTTGCTTACATTTCATAAGCACCTGACAAGTCAAAACAGAACAAACCCTCAAAACTGACCCAATTTTGTAAACTATAAAGCTTGAGAAATTCATCTAGATGTGTAGTAAGCAGTTTTAACCTTTAAGCGATTCATCAAATTATAAAACATTGGTCTGTGTAAGTGGAAAATTACCATTTTAGCCCCATAGAAAAATATTTAGACTTGAGAGTCCTCAGTGGTTGATACCTTTTAATGGCTAACTGAAAAGATGGTAACAAATTGCAAGCTTTCGAGACTACTCAGGTCTCTTCATCAGGCGAAGACTAATACAACATCTGAAGAATCACATATTTATACATAACACAGTGTAGAAAAAATGCAATAAGATAAGACAAGTGACGTGGCGCAGAACTGTCATTATGGCAGAGGGATGAACATAAATATTGGAACAGTTCAAAGATAAGGAGTGAAAGTTTTATTGCCCTCTGATTGGAGTCTGCTATTGTGTTTTGGTGCCCCTAGAAGGTCAGAGAAGCAGATTCCTTAATTGATGTAGAAAGACATGAATCCGTGTGATATATTCATTCCAGCACTAAGAGTGTCAAAGGTCATCATAAGTTTATATTCCCAAACCTTTCTATCTTTCTCAGATTTAAAGTTAGATTTTAATACAAGTAATTCCATATCCATCATGCTATGACCGGGCATACAAAAGTGTTTTGCCACAGGTAAATCCATTCTTTTTTCTCTTATTGTGTGGCGATGAGAATTCATCCTTGTTCTCAGTTTTTGCCCGGTCTCTCCCACATACAGACCCCCAGTTGGACATTTAGTACATATAATTAGGTACATCACATTAGATGTGATGCAGCTGAAAGTACCTGGCATCTTGTAGTCCTGATGTGAGTTGGGGATCTTTATCTTGTCCGTGGTCATTATAAATGGGCAGGTTTTGCATTTCTTCTGGTTGCAAGGAAAGGTTCCTGCAGCTGTTGGGGAGGACAGGGAGCTTCTGACAATGATGCTTCTTAGATTTGGGGGCTGCCTAAAACACAGTAGTGGGGGGTCTGGAAATATGGATTGTAATCAGGCATCTTTTTGTAGTAAAGGTTGTAGTTTCCGTGCAGCTCCCCTTAGCATCTCCAGAATTTTTACTAGTAGTGATGAGCTAGCATGCTCGGAAGTACTCGGTGCTCGCCCGAGCATCTCACTGCTCGAGATGCTCGGAGCTCGCTGAGTATTTCTGGGGTTTCTCGTCGGGAGTTTGGGTTCCCGCTTTGCATGTTCGGCGCTCTTTACAGAGCAAATCAACATACAGGGATTGTCTGCCGCACACTGTAATGCTACAGCCATTTTGGTTGTGGCATTACAGTGATTGGCTGGCTGCACAGCGTCTTCAGGTCTATAGCACACCTGCTGCCGCCCTGTTCGTCACAGTGTGCTCTGGAATCAGGCAGTATAGGAAGAGTTGCTGCTGATCTAGGGAGAGATTTGGTGGTTTATTAGTTAGTGTGGTTATACCATCTCTGATAGACAAATCCATCTCAACCAACAGTCCTTCTGAGGACTACTAAAGGTGCATAGATATCAGTACTAGGCAGGAAGGCAGTGTAAGTGACAGACATTATTGCATATAGCAAGAGGGTCCATTCCATTACTGTTTGCTGCTGCCTATTACTGATATTTACCGTATTGTAGTGCAGCAGTGTCCTTGCCATGTAGTGAGAAGGCAGTGACCCAGGAAAGTTCAAAACAAAGTCTTCTTTAATGTATAGTGTACCCATAAAACAGAAAATGAAACGGATCCTCCAGTTCGCAGCTGGAAACACGAAGACAGTCTGTGACCGGTTGCTGCAGGCGATTGCACCACCGTATAGCTGGGGTCCCATGCTTCAGGATCTGATTGACCCTGTGTTGCCTTATATAGAAAGAGCTCCGCAAAAGCCTCGTGCTCAGTCTGCTTCCAGGACCAAAAGTAACACACCCAAACCCTCCTGCAGGGGTTTTTTTTTTACTCTCCACTAGACTCTGTGGCCATGGGCCACATAGAAGATCTGGGCTGGAAGAGACAGACTGGCACCACTACCTTCCTGCAGTCTGTTTCAAAAATAAAAGCCCATACTGGGTTTTCTTGAGCAATTCCTTGGTCAATTAACTTGACCAGGTTCCAGCTTACTTTTAATCTACCTTGTGACTCACAGTCATCCTGCTGTGACCACAAGACACTCCAGTGGATCTAATACACATCTGAGTGCATCCAGGGAGACACACAGCAACCCTCACATATGACACCGGCCACTGCCTCACATACCCCATTGTCCAAACTTGAGGGGTTGAACATTTGTCACCATACAGGTGGCCCATGACAGGGAATCGACATTTCCCTAGGATTTTACTGCCCGATGTTCCAATGAGAAACTGAAGTTTTGTAGGGACAGGAACCATCTGGTAACTCGGACATTTCTTTCTTTTGCGTTTCTCAACCAGATGAGGGGTGATTGGTCCGTTACCAAACGAAACTGATGCTCGAGCAAATAGTATCATAGGGACGCCAAGGCCCATTTAATAGCCAAGCACACCTTCTCCACTACGCTATAATTTTTCTCTTCTGGGGTCAGTTTCCTGCTCAAGTAGGTGACTGGATGCTCATCCTCATTCACCTCTTGCGACAGCACCGCTCCTAGACCTACCTCTAAGGCATCAGTTTGTACAATAAAGGTTTTCTTGAAGTCGGGGCTGATGAGGACCGGCTGTCCTCACAATGCCAACTTCAGGGACTGGAATGCTTCCTCCACTTGAGGATTCCACCGGACCATCACTGTCTTCTTCCATTTTAACAGGTCCATTAGGGGTGCTGATTTCCCTGCAAAATTGGGTATAAACCGGCGGTAGTACCCAATGATGACAAAGAATGCCTTAACTTGTTTGGTACTTAATAGCTTGGGCTATTTCTAAATGGCCTCAATCTTGTTTATTAGGGGCTTGATAAACCTGCGGCCAATCACGTACCCTAAGAACCGTGCCTCCTTGAGTCCTATCATGCATTTCTTTGGGTTTGCTGTTAATCTCGCGATTCTAAGACACTCCAGCACTGCTTATACCTGGGACAGATGGGCATTCCAGTCGGTACTAAAGTTGGCTATGTCATCCAAATAGGCTGATGCGTAATCCCGATGAGGCGCTAACACAATATCCATCAGCCTCTGGAATGTGGCCGGAGCCCCATGTAACTTTAAAGGCAAGACGACATATTGATAAAGACTTTCTGATTATATAAAAGTGGTCTTTTATTTCACTGTCTCTGTTAAGGGGACCTGCCAGTAACATTTTGTGAGATCCAGCATAGTGAAGTCCTGGGCCTCCCCTAGCCTCTCAATTAGCTCGTTCACCAGTGGCATGAGATAGAGGTCAAATCTTGACACTACATTTAGCCTTTTGAAGTCATTACAGAAGCGTAATGACCCGTCTGGTTTTGGGATTAGGACAATGGGGCTGGCTCACTCACTTCGGGACTCATCGATGACCTCCAACTGGAGCATTTGGTTCACCTCAGCCATGATGGCTTGCCTTAGGGCTTCTGGCACTCTGTATGGTTTCATCTATACCCTTACTCAGAGTTCGGTGACAATGCCATGTTGTATCACAGAGGTCCGTCCTGGCAGCTCTGAGGACACGTCTGTATTCTGCTGCACCAGGGCTCAAGCCTCCCGCCGCTGCTTTTTGGTGAGAAAATCATTATTTTTACCTGATTCCCAGCTATGTCATTGGCCAGGGCCAGAGGGACCCCCATTGGTACGACCGGAGTTGCCTCCGTCACCAACCATTCTCGGTCCTTCTAGGCTTTTATCAGGTTTACATGGTACAGTTGCTCGGGTTTCCATTTTCCGGATTGGTACACTTTATTATTCACTTCCCCCACCTTCCTCCATATTTCATAAGGCCCTTGCCACTTGGCCATGAGCTTACTCTCTGGGCAAATATTTAAACTAAACTATTAGTTTAGTCATAGTGTGCCAAAGAGGTACTGCCTCTGGGTACCAGGTGGAGTAGTCTACAACTACTAATATGTGCTGGTGGCCTCGGGTAGATTTTGCTATGTGTCCTACCAGATCCATTGCATTCCACTCAAAAGGTACCTCTATAATGGGCAGAGGCACCAATAGACTCCGGTAGTTCGTGGTGGGTGAGGTTACTTGACACTCCGAACACATTTTGCAGTAGCTTTGGACCTCACTATAGACACCAGGCCAAAAAAAACACTCCAAAATAAAATCGTCACATAACGGTGTCCTCCAAATGCAAAAAGCGGAGAGTATGCGCTACTAGCTGTACCAGCAACGCGTTTCGACCTTAGATAGTCTTTGTCAAAGCTGAAAATGAATTACCCGCCTGCATTTTTAAAGCTATCTAAGACTCATGGGTAAACTGTTGAAACGTCATATAATTAGAAACAGGCGTTTCTTAATTTAACTCTCAGGTGTTAAAGCAGTAATTCTACTTGAATTGCATATATCCATTCAAACAGAAACACCCATGACATCTTCTAAATAGTGGTTATAAATCCAAATACTCAAAAATGTAACAGTGCACATAAAACAGTAACATATATTAAAAACATAAAACATTATTATTTCAAGTGATTTTCTTTTCGCATCATTTCTTTTTTTCTTTACTTTATGGTGATTTTCTGGAGGCTTTTGATGTCCTACTAATTTCATTTCATCCCATTTGTTCAGCAATAATATATCCAGAAAAAGATTTTTCTTAATTCGATCATATTCTGTATATATGACAATAAATCTCATTTATAAGATACCGGAGTAATGGAAACAGGATATCATAGTTTTTCATTCTATTCAGAAAAAAAAAATGTATTTAGGTATTTAAGTATATAGCAGTAAAATTCCAATAATGATATACCGATATATGTAAATGATTTAATCTTGCAAAATTCAAATCAAATAGTGCATGGATATATTTATACACATAGATTTTTATCGATTAAATTTTTTCCAAAGCACTACATATATATTTCACCAATCAGAAATAAGGTATTTATCCTTCTACCTAAAGAAAGGTGGACATAAACATTTTTCATAAAAGAGATCCAATTAGTTGCATATAAATTTTTACTCTCATATCTCTATGATTAAATTGCATATTGTTTTGAGAGAAAACATATATGTTCCACCCAGGGGCGTATTGAGGGGGGCAGCCGGGGCACTTGCCCCGGGCGCAGCCGGCAGGGGGGCGCAGTAGGGCCGTCTAATGCGGCCGTCCGCAGTGTCTCCCCGCGGCTGCGCTCCGCTGCCCCCGGCCAGGGAGTCGGCGGTTCCCTGTGCAGGCTGTCAAGATGACAGCCTGCGCAGAGAAGCTGCTGCGTGCCGGCTCCCAGGGATCAATTGTACTGGCGCCTGTAGTGAGAGACTCCAGCAGCGTTGATCAGGTCATGTGATCACGCTGCTGTCGTCACTCTTCGGCGGCGCCCAGAAGGGGGACCTGCTCTGGTGGTGAGTGTGCTCCAGAGGAGCTGAAGAAACCACTGAAGAATGGGGGTACATAATGTGGGGTGGCATGGGGGAGTACTTTATTGTGGGGGGATTAGGAGTGGGAATGATGGGGGCACACTTTTTTGTGGGGGATTAGGAGTGGGAATGATGGGGGAGTACTTTATTGTGGGGGGATTAGGAGTGGGAATGATGGGGGAGTACTTTATTGTGGGGGATTAGGAGTGGGAATCATGGGGAGAACTTTATTGTGGGGGGATTAGGAGTGGGAATGATGGGGGAAGTACTTTATTGTGGGGGGATTAGGAGTGGGAATGATGGGGGAGTACTTTATTGTGGGGGGATTAGGAGTGGGAATGATGGGGGAGTACTTTATTGTGGGGGATTAGGAGTGGGAATGATGGGGGAGTACTTTATTGTGGGGGGATTAGGAGTGGAAATGATGGGGGAGTACTTTATTGTGGGGGGATTAGGAGTGGGAATGATGGGGGGAGTACTTTATTGTGGGGGATTAGGAGTGGAAATGATGGGGAAGTAATTTTTTGTGGGGATTAGGAGTGGGATGTGGCGGTACTTTACATGTGGGGGGATTTGGAGTGGAGATGGGGGGTACTTTATGTGTGGGGGATTTGGAGTGGGAATGATGGGGGAATACTTTTTGTGGGGGATTAGGAGTGGGAATGATGGGGGAGTACTTTATTGTGGGGGGATTAGGAGTGGGAATGATGGGGAGTACTTTATTGTGGGGGGATTAGGAGTGGAAATGATGGGGGAATACTTATTTGTGGGGGATTAGGAGTGGGAATGATGAGGGAGTATTTTTTTGTGGGGGAATTAGGAGTGGAATGTGGCGGTACTTTACGTGTGGGGGGATTTGGAGTGGAGATGGGGGTACTTTATGTGTGGGGGATTTGGAGTGGGAATGATGGGGGAGTACTTTATTGTGGGGGGATTAGGAGTGGAAATGATAGGGAGTAATTTTTTGTGGGGGGATTAGGAGTGGTGATGGGGAGTACTTTTTGTGGGGGGATTAGGAGTGGGATGTGGCGGTACTTTATGTGTGGGGGATTTGGAGTGGGGATGGGGGTTATTTTATGTGTGGGGGGATTTGGAGTGGAGATGGGGGTGTACTTTATGTGTGGGGGGATTAGGAGTGGGGAGGGGAGTTACTTTATGTGGGGGATTTGGAGTGGGGACGGGGGTTATTTTATGTGTGTGGGGGATTTGGAGTGGGGATAGGAGATTTAATGTGTGTGGGGGGATTTGAGGACACTGAAGAGTATGTATGAGGAAACGGTATGGGGGATGGGTGCAGATAGTATGGGGAGCGAACGGGTGATTGTATGTGGACACAGTATAGGGAGTGAGGGTGATGGGATGTGTGCAGACACAGTATGGGTAGTCGGGTATGTGTGAGCAGACAGTATAGAGAGTGAGGGGGTAAATATTTGAGGAGACAGTATGGTGAACAGGGGGGATGTGAGAGGAGACAGTATGAGGAGGGAGGGGAATAGTGTGAGGCGACAGTATATTGTAGATATTTTTTTTTAGGAGCATAATAATGACTCTTCTATCTTTAAGGGCATCGTGTGGAGAGTTGGTGCAAAAGACCGGAGAAGATGGAAATCTGCAGAGACGAGCTGTGGATGAGAAAACTCATCATGGGGTCTGGACAAGATGAAGAAAAGGAGAACGACTCCAGAGATGACGTCATCTATAAGGTGCCTAGATGTAAATATTATTTGTGATATTGACTAATCCTCATGTTTTTATTTATGTTAGGAGCATGAAAGGAGTTGTCCTGGTTTGTGCTGAGTCTGCAGTCATTCCATGTGACTGCAGACTTCTGAATTCTCACAGTGCACACTGCACGCTGTCAGGATTCTCTCGTGCCGGTGATTTACATACATGCGGTCACATGCTGACTAGACGTGTGGCCTCGCTCAATGAAAATGAACAGAGCGAGGCCGAGCACGTCTAGTGGGAATGTGGCCAGAAGTATATAAATCACATGCTTGTCCTGACATGACCGTGTACTCTCGCCACGGTAAGGGAGAATCCTAAAAGTGTGCAGTGCATTCGTTGTGAGAATTCAGAAGCTGCAATGTCAGGATTCAGCTCTGCAGGTTCCAGCAGTCGTCACATGGACACTTCACACATATGCGACTTTCATACTTATGGTCCTGTGACAACGAGCTTCTCTTCCTGCTTCTGTTTTTCACTGATCATTGAGAGCATTAGGGAGAGCAGCTCGTCAGTACATGACTAAGTGTGCAAATCGCATGTGTGCGGGGGGGGGCACCGAACCGAATTCTTGCCCCGGGTGCCAGAAAGCCTAGATACACCTCTGGTTCCACCAATCAAAAATAAGGTATCCATCAAGAAATGCTACATATAGATACACTACATATTTCTCAGATATCGATATTATAATTAAGTTACATTTATTTTAAGAGAAAACATGTATATTCCACCAATCAAAAAAAAGGTATCTATCGAAAAATGCTACATATAAATACCCTACATATTTCTCAGATATCGATATCATAATTAAATTACATTTATTTTAAGAGAAGACATGTATATTCCACCAATCAAAAGTGAGGTATCTATCAAGAAATGCTACATATAAATACTATACATGATTTCTTAGATATCGGTATTATCATTTAAAGCTTATCCTAGTTCCATCAGAAAATGGTGTATATCACCACCATCTATATGGCCTCTAATCCACCATTTATGCACCATAAAAAGCATCATCTGCACGATGTGTATTAGAACACAGAAGCCTGTCATGAGCACTACGAATGAGTGAGCACTCAAAGTATATGAATGCTAAATAAATTCACTACAGGTTTATAACAATGCTAAACAAGAATTTAAATTGCCCAAGCCCCCCAGCACATCGCGAAGGGTGCACTGAGCATGCGCCGGTCATTTACTCCCCTTTGAGCCATGGCGGCGGCACCGGAGGGCCCTGGGGCCAGAAAGTGGTTCGGGGGCTACAAGGGGGGATGGGGGACCCTTTTTCTCCCTCCTCTGATGTCCGATCACATCAAATGAGAGAGAAATTATATGGCACACCATTTATTTATTTTTTTGTGATCGCCATTATGGGGTTAATAACGGCGATCGCAACATCGGGGTCGGTAAAAACAGACCCGATTCATGCTCTCTGGGGTCTCAGCTATCCCCGGTAGCCGAGACTCCGGAGAAAATGCGCCTCTGGGGGGCGCTATTCACTTTTTCCATAAATGGTTTAAGTACCCTTATTGATCGCCGTGAAAAGGCATATCGGCAGTCGTTAAGGGGTTAAAGAAATTAATTTATTGGGAAATATATATATATTTTCTTTATTTAGGAATTTTTTTGTTATTTCTATTTTTTTTTACATTTTTACTTTGTCTCAGGGTGGGACATCACTGTATAATGTAAGATCGATGGTCTGACAGCTTGTGCAACACTCTGTCAGACCAGCGATCTGACAGGCACTGCAGCAGACTTTCTCAGAGCCTGCTCTCAGCAGGCACTGAGGAAGCTGCCTCCCTGCAGGACCCCGTGGCCATCTCGGGTCAAGGGTCCTGCAGCGAGGAGGCCCTCGGAACAACGAGATCACATCGCGTTGCTCTGAAGGTCTCAGGGAAGCACGCAGGGAGCCCCCTCCCTGCGCGATGCTTCCCTGTGCCCGGTACACTGCGATCATCTTTGTTCGCAGTGTGCCAGGTGTTAATGTGCCGGGAGCTGTCCGTGACTGCTCCTGGCACATAATGCCGGGTGTCAGCTGTGATAATCAACTGACAACTTATCAAAAAACTGACCGGCACATCCAAACATAGATTCAGTGTGAACAGGTGCTAAACCTAGAGTCACCAACTCATATACATACAAGAAGAAAAGGTAGCACACTGTAGCGCTATAGCTTGCAAACACGAAATATGAAAAATATGAAAAATGAATTGCATCATTACCTTAGAAATATGAAAAATTGAGAAGTCTTAGCGCATAAGATGGCCAAATTATGTGAGCCTGATAGCCACGTCAAGGCTCTTCTCGTATATCAGGTCCTAACTAATGCCTATCCTCGCTTAGAAAAGTCTGTCTGCATGGGAACCTATGAATCCTCTCTTCAGACTAAAATCTACATCTCTGTGGAGGGGTGATGAACCTGTTGTAATTAAAAAGCCTGTGACCACCAGGTGGAGTGCTCAGGCAGAAGGTAAATGAATACATATCAAAAAACTGACCGGCACATCCAAACATAGATTCAGTGTGAACAGGTGCTAAACCTAGAGTCACCAACTCATATACATACAAGAAGAAAAGGTAGCACACTGTAGCGCTATAGCTTGCAAACACGAAATATGAAAAATATGAAAAATGAATTGCATCATTACCTTAGAAATATGAAAAATTGAGAAGTCTTAGCGCATAAGATGGCCAAATTATGTGAGCCTGATAGCCACATCAAGGCTCTTCTCGTATATCAGGTCCTAACTAATGCCTATCCTCGCTTAGAAAAGTCTGTCTGCATGGGAACCTATGAATCCTCTCTTCAGACTAAAATCTACATCTCTGTGGAGGGGTGATGAACCTGTTGTAATTAAAAAGCCTGTGACCACCAGGTGGAGTGCTCAGGCAGAAGGTAAATGAATACATATCAAAAAACTGACCGGCACATCCAAACATAGATTCAGTGTGAACAGGTGCTAAACAAAGAGTCACCAACTCATATACATACAAGAAGAAAAGGTAGCACACTGTAGCGCTATAGCTTGCAAACACGAAATATGAAAAATATGAAAAATGAATTGCATCATTACCTTAGAAATATGAAAAATTGAGAAGTCTTAGCGCATAAGATGGCGGTCAGAGGCTTTTTAATTACAACAGGTTCATCACCCCTCCACAGAGATGTAGATTTTAGTCTGAAGAGAGGATTCATAGGTTCCCATGCAGACAGACTTTTCTAAGCGAGGATAGGCATTAGTTAGGACCTGATATACGAGAAGAGCCTTGACGTGGCTATCAGGCTCACATAATTTGGCCATCTTATGTGCTAAGACTTCTCAATTTTTCATATTTCTAAGGTAATGATGCAATTCATTTTTCATATTTTTCATATTTCGTGTTTGCAAGCTATAGCGCTACAGTGTGCTACCTTCTCTTCTTGTATGTATATGAGTTGGTGACTCTAGGTTTAGCACCTGTTCACACTGAATCTATGTTTGGATGTGCCGGTCAGTTTTTTGATATGTATTCATTTACCTTCTGCCTGAGCACTCCACCTGGTGGTCACTGGCTTTTTAATTACAACAGGTTCATCACCCCTCCACAGAGATGTAGATTTTAGTCTGAAGAGAGGTTTCATAGGTTCCCATGCAGACAGACTTTTCTAAGCGAGGATAGGCATTAGTTAGGATCTGATATACGAGAAGAGCCTTGACGTGGCTATCAGGCTCACATAATTTGGCCATCTTATGCGCTAAGACTTCTCAATTTTTCATATTTCTAAGGTAATGATGCAATTCATTTTTCATATTTTTCATATTTCGTGTTTGCAAGCTATAGCGCTACAGTGTGCTACCTTTTCTTCTTGTATGTATATGAGTTGGTGACTCTAGGTTTAGCACCTGTTCACACTGAATCTATGTTTGGATGTGCCGGTCAGTTTTTTGATATGTATTCATTTACCTTCTGCCTGAGCACTCCACCTGGTGGTCACAGGCTTTTTAATTACAACAGGTTCATCACCCCTCCACAGAGATGTAGATTTTAGTCTGAAGAGAGGATTCATAGGTTCCCATGCAGACAGACTTTTCTAAGCGAGGATAGGCATTAGTTAGGACCTGATATACGAGAAGAGCCTTGACGTGGCTATCAGGCTCACATAATTTGGCCATCTTATGTGCTAAGACTTCTCAATTTTTCATATTTCTAAGGTAATGATGCAATTCATTTTTCATATTTTTCATATTTCGTGTTTGCAAGCTATAGCGCTACAGTGTGCTACCTTCTCTTCTTGTATGTATATGAGTTGGTGACTCAAGGTTTAGCACCTGTTCACACTGAATCCATGTTTGGATGTGCCGGTCAGTTTTTGATATGTATTCATTTACCTTCTGCCTGAGCACTCCACCTGGTGGTCACAGGCTTTTTAATTACAACAGGTTCATCACCCCTCCACAGAGATGTAGATTTTAGTCTGAAGAGAGGATTCATAGGTTCCCATGCAGACAGACTTTTCTAAGCGAGGATAGGCATTAGTTAGGACCTGATATACGAGAAGAGCCTTGACATGACTATCAGGCTCACATAATTTGGCCATCTTATGCGCTAAGACTTCTCAATTTTTCATATTTCTAAGGTAATGATTAGAGTTGAGCGATACTTTCCGATATCCAAAAGTATCGGAATCGGAATGGTATCGCCAATACCATTAAAATATCGGCGATACCCGATACCAATACCGGAAATCCAATGTAAGTCTATGGGAACAAAATATCGTAACTAAAAAAACCCATTCTTTCCTTGTAAACACTAAATATACACACATAGAATACATATATATATATATATACATGTCATTGTGACATATATATATATACATATATTTATAGTTTATACACTTCTACATAGTAAAATAGCCTCTGATTGAATTGCCGGGTAAAGTCGGCTTTTGTGAAAAGACAGAAGCACCCGACATGAAATGACACTTGGTTTACATAGAGTTAACCATGTCTTTTCATGTAGTTTGATATCTGATTTGCACAAACAATTACATGAGTGGCTGTGTGCAAAATTTCACACCTGTAGGGGTTAATTAAAGGTGTAAATTCGTTGTAAAAAAAAAGGACTTTTTTGCTACGAATTTACACCTTTAATTAACCCCTACAGGTGTGAAATTTTGCACACTTACACTCATGTAATTGTTTGTGCAAATCAGATATCAAACTACATGAAAAGACATGGTTAACTCTATGTAAACCAAGTGTCATTTCATGTCGGGTTCTGCATTTTCACAAAAGCAGCAATTAAATTAGCGGCTATTATACTATGTAGAAGTGTATGAACTATAAATATATATATATATATATATATATATATATATGTGTCACAAACTCAATGACATGTATATATATATATGAGGTGTAAAATTGCTGAAAAAAAAAGCGTGGGCTCCCGTCCTATTTTCGCAACCAGACAGACAAAGCCAGTGAGAGGGGGCAGATAATAATAGCCCAGAGAGGGACCATTATTTTTGCCCCCCCCTGGCTACTAACATCTGCCCCCAGACACCCCAGAAAGGGCAAATCTCTAATTAGATTTGCCCTTTCTGGCACTTTGCCCGTCTATTCCCATTGCCCTGTAGCGGTGGCGAATGGGTTAATAAGGGGTTAAAATTACCTTGCAATTGAAAGGTCACTTTAAGCCAGGTTAATAATTGAGAGCTGTCAATTAGACAACTATCAATTATTAATCCTATTGTATGAAAGAAAAATCAAACACACACACTTTAATAAAAAAGAAGTTTAATGAAATAATCACACAGTTTTTGACCATATTTTATTTACCTGCTAAAACCATTTCCTGTAATAAAAATAAAATAATAAAGCAAAATTATTCTTACCAATCCGATGCACAGTCAGGTCCCACGGTGTAATTCTTCAGAAAGGGTTAATGTTTACTGCAGGGACCGCAGCTAATGCTGCAGCCTCACAGTAAACCCCCAAATGAATGAGCTCCTCTCCTGGCTGACAGGAGAGGAAGTGGAAAGCTTAATTGATTGCTTTCCACTTTCACTTCAGGTCAGCCAGGGACACCATCAGTGACGTCAGAGGGAACTGATTAACAAAAATAGGGGTTCCCTTCGAAAAAATAAATGGCGTGGGGTCCCCCCTATTTTTGTTAACCAGCCAGATGAAGCAGACCGCTGAGGCCTGGATTTTCAGGCTGTTAAGGAGCCAAGATCCATGGACCTTGCCAGCCTGATAATAACAGGCCACAGCAGTCTGCATATCTTGGCTGATTAACAAAAATAGGGGATCCCCTCGAAAAAAATTAGCGTGGGGTCCCCCCTATTTTTGTTAACCAGCCAGATGAAGCAGACCGCTGAGGCCTGGTTTTTCAGGCTGGTAAGGATCCAATATCCATGGACCTTGCCAGCCTGATAATACCAGGCCACAGCAGTCTGCTTAGCTTGGCTGGTTAACAAAAATAGGGGATCCCCTCGAAAATAAAACGGCGTGGGGATCCCCCCTATTTTTGTTAACCAGCCAAGTAAAATGCAGACTGCTGCGGCCTGGTATTAAAAGACTGTCAAGGCCCATGGATTTTGGCCCTCAACAGCCTGATAATACCAGGCTACAGCAGCCCCACATTTGGCGCATCAAAAGATGTGCCAATTGTGGCACTTTACCCGACTCTTCCCACTTGCCCTGTAGCGGTGGCAAGCGGGGTAATAATGGGTTAATGTCACCGTTGATTGCACGGTGACAATAAGCCCGGTTAATAATGGAGAGGCGTTAATAAGACACCGATCCATTATTAATCCCAAAGTTTTTAAATGTTTAAAAAAAAGACACAGCAAGAAAAAGTCTTTTAATGAAATAAAAGAGACAACACAGTTTTCATTTCTTTTATTATACACTCATTCCTGCGACGCCATCGATCTCCTGTAAAAAAAGAAAAAAAAACAAACCAACAGTATACCACCTGTCCGACGCAGTCCATAGTAACGAGTGTCCCACGACGATCCAGCTCTGCTACATCGGAATGCCAGACAGAGCCTGACATCCCGGCGCAGCACAGCTGATTACCTGCTTCTCCGGCGGTGACGTCATCGGACTGCTTTACGGCCGCGATTACCCAGCAGTCACTGCAGTTATCGCGAGAAACTGCATGTGACCGCCAGGGAGAAGAGGATGGCGGCCATCAAGCAGTCCGGGATGTGACCGCCGGAGATCTTCTGCCGGGTAAGTGCCGCTGACTCCTGACAGACCCGACAGACGGACACTGACAGTGACAGTGACATTCCGATTCCGGTATCCGATATGACGAAAATATCGGTACTCCTAATCGGAATTCCGATACAGCTAATATCGGCCGATACCCGATATTTGCAGTATCGGAATGCTCAACCCTAGTAATGATGCAATTCATTTTTCATATTTTTCATATTTCGTGTTTGCAAGCTATAGCGCTACAGTGTGCTACCTTTTCTTCTTGTATGTATATGAGTTGGTGACTCTAGGTTTAGCACCTGTTCACACTGAATCTATGTTTGGATGTGCCGGTCAGTTTTTTGATATGTATTCATTTACCTTCTGCCTGAGCACTCCACCTGGTGGTCACAGGCTTTTTAATTACAACAGGTTCATCACCCCTCCACAGAGATGTAGATTTTAGTCTGAAGAGAGGATTCATAGGTTCCCATGCAGACAGACTTTTCTAAGCGAGGATAGGCATTACTTAGGACCTGATATACGAGAAGAGCCTTGACGTGGCTATCAGGCTCACATAATTTGGCCATCTTATGCGCTAAGACTTCTCCATTTTTCATATTTCTAAGGTAATGATGCAATTCATTTTTCATATTTTTCATATTTCGTGTTTGCAAGCTATAGCGCTACAGTGTGCTACCTTTTCTTCTTGTATGTATATGAGTTGGTGACTCTAGGTTTAGCACCTGTTCACACTGAATCTATGTTTGGATGTGCCGGTCAGTTTTTTGATATGTATTCATTTACCTTCTGTCTGAGCACTCCACCTGGTGGTCACAGGCTTTTTAATTACAACAGGTTCATCACCCCTCCTCAGAGATGTAGATTTTAGTCTGAAGAGAGGATTCATAGGTTCCCATGCAGACAGACTTTTCTAAGCGAGGATAGGCATTAGTTAGGACCTGATATACGAGAAGAGCCTTGACGTGGCTATCAGGCTCACATAATTTGGCCATCTTATGCGCTAAGACTTCTCAATTTTTCATATTTCTAAGGTAATGATGCAATTCATTTTTCATATTTTTCATATTTCGTGTTTGCAAGCTATAGCGCTACAGTGTGCTACCTTTTCTTCTTGTAATCAACTGACAACTGGCCGCGATCAGCTGCGCTCCCTCTGGGAGCGCAGCAGATCGCCTCTGACGTACTATCCCGTCCTTGGGAATTAAGTCCCAGGGCACATGGATGGGATAGTACGTGCAATGACAGAAAGGGGTTAATGAAATTTTGAAAAAACGCAGGAGCATTAGTAAAGCAAAAAGGCATCACCAGACACTCAAAATGACCTTCTGGCGTGTTAAAGGCTGTCTTCAATTCTTATAGAACCACTTAACTCCGGTTAGATGGTTAAACAAATCCGGAATTAGCGGCAACGGTTAAAGATTGCGTACAGTGATCTTATTAATCTCCCAAAAAACTAGACATGGCTTAAGGTCCCCATCCTACTTTTTGACAAAAAAAAATCCTACAGCTACAGGGGACTTAGATGGTCTTATATGACCTGCAGCTAAACTATTCTGTAGGTATTGCTTTAAGGTCTCCCTCTCGGGAATCTTCAGATTAAATAAATGATTCTTAGGGAGTGTAGCACCTGGGACGAACTCAATAGCTCAATCGTAATCACTATGGGGTGGTAGAGCTTGCGATTCAACTTTAGAAAAAAACTTCCAGAAATCCCGAATGGCTTTAGGTAGCTCCCTCTTCACAACATCAGATATGTGAACATTACAACATTTACCATAACACTCCTGACCCCAGGACCTTATACTACTAGACAACCAGTCCAGCAAAGGATTGTGCATTTTTAACCAGGGTAAACCCAGGACAACTGGAAAAGGCAAATTAACAAGTGAAAACAAGTCTATACACTCCTAATGTTTCATATTCACAGTAAGTGGGAACCCGGTGACCTTTCTAGGAACGCACCCATGCTCCAGGGGAGTGTTATCTATCGCCACAACAGGAAAAGGAGATGACAATGGTTCAGAATCAAACTTATATTTGTCTAGAAATTGTTGATCAATCAAATTAAGTGCAGAACCACAATCCAACATTACCTGAAAATCAATGGAATGACGAAGATAGGTGATAATACCAGAAAAAAAACTCCTGTGGACTGCAAAAACGCAATACGAAAGGGAGTGTTGCTCCTACTGACCTTATTTTTCCTTCCTCGCATTGCTTAATAAAATGGTCAGCCTTACCACAATGCAAGCATAGCCCCTCAAAGAACCTCCTCTCCCTCTCCTTGGAACGAGAGGACATTGCCCCAAGTTGCATCGGTTACCCGCTGTCGACGGGACTATCCTGAGAGACTGGGTCCAGCATTATAAGAGCCTTCTCTTCAATCTGCCTGTCTCTCAATCGTCTATCCACACGGATAGCTAACTGCATAGCAGTTTCCAAAGTAGCAGGTGCAGGATATGCAATGAGCAAATCTTTAACCCTTTCACTCAAACCTGCTGAAAACTGACCTTGAGCGCTGGGTCATTCCACCTGACCTCTGCAGACCATCTTCTGAATAGGGTGCAATACTTCTCAGCATCACCAGAACCCTGTTTAAGTCGTCTGAGCTCTGCCTCAGCTGATGTGACCCGATCAGGATCATCATATAACAACCCCATAGCAGTAAAAAATGCTTCTACTGATGTCAAGCAAGGATCATCAGGATGTAATGAAAATGCCCAAATTTGGGGTTCACTTCACAATAAAGACATAATAATCCCCACACGCTGTAATTCACTCCCTGAAGATCCAGGTCTAAGGTGAAAATATAGTAAACATGCATTTTAAACGTAAAAAATTCCTGCCGTTTACGAGAAAAAAACTCAGGTAATTCTACATTTGGTTCTTCAGAAAGTGCTCCAGGGCAATTACTCATGTGCCATTGCAGGCTGGCTACTTTCAAAGTTAGCCCTTGCAAGCGTTGAGCAAGTTCTTGAACGCTGTTCATATTGAAGGAATCCAGGAGAGGATTTTTTTTTATATGTGTGGCTAGACAAACTGTTACAGAACTGCAACTCAGGACTAGGGCATAAAGGGGAGAAGCTGACCCTGTACTAGGACAAGGCTGAAGCCCTACGATGGAGTGGGCTACCTATTCCTTGTGAATAGACCCACCGACTTTTCCTAGGCTAAACTCAAACGAAGACCTAAAGGTGGAGGAAAGGGTATCCCTGAATGCTCTAAGGACTGGGAATAAAAACAGGTAACCTCTTAGTAGAAAAATAGAGGGAGCTGCAGAAACAAAAGGAAAACCAAAAATACAAAGCAGGCAGAACTAGAGATCCCAGAACTGCACAATATCAAACACAGAAAGCTTTCAAAGCACTTAGCCAGAACTCTAGCAAAGACTGGGAGGCAGGTGCTGTGTAATAAAGAGTGATACAATCACCTAACCTTAGACAAACCCAGCACCAGGGGAAAAAGACCAGCAGCCAGAAAACCACAACAAGAAGGCAGATGGTCAAAACTAAATAGATTCTAACAGTCTCCCTGAGATCAGCAAAATCAGACATCAATGAAGGGCACTGTATTCAGCCCCCGCTATGTACCTCCAGTGTAAAATAAACAATTAAATACAAAAAAGAATGCGGGCTCCCATGCAATTTTCATAATGAGCATAGGGAAAGCCCACTGCTGTGGGCTGATGTTAATAATTTGGGAAAAAGCACAATATCCTATAAGATTCCCAGGCTATTAATGACAGCTCACAACTCAAAATAAAAAAAGATTATGAACTCATGATTAATTTATGGGGATCCAGAAAAAAATGACGAAACATCCCCCTATGAATTCAAGCTAGAAAAATCTAAACAGAGAGCTATGGGTTGATAATAATTGCCTGGGAAGGGGCCAGAGATATTGACCCCTCTCCCAGGCTACCAACATTATCCCTCAGCCGCTCCAAAATTTGGAGCTTAGTCTCGCTCTTCCCAATTTCCCTGGGGTGGTGGCAAGTGGGATAATAGGCATGAGGTTGATGTCACCATTTGTATTGTCAGGTGACATATAGCCCAGGAGCTAGTAACGGAGAGGCATTTATAAGACGACCCCATTACTAACCCCATTGTAAGTATTGAAATAAACACACAGCAAGAATAATATCATTTATTTGAAATAAAACAAAACACTTTGTTTTACACTTTTATTTAAAAGTAAAAAAACAATTATACTTAACTTTACACATAATCCATTGAAACCCTTGTCCCCTGTAAAAAAAAATCAAAAATAATAAACAACCATATCCCTTTGCTGTCAGATGTGAAGATATCCATCTGATGTCCATGTTCCCAAAAAAAATAAAAAAATAATAAACAACCATATCCTCTCACCTGTCCAATATGAAGATAATCCATACGGTCCCACACTGCAATCCATCACTTTGACATCTGATTTTCAACATGAACGGTGCCATGATGTGACCATTCATGCTGAAAAGCATGACAAAATGACCTGCTGCTAGCGCAGTTCAGTGTGAGCAGCCCAATGGACTGAGGTGATCTCATTGAGGTCATTGTTGCTCAGTGTCCCGGCTCACAGTGAAATGAGCCTTGGAGCACACCTTCAGTGACCTGCGATAACATCTTTGTTCTTTGACATCACTGCTTGTCACTAAAGTTGGGCTCACAGCATCTCATTTTCTCATGGTTTTCAGCCTGGATGGTCACATCATGCCACCGTTCAGGTTGTAAACCAGATATTGCAGAGATGGATTACAGCATTGGACCATATGGCTTATCTTCACTTCGGACAGGTCGAGATATGGTTGCTTTTTTTGCAGGGGACAAGGGCTTCAATGTAGTAGTTGTAAGATAAGTATAACTTTGTTTTTTATTTTTAAATAAAAATGTAAAACAGAGTGTTGTTTTTTATTTCAAATAAAGGATTTTATTCTTCCTGTGTTTATTTCTAATCAAAGTATGGGGTTAATAATGCGGTCATCTTATAAATGTTATGTTCTGCTACAAGCACTAAGGAAAGAAGGGAGATCTGTCCCTACGATAGAACTAAGCTAGATCCCTACGATGTAACGGGGAACCTTATCCTGCGATCAGACCCGCTAAAGTCCTCAGCTAGTCTGTACGAAGACCTACAGATGCGCGGAAAGGATCCCTACAAGAACTAGGGACAGGGAGAAAGATGGACACCTCCTAACAGAATTTGTAGCAGTAAAAGACAAAAAAACAACATAGAACATAGAGGTCCGAAGACCAAGCAAAAGTGACTGAGTAAGGTAACAAAACACCTGGATAGCTTAAGAGTAGAAATTACAATGAAGTCCAGCAAAGCCAGAAGGGCGGAGCAGGATTAAATAGGCAAAAAAGGTCATGTGACCAGCAAGATAGAAAAAATCTAACAGGTGAGTTCTAACAGTACCCCCCCTTCTAAGAGGATCCTCCGGATCCCCTAGGCCCAGACTTATCCGGAAACCTATTGTGAAACGCTCTGACAAATCTGGACGCAGAAACATCATCCGCCCTCACCCATGAGTTATCCTCGGGTCCGAAACCCTTCCAAGCGACGAGATACTGCAAACTCCCTCTATACCGTCTAGAATTTAGGATGCGGGAAATTTCATATTCCCCATCCTCCACCACCGGGGGAACAGTGGCAGAGGCGTCTCCATCCGACACATCAGCTCTTTTCAACAGAGAAACATGAAACACCGGATTAATCTTCCAGGAGGTAGGAACCTCCAACCTAACAGCAGATTGGTTAACAACCTGAAGCACCTTAAAGGGCCCTACAAACTTGGGACCCAATTTTTTAGAAGGAATCCTCAACCGCAGATTCTTAGAGGACAACCCCCTTTCCCCTTCTGAGCATGCCCAGGGTAAGATCTCTCATTAGAGAACAGGGGTCACATGTTCAGGTACTGCAGCAGCTCCTATTTGTCCGCCATGAAGGTCCTGAAACACATGTGTTTTGGAACAGTTTCTCATTGGTCCTTTTTCTGGCAGGTACTGTAGCTGTTACTATAAAAGGTGGCATGGCTGGGCCGCCATGTGCTAGTATCAATTACATTATGTGCTTTGCGCCAGTGTGATCATGTACGCATGTGGTTAGGGCTCGGCTGAAATAAGCCCCTAGAATTCCGGCTTCTCCGGTGAGGAGATTGCTTGATTGCGTTGCTTTCTACATGATCACGGACTGCTATCCGCACAGCAGCTATCTGTGTATCCCTGTGAGTCTAACAGGACACAGTCTTTTTCTCATCGGCTCGTGACGCAACAGCGTTCGCTTTATAACGCTGGTTCAGTGCCCTAGCTTTTTACTTTGCGGCTTACTGAAGCTAAGTGAGTTCGTAATTATCGCCATATAGCGCTGTGGCATTCCCGTTAGTGGCTCTGGGGATTAACAGAGTTCGCACTAACTGCCACAGCGCGCTACGGCATTTATTTTAGCAACTCTGCGGGATAACAGAGTTCGCTACTTTCGCCATCTTACTAGCAGCGGGATTCGCCTGCACGGGCGCCTGCTTCTGTGGAGTAAATGTGAAAACCTGCTCTGTGGGTAAAAGTTGTTATCCACTTTTGTGGGGGTACTGTGACACATGCTCTTTGGGTGAAATTTGTTATCAGTTTCAGTGGTGGAAATGTGAAAAAATACTCTTTTGGTGAAATTTGTTATTAGCTTCTGTGGGGATATTGTGACAAAAGCAGATATGTGTATTCTTTAACCCATATCTGTGGGAGTACTGTGAATTTATGTAATATATGTAGTACAGTTCATATAGCGTCTTGTGCTTGGGTGCGATGAAAATACATGAGACACAGGTTTGATATAGAAGGTCTTGTATTACTTCATACAAGTTGGCAAAAATAGTCACACAGTTTGCAGATACAGAAGCAGGATACACAGCAGGCCAGAATAACTTAAGCTCAGCAATCACTCTTCTCAACAGGTTCAGGATCTTCTTCTCTGTTACCGTAAGTCCATGCAAACGTGAGTCTTTCAAAGAGCAGGGTTCCAGAGTCCACACAAGAGTTCCAGAGTTCCTCAGTAGGAATAGCTGGAGTACAAAGTCCAAGGCTTCCAGGAGTCAGGTCACAGGTTCACTGCAGGCTAGATTCAGAAGCACTGATTGCTCAGCTGTGGCTGCTTAAGAAGCAAGAGGGAGAGAATGAGGGCGGGAACATGAAAGCTGAAAACTCCATATTGACTGAGGGCAAGATAGCTGCAGCAAGACAGAAAGCAAAATGGCTGACGGAAAAACTGAGTTTCAAGAACATGTACAAAGAACCTTACATTACTCCCCCCCTTAGGGACAACCTCCGGATGGCCTCAGACCAGGCTTGTCTGGGTACCTCTGATGAAACTGGCGAAGTAAACGAGGAGCATTAACGTTATTGACTGGTTCCCATGAGTTGTCCTCCACTGGGTAGCCCTGCCATTTAATCAAATATTGTAACTGATTTCTGTATAACCTGGAATCTAGAATTCTTTCCACCACAAATTCTTCCTGACCATCGACTAGCACTGGGTCAGGGCAAGGAGAAGAACGTCCAGGAAACGTATTGGGTGTTGCAGCCTTTAGTAGGGATACATGAAAGACAGGGTGGATTCTCATAGTTCTGGGCAGTTGAAGACGACAAGCAACAGCACTTATAATTTTACTGATTTTATAGGGTCCAATGTACTTATGTCCCAACTTAGACGATGGAATCCTTAACTTAAGATTTCTGGTTGACAGCCAGACCAGGTCTCCTACCTTGAAAGCTGGTGCAGGTTTACGAAATTTATCTGCTGCTTTCTTGTACCTTTCCTGAGCCGATTCCAGATTCTCCTTTAGAAGATCCATATTCTTCTGTAAAGACGTGATTCTTTCAGCCACTGCTGGTAAAGGCGTTTCAATGGGAAATCGTGGTAGAATGTTAGGATGATAACCTAGATTGGAGTAAAAAGGAGACTGCTTAGTGGAGGCACTCTGAGAGTTATTATAAGAGAACTCAGCTAATGGAAGTAGATCCACCCAATCATCCTGTAGGTGGCAGATAAAGCAGCGGAGATACTGCTCCAGAGTTTGATTGGTTCGTTCGGTCTGTCCATTAGTCTGGGGATGAAAAGCAGAAGAAAGGTTTACTTTAATGTCCAATGCTGCACAGAAATTTTGCCAAAACCTAGAAGTGAATTGCACCCCTCGATCCGAAATAACCTCATCCGGTACTCCATGTAAGCGAAACACATCTTTAATCATCAAATCTGATGTCTGTTTTGCAGTGGGTAAGCCGACACAAGGTATAAAATGAGCTGCCTTTGTTAGACGGTCAACCACCACTAGAATGGTGTTCTTCCCTTGAGAGGTTGGTAACTCCACAATGAAGTCCATAGAAATGGATCCCCACGGGCGGGACGGGGTGGGAAGAGGTTGTAACAGACCAGTTGGTGAGGAGCGAGGTGTTTTGCATCTTGCACAGACTTCACATGAAGTGACATAGTTTAAAACATCCTTCCTGCAAGTGGGCCACCAAAAGAAACGAGAAAGAAATTCCTGTGTCTTTAGAATTCCTCTATGCCCAGCTATCTTGGAATCGTGAATGAGTTGCAATACTCTCAATCTGACTGTTTCAGGAATATATAGACGTTGTCCCAGAATCCACACACCATTCTTAAAGACAAGACTTACGTCCCTTGGGGGTTGTGCCAACAAGGAATCCGCATGGTATGCTTCCTTGATGTCCTTAAGTAGGTCTTGATTATGAATCACTCCCAGGAATCTAGAGTCAGGAAGAATAGTATTAGGAGGAGCAAGTGGACGGGTCTCTGCTGAATGAATCCTAGAGAGTGCATCAGCCTTTCCATTGCGTGATCCTGGTCTATAAGAAATAACAAAATTAAATTGGTTTAAGAAAAGATTCCAGCGAGCCTGGCGAGGAGTCAGGCATTTAGCCGACCTGATAAATTCAAGGTTACGATGGTCTGTCAGGACGACTATTTGTTGTGCAGCACCCTGAAGAAGGTGTCTCCATTCTTTGAAGGCGGCAATAATGGCCAACAACTCTCTATTGCCCACATCGTAGTTCCTCTCAGCCGAAGACAACTGCTGGGAAAAGAAGGCACAGGGATGCAAGACATTCTTCTCACCTGTTCTCTGAGAGAGTATAGCTCCAACGGCACAGTCTGAAGCATCCACCTCTATTATGAAGGCAAGTTCGGGGTTGGGATGTACCAAGATAGGTGCGGTGGTAAATTTATCTTTCAGACGGGAAAATGCTTCCTGGGCTTGGGGAGTCCAGGAGAACCTAGACACTTTCCGGGTAAGTTGGGTGATAGGTGACACTACCTCAGAGAAATTCCTAATGAAACGTCTATAGAAGTTGGCAAACCCGATGAAGCGCTGCACCTCCTTCACATTTCTAGGACTTGGCCAATCCTTGATGGCTTGGGTCTTGTTTCCATCCATACTAATTCCTTGTGTAGACAGTACATACCCCAGAAATTGAATTTCGGTCCTATGGAATTCACACTTTTCAAGTTTGATGTAAAGATGGTTTTGTCTTAGACGTTCCAAGACCATTCTCACATGTCCATGATGTTCCTCTGTGGAGTTAGAAAAAATTAGAATATCATCCAAATAAATCACCACAAATGTATCTAAGAGATCCCTGAAGATGTCATTCACCAAGTGTTGGAAAGTGGCTGGGGCGGTACTCAGACCAAAAGGCATAACTAGATATTCAAAGTGTCCATAGCGTGACCTGAATGCAGTCTTCCATTCATCCCCAGATCTAATACGGACCAAGTTATAGGCCCCACGGAGATCAAATTTAGAGAAAATTTTGGCATGCCGCACTCTCTCCAGTAACTCAGGGATTAAAGGCAATGGATGACGGTTTCTAATAGTAACCTTATTGAGTTCCCTATAGTCTACGCAGGGTCTCAGAGATCCATCTTTCTTCTTCACAAAGAAGATGGGTGCACCTGCAGGAGATGAAGAGGGGCGTATAAAGCCCTTGGCTAGATTTTCGTCTATGTAATCCTTTAAAGCCTTTAGCTCAGGCCCCGCCAGGGGTAGATCTTACCAAAAGGTATCTCTGCTCCAGGCAATAATTCAATTGGACAATCATATGGACGGTGAGGGGGAAGCTGGTCAGCGTTCTTCTTGTCACATAAATCCACATAGTCCTGGTATACAGCTGGTAGTTCAGGGACTGACATGGTTCCTTTAGGAACAGAGCAAGCTGAAACTTCTGGACTCATCTGTTTCTCTGGAAAGTGTAATTCCTTGGTCTCCCAGTTAATGGTAGGGTTCTGAGCCTGCAGCCATGGTAGCCCTAGAATAATGGGAAAGTGGGGAGAAGAGATAAGCATAAAGGACAGTTTCTCTTGATGATCTTTACCCATAAGGACCCTCAAAGGCTCTGTTTCCTGATCCACTGGTCCAGAGGTCAGCAGGGAGCCATCCACAGTTTCCATCTGTACTGGAGTAGCCTTCTTCACTGAACGTATCCCCTGTTTCAGAGCAAAGGAGACATCCATAAAATTTCCACTTGCCCCTGAGTCGATCATAGCAGAGCTAGACACCCAGGCTGAGTCAACCCAGAGTTTGATGGAAAGAAAGCAATGAGAATTGTTTTTCTTGCAACTCAGCTGGGACACCGCTGAGGAAACTTGAAAAATTGCAGCATTTACACAGTCATCGTCCTCAGAAGTAACGGAGTTTAAGTCCGAGAAATCAAGATCTGTTGCTGCAGATCTCTCTGGAGCCTGAGGCTCGGACCTGACAGATCTCCTCTCGCAACACTCACAGTGAATGAGTGCTGCAGTAGTCTTACGAGAACGGCTGGGGCAGTTTATAATGAAGTGCCCTGACTTACCACAATAGAAACATAGATTTTCCTTAAAACGATGTTCTTTGCGTGCATCACTAACCCGTCTTTGTAAAGAGTCTACCTGCATGGGTTCAGGTTCAGGTTCCCGTGTGATCCTACTCAAAGGTTCCTTAGCTGGGGAGGAAGGTAGGAAAAGGTTAGTGCGATTGCTTTCGAACCATCTCTCTTGCCTGCGTTCAGTCAGGCGAGCATCAATACGGATGCCCTAGTTAATAAAGTCACCTAACGCAGTGGGAGGGTCGGCACGAGCAAGTTCATCCTTAATTAGTGGAGACAACCCCTTTCGAAAAATAGATTTTTTGGCGGAACTGTCCCAGGTGGTATCAAGGGCCCATCTCCTGAAATCCAAGGCATATTCGGCTACCGAGTGCTTACCTTGGCGCAAAGTTAACATGGCTGCTTCAGCTGTTGCACCTCGATTGGGGTCATCAAACACCTGCCCCATGGCTGAAATGAAAGCATCAAGATGATCCAAACATTCATCCTCAGTCTCAATCAGAGGGTTTGCCCACATCAAAGCCTTGTTGGTAAGTAACATAATTATAGTAAGCACTTTAGATCGTTCAGTGGGAAATTGTGAAGCATGTGCAGAAAAAAAACAGATTGCATTGGTTAATAAATCCCCTGAATTTTTCACGTTCACCGCCAAAACGAAAAGGGGGCAACTTGGGAATCCCAGAACTCGGGGCTACGGCAGGAGCCTGGACTCGCTCCTCTAGAACCTCAATCCTGGCTCGCAAATCCTGGGCAGTCTGTCCAAACACTTGCAAATTGTGATTAGTGAGGTCCTGTAGGTTTGTAAAACGGGTTTTTATAGTCTGTAAATCTGCAAGGATATTATCAGTCACTCCGCAAAGTTCCTTTATGCGGGCCTCCATTTTCCAGATCTTTTAAGACAGGAGTACTGGAAGGAGAGGAGAAAAAAAAAAAACAATAGTGTTTACCTGTGGTAACACTGCAGAGAGAAAAAAAAATTAAGGGAACTGCTCACCTGGAATGGTTGTGAGAAGTCACAACCACTATCATCACAGAAGTTCAACCGGACATCTGATATCCACAGTTACAGCAGACACAAAAGAGAAAAGAAAAAAAAAACAATAGTGTTTACCTGTGGTAACACTGCAGAAAAAAAAAACTTAAGGGCATTGCTCACCTGGAATGTGTAATGTATGTAGTACAGTTCATATAGCGTCTTGTGCTTGGGTGCGATGAACATACATGAGACACAGGTTTGATATAGAAAAGTCCTGTATTACTTCATACAATTTGGCAGAAATAGTCACACAGTTTGCAGACACAGAAGCAGGAGACACAGCAGGCCAGAGTAAACTAAGCTCAGCAAATCACTCTCCAACACAGATTCAGGATCTTCTTCTCTGTTACCGTAAGTCCATGCAAACGTGGGTCTTTCAAAGAGCAGGGTTCAGAGTCCACAAGTGCTTCAGAGTTTCTCAGTAGGAATAGCTGGAGTACAAGGTCCAAGGCTTACAGGAGTCAAGTCACAGGTTCACTGCAGGCTAGACTCTGAAGCACTGATTGCTCAGCTGTGGCTGCTTAAGAAGCAAAGGAGAGAATCAAGGCGGGAACATGCAAGCTGGAAACTCCATTTTGACTGAGGGCAAGATAGCTACAGAAAGACAGAAAGTAAAATGGCTGACGAACAAACTGAGTTTCAGGAATATATACATAGAACCTTACAGAATGGTTGTGAGAAGTCACAACCACTGTCATCACAGAAAGTACAACCGGACGTCTGATATCCACAGTTACAGCAGACACAGCCTTCCCAGACCCAGCAGACACTAACGTTTGGCTTCTGAATCTTGTAATGTATGTAGTACAGTTCATATAGCGTCTTGTGCTTGGGTGCGATGAAAATACATGAGACACAGGTTTGATATAGAAGGTCTTGTATTACTTCATACAAGTTGGCAAAAATAGTCACACAGTTTGCAGATACAGAAGCAGGATACACAGCAGGCCAGAATAACTTAAGCTCAGCAATCACTCTTCTCAACAGGTTCAGGATCTTCTTCTCTGTTACCGTAAGTCCATGCAAACGTGAGTCTTTCAAAGAGCAGGGTTCCAGAGTCCACACAAGAGTTCCAGAGTTCCTCAGTAGGAATAGCTGGAGTACAAAGTCCAAGGCTTCCAGGAGTCAGGTCACAGGTTCACTGCAGGCTAGATTCAGAAGCACTGATTGCTCAGCTGTGGCTGCTTAAGAAGCAAGAGGGAGAGAATCAGGGCGGGAACATGAAAGCTGAAAACTCCATATTGACTGAGGGCAAGATAGCTGCAGCAAGACAGAAAGCAAAATGGCTGACGGAAAAACTGAGTTTCAAGAACATGTACAAAGAACCTTACATTTTAATCTGTTGTGTGTACTCTTTAACCCTGCCTGTGGGGGTGCTTTGCTTCATTTTCTGTGTGTGAAATTTTTAATCAGCTTCTCTGGGTTAAATGTTATAACATGCTCTGTGGGTGAAATTTGTTTATCAGCCTCTGTGTGGGTACTATGCCCTATGCTCTGTGGGTGAAATTTGTAATCATCTTCTGTGGGGTAAATGTGAAAACATACTATGTTGTTGAAATTTGCTATTAGCTTCTGTGGGGATACTGTGCCCGGTCCTCTGTGGGTAAAATATGCTTTCAGGTTCTGACTGGATACTGTGCCCCATGCCTTGTCTGGGAAATGTGATAACATTGTAGGTGAAATTTGTTATCAGCTTCTGTGGGGAAAATGTGAAAACATTGTCTGAAGTTTAAATTTGTTATCGACCTCTGTGGGGGTTCTGTGACCCATGACTTGACAGGGAAATGTGAAAACATTGTCTGAAGTTGAAATTTGTTATCGACTTCTGTAGGGGGTACTGTGACCCATGCTCTTTGAGTGAAATTAGTTATCAGTTTCTGTGGGAGTACTGTGCGAAAAGCTGCTATGTGTATTTTACAATCCATATATGTGGGAGCACTGTGTCTTTAAGCTGCAGTGTATACTTGTAAGAAGATGAGCCAAGAGGGAGTCGGTGGTTCCCTGTGCATTTTGGGGCCAGAACTATAGGGACTGTCACCACTGCTGCTAGGGATGGTTCATCTATGGGGGAGGACCTTTGTATTGGACAGAAGGGGCGTGGGAGAGATAAAAAGGGGCTGAGCGTGGGAACAGGGGAGATTTGGTGGCTAGGTGACAGTAGAAAAATGAGAAGGTTGACTCCCTCCCGACTGCTCCGACTGCGAACGCCGCATACTCTAGTTCCCTGCAAATTGACTTTCCAATGAAGTATTCCCTGACCGAGCTTTCCCCGGACATTCCTGTATCGGTCAGGTCCTCATCTCTCTCGGTAAAAGATAATTTGACTATCTCTGTTTACAGCGAGTCTGTTGGAGATTCCTACATTTCCGTGGCCGGCGGGTCTGCTTGCTACTTGTGTTCTGCGACATCCCAGAGGAATCAACAGAAGAGACTGTTTATACATCCCATCGCACACAAGTCAAGAGATACATCTCCACGGTCAGGAGACAGTGCATTTCGTTTCTCCGTAGCAAAGCCATAGACATTTTAAACGTACAGCGATGCCGTCTGGAAACATTCCAGCCTCTCCCCAGCAATAACTTCAAACGGTAAGTTACCTCTTCTGCACACCTTTTTCCCCAAATGTTGTGCTTTTGCAAGTTCTTCTGTTGCGCTAATTTCATCTCCCTGTGCGGAGTATCCCTTGTACGTTAATAACTTGTATAAGTAAATTCTGTTAACCCCTTCTCTGCCTCCTGCTCTTCACTGCATCCAACGAACTTCACTTCCTTTGCCCTTTTACATACTCTGCAACCCTGTCTGTGGGGGTCTGGATGTGAAATTTTTAATCAGCTTCTCTGCGGAAAATGTGAAAACATACTCTGTGGGTGAAATGTTTAATCATCTTCTGTGGGGTTACTCTGCCCCATAGTCATGTTTACAAAACCAAAGGAAAAAAACAATGTGTGCATATACCCTAATGAAAATAAATAAGTAAAAAAGCAAGTGCATTAAATAATTAACATAGGGTACTTAGTAAACACTGATTTGGTCAAAAAAGTTTAAAGCTGTCCCACAACGGCCAGGTGTACCCATTTGGGACAGTAACTAGACTTTCTAACGTTAAAACCTACCTAGTGTGAATAGTGGCAGAGAGTTTCTGGGTCCCAAATGGACACCAAGCTTCAGAGGGACTATATATGAATTACACAGCTCAGTAGAAAGGAGGCCATACCCTATTTGTACTGAATAATCAAATTCTAAAGAAAAACAAAAAACTGAACTGAAGTAGACTTGAATGACATGCAAGATGTAGAAGCATGTTCACACTGGCCATAAAATAAAACAAAACCAAAGGAAAAAATGTGTGCATATACCCCAATGAAAATAAATAAGTAAAAATGCAAGTGCATTAAATAATTAACATAGGGTACTTAGTAAACACTGTTTTGATCATAAAAGTATAAACCTGTTCCACCATGGCAAGGTGTACCCATTTGGGACAGTAACTACACTCTCTAACGTTAAAAAAGTATAAAGCTGTCCCACCATGGCACGAACTTCACTTCCTTTGCCCTTTTACATACTCTGCAACCCTGTCTGTGGGGGTCTGGATGTGAAATTTTTAATCAGCTTCTCTGGGGAAAATGTGAAAACGTACTCTCTGGGTGAAATGTTGAATCATCTGTGGGGTTACTCTGCCTCATAGTAATGTTAACAAAACCAAAAGAAAAAACAATGTGTGCATATACCCTAATGAAAATAAATAAGTAAAAAAGCAAATGCAATAAATAATTAACATAGGGTACTTAATAAACACTGATTTGATCAAAAAAGTTTAAAGCTGTCCCACCATGTCAAGGTGTACCCATTTGGGACAGTAACTACACTCTCTAACGTTAAAACCTACCTAGTGTGAATAGTGGCAGAGAGTCTCTGGGTCCCAAAAGGACAACCAGCTTCAGAGGAGAGACTATATATGAACTACACAGCTCAGTAGAAAGGAGGCCGCACCCTATTTGTACTGAATACAAAAATTCTAAAGAAAAACAAAAAAAATGAACTGACGTAGACTTCAATGACATGCAAGATGTAGAAGCATGTTCACACTGGCCATAGTAATGTTGTGGACAAAATCATGTGTGCACTGTGCAGTGTTTAAGCGTAATTTCATAGGCCCAAGTGCCACTGTATTAATAGTGAGTGGCAGAACAATAAGAGGCAGTCTGAGCTTTGATGTCTGAGAATGCCTCCAGTTCCTTCACTTTGTGTTCCATGTTGTCCCTATTAATCATGACACAAATTCCAACAAACAAGGATATAGAAACAGAGTTCAATTCCATTATCCCTTGCTGAAGTATTCAGGCATGGATGTCTGCTTTGAACAATAATTTTTTAAAGGGAAACACTTCAGGCCCCCAGGACCCTAAGGCAACAGCATTGCGGAGGCATCCCAAGGCAAAGGGTCTGGAACTGCCATTAGCAAGCCTCGAGGCTGATCAACAGCTCTATCCATAATCAAACTAAACACAAGAAAATCCGATAATGACATTAAATAATGCCTAATTTGTGGACCAGCATGTCCACACCAATGCACCCACTCGAAATATTTATATAGCACAGGAGAAAAACGAGTCATTAGGTGATATACATCAACACTTTTATTATTAAAGATCAGTATCAAAAATGACATAATAGTAATACTACGCAACAAACATATTCATAAAAAGGCAAGTTTCAAGGAAAGAACCTCAGGATACCCAGAGTACAACAATTCCCCAAAAAAGCATAACAATATAAAAATATATATAACAAGAACAAGTGTTCAAGACATGTAGAGTACATAGGGTTAATATCAAAACAAAATCAGAGATGGCAAGCTATGCGGTTTAAACTAACCAATATCTATATGGTGTTTGGCGATCTCAATTAGATCGCAAAGGAGGTCTCAATTGCTATGAAATAAATCAATGCTCATTCTGCGATTCTATATGGGCCGCAACAGGCATACACATAAAATAGCATATCGTGTTTGTGATCTCAAATGGATCGCAATAAAAATTGAGGATCGTTATTAAATAGATATAAGGGAGACAAGAAATGCAAAATGACCGTTCTGCTGAGTGCCAGTAACACAATAAATGGACCTCAACAAACAGGTGCTGAAAGTAGTCGAAAGATAAGTGCAACGTAGTATTTTGCGCTCCCGGGCGAGTCACAGTAAATGGCCACTCCAGTATAAGGATTGCAAATGTGATCACAATTGGAACTAGAGTGCCTAGTGCGCCATGTACTAGTTTGCGATCCAAATGGGATCACAAAAATCACTATGGTAAAGATGAAAGCAATGAGAATGGCGAGTGTTATAAGTTTACCAAAAGTACAATCACTCATGGGACAAAAAGAACAATTAACAGGTGAGAGATGCCAAATAGGACATATGTTAAATTGCGATCCCTATGGGATCGCAGAAAGTTAACCGCAAAAAGATGGATATAGTAATGGAAATAGCAAGTGCTATATGCTTACCAAAGTATAACAAAGAGGGGAAAAGGACCCTGGGTCGGATGGTGTGGACCCCCGACGTGCGTTTCGCGTGCTGACCGCTTCCTCAAGGGGAGTATATTGCTCAAATTCAAGGAGGACCTTTAAATAGGCCATATGAAAGGTCACATGGTATAATGCCAGCCAATGCTGATAGATATGGCGGCGCGTGCGCAAAGGCGTCGCAGGTCCTGTGATCATGCTAAGGAAGCATCACTAAAAGACGCCCCCCGCATGTAAGGAGCCGCAAAAACACCAATGCGCAAGCGCACATCACCAGCCAGAGGTAAAACATGAACCAAATTTCATATACAGACGATTCATGAACAGTTTATATAAACATACATAGCAAAAATGTGCAATATAAGATGATAAGCCATGAATTGCAATATTTACAAAAAACACATCTCTACACAAATAAGATGTAGCAGAGTCCAAATCCGGTTCAAGCATCATGAATCATCAGAAGATAATAGGAATGATGACATTGGTATGGCCATTCAAGAACTTGTATACTGTAGGCAGGTAATATGTTACATCAATTTCAAAAAAGGTCCAACTGAATAGAGATAACAAAAAACAATGCAACGTTAATACAACAATTTAAAATAATGATAAAAACAGACCACAACTACCGAAAAGGGTTGCAGAGGGCAAATACGAATAGAGAATCATATACAAGATTCCTAAGGATTCATACAGAAAGTGGGACATTATAGGAAGGAAGAGAAAGAGAGCGTCTCATTTAAGCCTTTGGGGGTCATGGTGTCCAATACTAAAATCCATCTTGCTTCTACTTGAGCAAGTCTCTTTTTGTAATCACCACCCCTTGTACCAAAATGAATGACATCAATACCCCGAACTTTAAAAGTTGTAGGCTCACAATTGTGGTGGTGATAAAAATGGCGTGGGATGGTCTTTAAGATGGATGGGTCGGTCGCTGTCCTGGCCGCACAAATGTCCCGCACATGCTCCCTAGTCCTAATCCTAAGTTCTCTGGATGTAAGACCAATATAAATTTTGGAACAGCCACAAGTGGCATAGTAGATGACATTTGCCGTGTTTACCATAATCAAACTATGAGCTTTTTATCTGTGGCTGCTCTACTGTATGCTAATGAAGGTAAAAGTTTGGCTCTCTGGGAAAATGAGAAAACATGCTCTGTGGGTGAAATTTTTAACTGGACTGCCAGTACCAAGCCTTGATGGCGAACTACCATCTCAATACAAGATCATATTATTGGCTTTTTATCAGTGACATTTGCAATGTATGGTACTGGAGTTGACATTTTGGAGCTGAAATTTGTTATCAGTTTCTGTAAAGGTAATGTGCCCAATGCTCTGTGGGTGAAATTTTTCACTGGACTGGTGGTAGCAAGCCTCAGTCTCTGTGAGAGCATTGTTAAGATATTTAAGCTGTTCCTTTACTTTCTGTTTTGCCATGATTGCTATGGCGATAGGAACTCTTTATGTCATTTCCCTGGCCACATTTGTTTGCAGGGCAATTCTCCTACTCTTAACCCCATTTATATTAATTTTGCAGCTCCCTATCCTTTACTCCGACCATTTTAAAGTCATTTTACAGCACTAAAGTTTGGGTCCCCATTGACTTTTTTCGGGTTTGTTGTCCAAGGTCAAGTTAGTGTCCCTAAATTTTTAAAAAGTCCATCTGAACCCGGAGAACCCAAACATCCATGTGTTCACTCATCACTAGTCCTTCTCTAGGAAGTAGATAACTTCAAAGTAACATATCAAAATATGCATATTAGAATATAGTATGCATTTTTTACTACACATAGGAAAAGTTTTGTTTGCGGAAACTGGAAACTCACTTTAATCCTGTTATTAAAATTAACCCTCTAAGAATAATGAATAATTCTAAAAATCATTAAATAAGTTGAAAACCCTTTCCAAATGTGCATAGATAAGCACAGCATAATGATATTGTAACAAATATTTTTCCATAATGTAATAATTTTGATTGAAGAGTATGAACATCTTTTCAGGGTAAAAAAAATGTCAGGATATATTTGCCTGTATGTTTTTGCACAGTTTAATGTAATAAAAGCTGCATCAGCAGCATAAGATTAATGTGTCTTTTTGAATTGTAGTGTCAACAGGTGCAAAAAATCAGACGTCTAACGGTTTATATCTGATTATAAGCCTACTTATGTTGTCATTCCAGGAAGGTTACTTTCAGGGGAATTCATTTGGCAGAAGAAATACATTCAGAGCCAAGATAAAATAAAGCTGCAATTTCACAATGACAATTATAATTACTCAGTGTTATTCGGTTATAAAAAGCATTTACAGAAGTTGTTTTTAGTTGTTTTATTAATATCTCCAATGAAACCAGCCATAGAATTTTGTATATATTTTAATCACATATAATTGTTTTTGTCACAATTAATGCAGACATAAATGTACTGAGCGTTTAAGTGTATTTTAGAGCTATACAATTTGATACGATATTATGATTGATGAAGTGAATCTGTTAAAATTCTAATTCACCAGTTTCACTCAAATTGGCCTGAAAAATCGGTCTGCATGCAATTTATTCAATGTGATTCGAATAATTGGCATAAAAAATACAATTCTTATGCTTGGAGATTCCACAAAATTATAACTGAAAGAGGGTAATAAAAACAAACCTTATACTCACCTGACCTGACGCCAATGATCCCGCCCGGCATTCTTCTGGTTCCCTTACTTTCTGTCCCTTGCTTATGTCTTCTCTTCAGACTTTTTCTTCCCTTTTTGAAGGCTGGGTTCACCCCTTTTCCTTTTGTGCCACAGACATGGGTAATATCTTTGCTCTGCATATCGTTTTATAACCAAACACATTCTTTTTCTTCAACAGCATGAGGCAGGATTGAGCATTTGTTCTTTCATGTTAGCTCTTTATATATTGTAAGGTTTTCCTCACTCGGCTGCTTCAGAGGTAATTCAGGAGACACTTTCTTATGCAAAAAGTCTTTAGGTTTATTGCATCATAAACCATATGGTAACATACAATACACTCTTCAATGTTTCAGCTCCTGCCTGGAGCCTCGCTCTTCAGTCACAGAGACCTCTCTGTAATGTCCTGCCTTGGACACATGGAAGCCTGTCCACACTGGCAGACTCCCACACACTCTCACAGGTGCAAAGCACACTCCATTACATAGGTGTAACTCCACCCACAGGTGAGGTCAGGAATCACATGGTTATGTCACATGGTCATGACCTCACCACAGGTCCTTTAGCTACACCATCACATACAGGTTTTATCCCAGGTATTTAGACACAAGCCCCTTGGGTGGGTTTGTAGGTGACTGGACCCGCCCAGCTCTCCTAGTCACCTGGAAGCCTCCCAATATATAGTACAACTCTCAGCAGTAGATCTGTTGAACAAAACATGCTCAGGCTTCCATCACAGGGCCACCCACCTCTGTGATACATAATGTCCATCCATCACATGCCTCCATGCATATCCCGAGGGCCATACACAGTGCCCCCTAGCTGCATCAGGGGTCATTACACCACATACCTCCCCCCTCTGTTCAAACTTGTGGGGTTGAACACTTTTTACCCGACCAGAGATCCTTCTCGGTCGTCTCTGCCAGTCAAACCGTCTCTCTAAGTCGGACCCTGCTACTAATCTCTTTGGTAGGCGTCTGTCCTCCAACTCTGTCACATCTGTTGCTGACGAGGCCCCCCTGTCAGACCACCCACATCCCCAGCAGTCAGTACGGCGTCGCAATTCACTTGCACCCATACGTCCTGTCTGGTCTGAGTCCTTTTCATTTCGTCCACTACAGGTTCTCCTGCTTAGGTCACTCATCACTGAGCTAACTGAGGCATCACTATTTCTACCTCTTCCATCAGGCGACCTATTTCCTGTATTATCTCCAGCTTGAGGACTTCTCGTCTTAAGCGAACCTCTTCGCCTCTCAATACCACGGGTTGAAGGTGGCGACCATCTTCTTTCCATTTCCTGCAGCTCTCTGTTGACCTGCTCCCTCTCCAGTCGTAGCTGCTCTACTTCTCTCAAGTATGACACACGATACTCCAGGAGCATCCGGATATTCCCAGGGCTCTCCCTGGATCCGACAACGAGGAACGGAACCATCCCGTCTTCACCCCTGACCTGGACTTCGTCATCAGCAGGAATCCGGACTGTCGTCACACCGGACCTATTCACCATCTCCTGCATCACTTTCCCCAGTCTTCCGATGACTTTCTTCACCAGACCTCTGGGCACTTGAATGATGTCTTCCATCAATCCAAGCTGACTTTGAACCTTTTTTGCTTTCTCCAACCGTCGAGTGGCTTCGTGATTTCTCACTAGGATCATTTGCTTCGTGCGGAGACAATGTAGGTGCATGTCCCTCAGAATAGCCACCCGCTTCATCGTGACTTCCTTAGTCGACAGTATGACCAACTGTTTCATCTCTGGCACCCCGTGCACACTACATGCTTCTACCGCTTTTCTAAAGGCCTCATGTACATCCTTACTGGCACAAGCTTCTTGCATGTCTTCAGGTACCTCTATTATACACTTGAAAAGCGATGTCTCCTTTTCCTGAACATGCGGTTGGACCTCCTCATCCTGATCATCAGCGCAGTTCTCCAAGACCTCAGCATTTCTTGTGTGGCCATCTGCATGGCACTTCGCTTGCTGTACTTCGTCTCCCGTGGATTTCTGGAGCTGGGCATTAGTCTCTTTCTCCATCTTGAGCTTACGGAGAACTTTATCTCGCTCCTCTGCCAAGCCGCGACACTCATCCTCCCTCCGGAGAAGCTCCTGCTGATGCTTCTCCTGGGCCTCTCTGAGCACCTCCATATCTTTCCATAGGGCCTTGTTCATACTATGACACGCTGACAGATGATCTCTGAGCTTAGAGACTTCCTTCTCCAGCTCCTCCATTCTGTGCTCAATTATTCGTCTCAGGACCCTTTCTTGCTCAACTGCCTCTTTCACTGTTTCTTTCAACAGCTCTATCTCCTGGTCCTGCTCTCTTTTAGCCAGCACATGTCGCACCATTACTTCTTTAATTACATTTTCAGATGGGCACTCTTGCCCACTCACACTCTGCTTCTTCAGAGTTCCGCCTGTTCCGGCATCCGCAGCTTCAACTGTCTCACAACTCTTGGAAACTTCAGAAAGCTCCAGCTCTGCCTCCGGTACCCTGGAGCCTTCATCATACTGAGCCATTTCACCCTTTCTGGGCATTGCAGATGTGGATCTAGTACAGGTCTGTTCTACCTTCAGCCCTACCTCTGTGCTGGGATTTGTCAGAGATAACGTGGCCTCTTTATCAAGGACAGAAACCTGACCAGTACCTGACCCTGACTCTTCCTCATCATTTCTCTTCTTAGAGGATGTAGCCTGTCCCCCTTTCCACGGCCCCTGCGGCGAGAGGAAGATCTGCCATTTTTACTCGGCTCCACCTTACTGCACTCACTTTCCCTTGCAGTCGAGTCACAGTCTGCACAGGAGTCACTCTCGGGGCCCCTCCCGTTACCCTCTAACCGGGTGTCCGTTCTAGAGGTCTTAACTACCACATCGTCATGGGTTCTGTTGTCATACATTTCAGAGGACATCATGTCAGTCAGTCGGGCAGACGCATCCTTTCCTCCTGTGTCACCGTCTGACTCGTCAGTTTTGGGAGGTGTCACTGTCCCAATGTCTGCCACCCCAACAGTAGAGAGGCCTCCCTCCTGCTGTAGAGGAACTCCCCTGTCCCACAAGCCAGAGAACAGTTTAGAGTCCCGCCCTATAACCACTGGACACGACAAATTAGGGATTATAGCGACATCCTGTCCTGCAATGTCCCAGCCTGTCTCAAAGATTACCCTGGCCATTGAATAATCCTTTGTGTCCCCATGGATACAGGTGACCCCGACCTTTCTTCCAGGTATTTGAAACCCGTCAGGTGCAACCCTCACTAGAGTCACCGGACTCCCCGAGTCGACCAGACCCACCACCTCTTCATCGTGTATCTGCAGGGTACACCCCCGTAGTAGTGTGCCGGGCGGATAGTTCCTAAAGCAGACTGGACACATATAACATATTTGCCCCGGGCAACAGTTGGTCTGCACCTCCCCTTTAATGTTGGGATCCTCCACCCCCTTTTTGCCAACCGCCCCCTTTTGGGACTCCGCCCCCTTTTGGTCCATCATCCCCTTTTGGGTTGCCACCCCCTTTTGGGATTCCGCCCCCTTTTGGGCCATAACCCCTCCATGGGTTATACACCGTGGACTCCCTCACGGCTCTACCAGACCCCAGTTCGCACAGACCCTTATGTCTCTCAGGGCTGGTACCGTCACTTTAAGAGGTCACCACTCTGGACCTGATGTCCTTATGGTACCTCACCAGCTCCTGCTGGTACTGCCACCACCCGCCAGCACCTCCGGCTGCCACGCACAAGCCGCTGCTGCCACTGCAGCTCTTGCTGCTGCAGAACCTCTTGCTGCAAGTCACTTTAGCTCCTGCTACCACAGGTCTCTGCACGCTGCGCTGTCTTGCCGAGTCACAGCCAGCCGCTTGTCACCTTCGTGGACTCTGATGAGCCACAGCACACACCTCACACGTGTTCCAGAAAAAAAACACCAAAAAAAAAAAAACAGTTTCTCACTAATTCTCCTCACTGATCCCGACCAGCCTAGCACGGTTGTCAAGACCGTCCCCTGTTGGCGTCAGCCACACAGGTTCCTGGAGACCTCAGCCTCAGAGGTACCCAGCAAACACAAAAATACAGTCTTTCTCACTGACCCGTCAGCACACCACAGACTCCTGTCTGTTACTCTTGGCCACAGAGATTTCCGGACACCTCCTCTCTCAGAGAGGCATCCCACAAAGGAAAAAAAACAGTCTCACTAACCCGTCAGTACACCACAGACTCCTGTCTGTTACCTGTTGGCCACGCAGGTTTCCGGACACCTCCTCTGAGGTATCCTCTCAGCATGCTTTTTGCTTACTTCTCAATGACCCCGGTCACATAACACAGACTCCTGTCTGTCACCACTGCTTAACAGTTTCTTCAGATACCTCATATCTTCAGAGGCACCACATTAACATCAATGCACAGTTTATTCGTGACCACTGGTCACACTCACGGTTTTCACAGACCGTCCGTTCCTCCTCTGGCTCCTGATTCCCAGTACTGGAACATGTGCTCCTTGGGTCGCTGCCAGCATTCCATCCACCAATTGTAAGGTTTTCCTCACTCAGCTGCTTCAGAGGTAATTCAGGAGACACTTTCTTATGCAAAAAGTCTTTAGGTTTATTGCATCATAAACCATATGGCAACATACAATACACTCTTCAATGCTTCAGCTCCTGCCTGGAGCCTCGCTCTTCAGTCACAGAGACCTCTCTGTAATGTCCTGCCTTGGACACATGGAAGCCTGTCCACACTGGCAGACTCCCACACACTCTCTCACAGGTGCAAAGCACACTCCATTACATAGGTGTAACTCCACGCACAGGTGAGGTCAGGAATCACATGGTTAAGTCACATGGTCATGACCTCACCACAGGTCCTTTAGCTACACCATTACATACAGGTTTTATCCCAGGTATTTAGACACAAGCCCCTTTGGTGGGTTTGTAGGTGACTGGACCCGCCCAGCTCTCATAGTCACCTGGAAGCCTCCCAATATATAGTACAACTCTCAGCAGTAGATCTGCTGAACAAAACATGCTCAGGCTTCCATCACAGGCCACCCACCTCTGTGATACATAACGTCCATCCATCACATGCCTCCATGCATATCCCGAGGGCCATACACAGTGCCCCCTAGCTGCATCAGGGGTCATTACACCACAATATATATATATATATACATATATATTAATCAAGCAAAAAAATGGAGCAGCATAGTATAGTTTTTGGATGGGTGCAAATCCTTCTCAGCAATAATCCAATACTTGCCAATTCCAATACTCAAAAAATAGGCAGCACTCCATAGAATTTCAGCAGCAGTGGATATTTATTAGACCCACATCACAGGCAACGTTTCGGCTCCATGAGCCTTCCTCCAGCAGTGTTTCTCACACAGATGCAGGTATTTAACAGGTCATTGCTGAACAATATCAATAATACCAATTATCATATTATATAACTTAAAACGCTAGCAATGTATCCAATATGTCTCCACATATCACAGATAAGGGATATTTGCATTTCTAATATGTAACTCCCAATTATACATCTAAATGTAGAATTAATCTCCTTATATATGCATGTGGGTCTAATAAATATCCACTGCTGCTGAAATTCTATGGAGTGCTGCCTATTTTTTGAGTATATATATATATATATATATATATATATTATATTTTATATATATAACCCCTAAGTTGGAAGATTGGCAACAACAGATCCCAGGAGCTACATCTGAGCTCTCTGTCCAGAAAAGCGCAATGCTGGGAACAGATAAGATCCTGCACAGAACCCTCAAACTCCCATGCCTCTGGTAGAGGACCCGAGAATGAGAAAGGACAACAAAGACCACCCCAGTGGGGGTGAGAAGGACATTTTTTTTAGAGTTTTTTTTTGTACTTCATTCTTTTGACATATTATTGTCACTGATGCTTGTATTGCAATTTTGCACAGCTATACCCTTTATATAATTTTTTGATTATTTGCACATTTGACCTTTCATGTTCTGTCATGCGTACTATTATGTGTCTAACTATTTAGATTCCCATGTTTGCTATTATGTCTTATTGAGAGGAATATTTGAGGATTAGACTTATGACACTGTTCTGTCTAAGTCCCCAGTATTTTGCTTTTTTGTGACATTTAAATGTGTTTAAACTTGTTGTTTTGGTCAGTTGGTCACAATAAATGTTGTTATTTTTTGTCTCTTCTTGGTTGATCACTTTTCATTTGCATAGTGCCTTTCTCTTTGTTCTTCCAAGCATCTTGCTCACACTATGTGATTTGTATATCCCAGATATCCTATATATGGTGGTGCACTTTTACATCTAGCTCCTACATTCCCTTTTTGGAGTCTGTAGCACTGACTAGCCATCATATGACATCATTTACCGTATTATATTTTCGCATATGGCCTAGGCCTAGTCAGCCATAAATAATGAAGATGAAAACAAAAGTGAGGACTGTAGCAAAAAGAAGAGATTAATCTAGCCAGTTTGCGCTATTTCGCTTCATTTGTTCAATTGAATTGCAAAAGAAATCACGTTTCTTGAAAGTCAGAATTTTTATGAAGTTCGAAGTGAATATGATTTGCCTCAAATTGATTTGCTCATATAATTAGTAAAATTATGTTTATACCACCTCCTTATTCTTGAATGGGATTATTAATTTCAACTTCATATTGGACACTCTAAGAATATTATTTTAATTATTTTGGGAGTCTGACAACTAGCGCATCAGTTTGAGAAATGTAACTGACACTGTCACTATTGGACTGTTTAGCTGGGGCTTTTGATTTTGTAAAGGTGGAGAATCCCTTTTGAAGACCCAGGAATGTGTATTTTACTGTATGTGATTTGTAATTTGATATGTTTTCCTGTCTTGAAAGATGCAGAATTCCTATCACAGAGGTAGATGGGGTTAACTATTGAGTCTGCCAAGGGTTGGGGAGGCGCTAAGTAGGGAATGAGAGTTAGTTCCCATGTATTAGAGGAGTTTGAGTTTAGCTAGAAAAAAGGAGCACTACTATCAGCATTGGAACAGGTTTGGGTGAGCATGAAAAGAAAGCAGACTCAAGAGAAGGTAGCAAGAGTCTGCTTTATACAGCAACAGACATGGCAGTTTTCTCCTCTCAGGAGACAAGATGGGGCACCTACAGCAAGTACTGAATGAAAACTAATGAAATCCATCTTGTAGTTGTTATTTAATCTTTATTTTCAGTTTTGTGTTAATGAGATTCTTGTGCCCTAAGGCAGGGTTCATGTATGTGGTGCTCTGATTAGATATTCATAATATAGACTGCTGACAGGTCACTTATCACTCAATGACCTGCCCCCTAGTTTGCACAATGAATATCTGTACATACTTTTAAAAAAAATGCTTCTGCAGGCAAGTGCCGGCCGTGGCACCTGCTCTGCAGCGAAATAGCATGTTTTGTGTGCCATTAATACTTTTTTTAGGTTACTCAGCTAGAGGAGAAAAAAACAAGTTGAAATGACACCTGCCGTACCTGCGCAGTAGCTGCTATCGGTGTCTGCTGCGGTGATCCAATAGCTGCTACTGTGCATGCGCCGGCTGCGCAGTAGCAGCTATTTCATGAATAGCTAATCACAGCACCAAATTCCCCAACCCTGCCTTAGGGCACGAGAGTCTCATTAACACAAAACTGAAAATAAAGATTAAAGAACTACCACAAGACGGATTTCATCAACCAAGGTATGATTTTAATCATTATAACGGCGCCGATTTGACACTATGTGTAGGTTACTGTGCACAATCCTGCTGACAGGTTCCTTTTAAGCATGATTTTGTTAGAGTTAACCAGACCTGGAAATCAGTGTGAAAGAATATGCATTCAGCCAGGCTGGAACACTTTAGTAAGGTGGTAGCTGATTGAGCTCACATACATTGTCCATAGGAAGTGGAGCCAGAGTATAATGGTTACAGCAAAATACATTGACCTTTGTGGCACTGTACTGGGAAGATGGAGATCCTCAACTTAAACTGTGGTGCTACAGTTACATTCCTCACAACTTAAATTCCGCCATCAGCATCCGAAATGTGTTGTGTTATACAGATGACAAGAAGTGTTCTACCTACTATCTTGTGTATATAGTTTTAATAACAAGTAAACAAGAATTTATTTTATTAACCATGTCTGGATCATTTAGCAAAATAGCAAAGGTTCCCAACCAACTCCAATCTATGGTCGCATGCAAACTGAGAGGTGCATCAAAATCAGTGTTCACATGTGCACACACCCAAGAACATTTATATAGGGTGTTTAGGGATGCAGGAATATCAATCAACTGGTCTCGCCCCTTACATTGGGAAGAGTCCTTGCCGCAGGGCTCACCCTCTTCTAGGCTGATATCCCAGTGGGCTTGACTCCTTTTCATCCCCTCTAGCATCCTACATGCCTGAAAAAAGGGTCTCTTCTTTTTCTAATGCGCCAGCTGCCACTGTTATGATTTGACAGCTGAGGAGAGCAGGCAAAAAAGGAAATACACCAGAGAGGTTGGAATCTATGGGATTCCAGTACCCTGACTAACCACCACAACTAAAGGCAGCCGTGGAGCGTACCTACGTTGGTCCTAGACGCCTCGTCACAGCCTGAGAAGCTAACTACACCTAAAGACAGAAAGAGGAAAACTATCTGCCCCGGAGAAGATCCCCAAAGAACATAGAAAGCCCCCAAACATGTAATGGCGGTTAGACAAGAGGAAAATACAGACACAGACAGAAAATAGTATGAGCAAATGTTGGGGCTCAAACTTCCTAAATAGAAAAGGATAGGAAGGACACTTACTGCAATCCCAAAAAACCCTGAAAAGTACCAACTCTACTAATTACAAAAACACCTGAGATCACACGACCTCTACCACCTAAATTAGTTCTCTGGTGTAACAAAACTAAACAGCAGCCACTGAAAAAACTGTAAAAGGCAAATGAACAAACAACAGTGGCTGAACTAAACTGAGAGGAGCACAAACCCCCGGAGGGGACCCGGCAGACCCCCACAGAAGTGCAGGACAAAATGCAAAAAGCAAGCACAAAAAACTAAAAGAAGAAAATGTCTTATCTGTTAGCAGAAGATGCAGGCACGAAACATCAAGCTACAAAGTGAACAGGAATCAAAGATGAGACCAGAACAATTGATCACCGGCAACCCTGATGGGAGGGAACCTCCCTTATATAAGACCAGTCAGTAACACCTGATCGCCAATCCTCACAATCTTCATTGGATAGTTCAGTACTGTTTGTAACTAGTGTTGAGCGATACGATACTGCAAATATCGGGTATCGGCCGATATTAGCTGTATCGGGCTTTCGATTCCGAGTACCGATATTTTCGTCATATCGGATACCGGATCGGATTTGTCACTGTCACTGTGAGTGTCCGTCGGTCGGGTCTGTCAGGAGTCAGCGGCACTTACCTGGCAGAAGATCTCCGGCGGTCACGTCCTGGACTGCTTGATGGCCGCACATTATCTTCTCCCTGGCGGTCACATGCAGTTTTTCGCGATAACTGCAGTGACTGCAGGGTAATCCCGGCCGTAAACCAGTCCGATGACGTCACCGCCGGGGAAGCAGGTAATCAGCTGTGCTGCGCCGGGATGACAGGCTCTGCCTGTCATTCTGATGTAGCAGAGCTGGATCGTCGTGGGACACTCGTTACTATGGACTGCGTCGGACAGGTGGTATACTGCTGTTTTTTTTTTTTTCATTTTTTTACAGGAGATCGATGGCGTTGCAGGATGAGACTGTAATAAAAGTAATGAAAACTGTGTTTTTTTTTTTATTAAATTAAAAAACTTTTTTATGAACATTCACCCATCCGGGTACATCAACAATTTAACTATTTACATACAGGGACCCTGTCCGGGTTATTTATAATTCTTTGGCAGGGGTGTTCCAGGTACCACCTGGTACTCTTCTGACATCCGAGACACCAAGGACCACCAGGACCTGATGACGTCGTGTGGCCTGTACAGTCAAGTCGTGACCCGCTATCTGTGTCTGTGTGGCCACCTCTTTCATCTCCCTCTGGATCTGGAGCCCTATGTCCCGGACTGAACGAACCCCAGGGGGCCTAACAGGCGCCGGGTACGGGCCAGCTATAGTTATCATGTCCATAGCTGGGGCTGCTGAGGAGACCACTGAGGGAGGCTGGGGAGATTTACGGCGTGGGGTGGGCACTTGTGCAGAGGCCTGGATGTGGGAGGCTGAAGGCTCCGAGGGTCTCACAGGTTCCTGACACTCTGGGGAGTAGGGGTCGCACCTGGTAACATTTAGGGCGTACCATCCATTGTAACCCCAGTGTCGGGTGTAAGTCACCAAGTCTCCTGGCAACAGGTCCCTCCCCCGGTGTCCTTCTGGGAGGTGAGTCTCCACGTCCCGCCGGGTCACAAACACTTCTAAATAAAGTCCAGGCTCCTGGATGAAGCCCCAACCACCTTTCAATTTAAAGCTCCGTACTGCACCCTTACGCCGCGGCTCCCACAGGGTTCCTTTATCTTTTCTCATCCGGTCCTTATCTGCCCGGTCCTTCTCGATGTGACGTTGGCGAAGCTTCTGGGATTCGCGCTGCTCCCTTTGTCGCTCTGCTTCCCGCTCCCAACGTCTCCACTCTTCCTCCTGACGCCGGTTGTAATTCTCCTCCACCAGCATCTCCATGTCTCCACCATCAAACTGCAGCTTACGATGTCCGGTTTGCGGCAGCTCTCCTGGCGCCCCCCAGTCCTGGCGGCGCTCACCTGCAGAGGAAGCAGCCGGCTCTGGAACAGATGACAGTCGGGGCTCCGGTACAGACAGGTAGACCTCTGGTGCCTGCGCGGCCTCCTCCATGAGGACGGGTGTCGCTTCTTCTGTCTCAGCGACGGGGGCAGACAGCGGGATCTGGGGTGCTGCCGGTGCAGAGTTTTTTGCAGGAACGGGTGCCTCCACTGCGACAACGTCAACCGGATCACATTGCAAGGGCTGGGATGCCCGCACGGACTCCTCTACTAGAACGGGTGCCTCATCTTCCGGTACAGACACTTCAGGTAAGAGGGATTGGCGCCGCTCCAAGTTTAGTTTTAGGGCACGCCAGCTGGCTTCCATCCTGGCGACCTCCTCCCGGTGCCGGGCCAGGCCTCTTAGGGTATCCTCCGCTTCTTGCAGCGTAGGAGGGTTTCCAGGCCGGGTGCCCAACGGTGGTTCCGTGGCGATCGGGTCGCTTCCGTGGGGGGAGAGCTCTGACTGCTCCATCCCTTCACACTTCTGCTCGTGTCCATTAGCCATCTCTGCCAAGTCACATGTGTCATTAGCATCTGGAGAGGGCCCCTCTTTTGTAGTGAGGCGGGACCTTCGTGTTAGTTTCCGCACACTGAGGAGGATGAGGAGGCGGAACTGAAGAGCTGTGGGGCACGATCTTACATTGCAGTACCATTTAGAGTGGTCGGCCATCGTTTTTGCGCCACTGAGTGAGTGTACACCCACGAAGAGCACGCCCTTCTTCTTCACCAGTGCCTCGTCGTGACGCAGATATGGCGGAAAAATGGCAAATACATTCTCTGATGATTTTAGCAATTCTCAAGCACAAAACCAGCTCAATTCAGGCACACAGGACTCGCTTATAGCGAGCTACAGAATCCTGTTCGTGACGCCCAAGTTGAGTCGCACAGAGCCAGAGGTTTTGGGGGTACTCGGCACCGAGCCCATCGACTTCTATTGGGTATGTCACGGCTTTACCCGTCAATTGAATCAGAGTCTATTTTACTATGTAGAAGTGTATAAACTATAAATATATGTATATATATATGTCACAATGACATGTATATATATATATATGTATTCTATGTGTGTATATTTTGTGTTTACAACGAAAGAAAGGGGTTTTTTTGTTGCGATATTTTGTTCCCATAGACTTACATGGGACTTCCGGTATCGGAATCGGATATCGACGATATTTAGTGATATTGGCGATACCATTCCGATACAATATTTTTAGATATCGAGCAGTATGCTCAACACTATTTGTAACCACCAGAGGGAGCTTCTGCTCAGAATTCATTTCCAGCACATTCACAACAGTACCCCCCTTGAGGAGGGGTCACCGAACCCTCATTTGAGCAACCAGGTCGGTCAGGATGAGCTCTGTGATACGCACGGATGAGTCTCCTAGCATGGATGTCCGAAGCAAACACCCAAGAATTGTCCTCCTGACCATAACCTCTCCACTTAACCAAATACTGGAGTTTCCATCTAGAAAAATGAGAATTCAAAATTTTCTCAACCACATACTCCAGATTGCCCTCAACCAAAACAGGGTCAGGAGGCACAGCCATAGGAACCACTGGCTCTACAAACCTCTTCAATAAGGACTTGTGGAACACGTTATGGATCTTAAATGTCCGTGGAAGAAGTAAACGAAAGTAAACAGGATTAAGAATCTCCATGATCTTATAAGGTCCAATGAACCTAGGCTTAAACATTGGAGATGCAACTCTCATAGGTATATTTCTTGAGGACAACCAGGCCAAGTCCCCCACTTCAAACCGAGGACCATCAGTCCTATGCCTGTTGGCAAACCGCTGGGCCCTCTCCTGAGAGAGGGACAACCTCTCCACTACCTGGTCCCAAATCTGCTGCATACGCTCCACAACAGAGTCAACACCTGGACAGACAGAAGCCTCCGTCTGTCCTGAAGAAAATCGAGGGTGAAACCCAAAATTGCAGAAAAATGGAGACATCAAAGTGGCAGAGCTAGCCCTATTATTAAGAGCAAACTCAGCCAAAGGCAAAAAAGAGACCCAGTCATCCTGATCAGCAGACACAAAGCATCTCAGATAAGTCTCTAATGTCTGGTTTGTTCTCTCAGTTTGTCCATTGGTCTGAGGATGAAAAGCCGAGGAGAAAGACAATTGAACACCAAGTTTAGAACAAAAAGTCCTCCAAAATCTGGAAACAAACTGGACTCCTCTGTCAGACACAATGTTCTCAGGAATGCCGTGTAACCGAACCACGTGCTGAAGGAACAAAAGCACCAATTCAGAGGATGAAGGCAACTTAGGTAATGGCACAAGATGTATCATTTTGGAAAACCTATCACAAATCACCCAGATAACGGTCATTCTCTGAGAAACAGGGAGGTCAGAAATGAAATCCATAGAGATATGGGTCCATGGTCTCTTGGGCACAGGCAATGGCATCAACAAACCACTAGAGCGAGAGCAAGGCTTGGATCGAGAGCAAGTCCCGCAGGACTGCACAAATTCCCTGACGTCACGAGACAAAGTAGGCCACCAAAAGGACCGACTAACCAAGTCTCTGGTACCAAAAATTCCGGGATGACCGGCCAACGCGAAACAATGATTCTCAGACATCACACTCTTTTTCCACCGGTCTGGGACAAACAATTTCCCAATAGGGCAGCGCTCAGGTTTATCCTCCTGACACCCTTCCAGAGCCAGTCTCAAATTGGGCGAGATGGCGGAAAGAACTACACCCTCTTTCAAAATAACATCAGGATCAGATAACTCAGGAGAGTCCGCAAGGAAACTCCTCGAGAGGGCATCCGCCTTAACATTCTTAGTGCCAGGAAGAAAGGAAACCACAAAATTAAAACGTGTGAAAAACAAGGCCCAACTGGCCTGTCTAGGATTAAGTCGCTTGGCTGATTCCAGATAAACCAGAGTTCCTGAAACGCAGAGACTGAATTGACCGGGTCCAATTCAATAACAGATGGGGACAAAATGAATCCCAGAAATGAGATCCTCTGTACGCCAAAAAGACACTTTGATCCCTTCACATACAGAGCATTCTCTCTCAAAATCTGGAACACAGTCTGAACATGTTTCACATGAGAGTCCCAGTCATTGGAAAAAATCAAGATATCATCCAAATAAACAATCAGAAATTTATCCACAAAATCCCTGAAAATGTCATTCATGAAGGACTGGAAGACAGAAGGAGCATTAGTGAGCCCAAAGGGCATCACTAGGTACTCAAAATGCCCCTCTGGGGTATTAAATGCCGTCTTCCATTCATCCCCGTGCTTAATGCGAATAAGGTTATATGCCCCCTGAGGTCAAGCTTGGTAAACCAAGTAGCACTTTTCACCCTGGAAAACAGGTCAGAAATCAAGGTTAACGGATATTGATATTTCACAGTGATATTGTTCAATTGAAATAGAAGAAACAGCGCTCCATCCAGGTGAAATAATTTTCAAAAAGCTTTAATCCGCCATATAAATGCGACGTTTCGACCCATAACAGGTCTTTTTCAAGCATGTTACAAATCAAGCCAGGCTGGCCTTAAATAGTCATGGTGTGTGCAAACCACCAATCAAAAAAAGGTTACAGCCCACTTATAAATTACATAACATATCATACAATCTATTACATAATATATCAATTTAATTACATAATGATAATATAGATAATCATATCCATTCAAAGAACACTTGAAAATAGCATAATATACAAATGGATCGCATATCTAACACATTCCATGTAATGCTTTGTTGTTGCATCCTCATCGTCATGGTAACGATCCTCCAATAGTCTCACATGTCCATCCTTCATGTCCATGATGATACACGTTTGTGTCCCAATCATCACCAACACCCATAGTGGCGCTGAAAAACTTTCCAGCCAATCAAGTCATATGTTACATAGATTAATCGGCAAACATACCTATCACAGCACCGCTATTGTAGTACACAAGCTTAAATCACAACGTTTCCTATCCTGGAAACCACGCCCACATCACGTGATCAGCCAAAGCAAAACACAGACAGATGGGAGCGCAGAGTCATCAGAGAGGGCCGCATCACATGACCGCAGCCGCAACTCTGATGACAGCAGCGCCGACCATCCAATCAGTGCATGCCCTGCCGGTCACCATGGCGAGGACGTCATTATGGCAACACACAAGCTTGAAACACAGCGTTTCCTATCCCGGAAACCACGCCCACATCACGTGATCAGCCAAAGCAAAACACAGACCGATGGGAGCGCAGCGTCATCAGAGAGGGCCGCATCACATGACCGCAGCCACAACTCTGATGACAGCAGCGCTCACCATCCAATCAGTGAATGCCCTGCTGGTCACCATGGCGAGGACGTCACTATGGCAATTCACCTAGGTTATATAGAAACAGACAATAGAAACACAATACAATCATGTCATTTCTTGCATAGAAAAAAAAACAAAGTAATCGAGGGACAGAAGGAGCAAACAAACCAAACAAATTACGATCAATGATCTAGAAAAATTACTATTACAAAATGAAGTTGATTATCCACTCCTTCTGGCCACCGATCACAATAAACCTAAAATAAAAAAATAAAAAAATTAAAAATAATAATCACCAGAAAAAATAAAAATAAATAAACAGAAAAAATTATTTTCATCAATTGTATTGTATGTCTAATGTATACCAAGAGACTTCATTAGGAAGAGGTGTACATATCTCCCTTCTTTATAAGACTGTTAGATTAAAATCTAAATTTAAACCCCTAGGTTGCAATGAATCCAGAGTGTAGATCCATTTCATCTCCTTCTTTCTCAATATCTTAATCTATCACCCCCTCTCCTAAGAACAGGCACACTATCTATGACCCTGAACCTCAAACTGTTCACTGAATGTTTACTTTCTATAAAGTGTTTTGGTATAGGCAATTCCGTTAGTCCTGTCCTGATGGTACTTTTATGTTTACTAATCCGGGCTTTTACCTCCATAGTCGTCTCTCCCACGTAAACTAACCCACATGGGCACACTATCATATATACTACATAATCAGAAGTACAGGTATATCTATTTTTGAGCATAAATTTCTTTCCAGTAAGAGGATGATAAAAACAATCACCTTTCAATAGATTATTACAACAGGCGCATCCAAGACATGGGATATTCCCATGTCGAGGTGCGCTAAGAGTCCTTTGTATAGATAGTTTAACAGGGCCGAAATCAGATTTAACCAATCTATCTTTCAGATTGCGACCCCTTCTATATGATAGTAGAGGAGGAGATTCAAATTCAGGGACTGATGCCAGTCCTTGCCGCAACAGAGACCAATGCTTCTTCAAAATCCAACCAATGCGGTTGCTCACTGGAATATATGTGGAAACAAAAGGAATACGTTTACTCATTTTTTTAGGGGTTTGTCCACTGTGTGTATCCTCACGTGGAAGGTTCAATGCCCTATCTTTGTATTCATGCAATTCCTTCACAGGATATCCTCTGACAATAAATTTCCTACACATTTCTTCCAGCCTAGTATCAACAATATCCTCATCTGCCACTATCCTCTGCACCCTCAACAATTGACTCCATGGTAAAGAACTTATCATCCTTTTCGGATGATTACTCTCAAAGTGCAACAATCCATTTCTATCAGTAGGTTTTATAAAAATATCAGTACCCAGACTATAACCATCTTTGTACACTAAAGTATCCAAAAACTGTACTTGGACACTAGAGTGTGTCAGAGTGAACTGTAACTCAGGGTAAATCTGATTAAGCTCCATATGAAATTCAGACAATTCATCCACAGTACCTCCCCACACCAAAAAAAATATCATCAATATAACGCCACCAGGCCCTGACATGGCACCAGAGATGGGAACTGTACACAAACCTGCTCTCGAATACCACCATATAGATGTTAGCATACGTGGGGGCCACGTTGGACCCCATGGCGGTACCACGACGCTGCAAGAAGTAATCATCCCAAAGAGGAAATAATTCCTCCTGAGGATGAACTCAAGCAGCGTCAGAACAAGCTGTGCACATTCTGGGGCCATGTCAGAGCCCGATAGCAAATTTGAAACTGCCTCTAAATCCTTGTCATGTTCAATCGATGTGTATAAGAATGCAACATCGAATGAAGCCAAAATGGTGGAATCTGTCACATTCACTTTACCAATTTTATCCAAAAAATCACTAGTATCTCTTATAAAGGAATCTGTGGAAACTGCAAAGGGGCGTAATACCCGATCAAGAAACATTGCCACTTTATTAAAGAGAGAACCCCTCCGGAGACAATCGGTCGTCCAGGAGGGTTCTCCAGATCCTTGTGTATTTTAGGCAAAGTGTACAGGATTGGAATAATAGGACTATCCACAATCAGAAACTCAGCTAATTTCGTGTCTATCAGACCAGCCAGTAATGATTCCTGCACCAGAAGCCGCAACTCATTCAAAAACCTGGGGGTAGGGTCTAAACGTATCTTCTCATATACATTTACATCCTCTAATTGTCTCACTATTTCAGCCTTGTATTTACAACTATCCATGACCACCACCGCCCCGCCCTTATCTGCTTGTTTGATCGTGATCATGGTGTTGATAGACAAATCATTCACCGCCTTTCTTTCACCAGAGGTTAAATTTTGTACAATAGGTGATCTAAAGCCCTTCTTCAAATATTCAATATCCTTGCGGACCAACTCCATGTATGATTCTAAAAAGTGATTCTTATGTGGTGGCTGAAAAGTGCTCTTATTATATAGACCTACACCTTGTAAGGAAAATCCAGGTCCAGAATGCCCCTCTATCCCACCAGGGTTAGGAATTTTACCAGAAAAATACAGAGACAACTTAAGCCTTCTAAAGAAGGTCTGCAGATCACCTTCACCTTATCTATGCTAACATCTATATGGCGGTATTCAAGAGCAGGTTTGTGTACAGTTCCCATCTCTGGCGCCATGTCAGGGCCTGGTGGCGTTATATTGATGATTTTTTTTTGGTGCGGGGAGGTACTGTGGATGAATTGTCTGAATTTCATATGGAGCTTAATCAGATTTACCCTGAGTTACAGTTCACTCTGACACACTCTAGTGTCCAAGTACAGTTTTTGGATACTTTAGTGTACAAAGATGGTTATAGTCTGGGTACTGATATTTTTATAAAACCTACTGATAGAAATGGATTGTTGCACTTTGAGAGTAATCATCCGAAAAGGATGATAAGTTCTTTACCATGGAGTCAATTGTTGAGGGTGCGGAGGATAGTGGCAGATGAGGATATTGTTGATACTAGGCTGGAAGAAATGTGTAGGAAATTTATTGTCAGAGGATATCCTGTGAAGGAATTGCATGAATACAAAGATAGGGCATTGAACCTTCCACGTGAGGATACACAGAGTGGACAAACCCCTAAAAAAATGAGTAAACATATTCCTTTTGTTTCCACATATATTCCAGTGAGCAACCGCATTGGTTGGATTTTGAAGAAGCATTGGTCTCTGTTGCGGCAAGGACTGGCATCAGTCCCTGAATTTGAATCTCCTCCTCTACTATCATATAGAAGGGGTCGCAATCTGAAAGATAGATTGGTTAAATCTGATTTCGGCCCTGTTAAACTATCTATACAAAGGACTCTTAGCGCACCTCGACATGGGAATATCCCATGTCTTGGATGCGCCTGTTGTAATAATCTATTGAAAGGTGATTGTTTTTATCATCCTCTTACTGGAAAGAAATTTATGCTCAAAAATAGATATACCTGTACTTCTGATTATGTAGTATATATGATAGTGTGCCCATGTGGGTTAGTTTACGTGGGAGAGACGACTATGGAGGTAAAAGCCCGGATTAGTAAACATAAAAGTACCATCAGGACAGGACTAACAGAATTGCCTATACCAAAACACTTTATAGAAAGTAAACATTCAGTGAACAGTTTGAGGTTCAGGGTCATAGATAGTGTGCCTGTTCTTAGGAGAGGGGGTGATAGATTAAAGATATTGAGAAAGAAGGAGATGAAATGGATCTACACTCTGGATTCATTGCAACCTAGGGGTTTAAATTTAGATTTTAATCTAACAGTCTTATAAAGAAGGGAGATATGCACACCTCTTTCTAATGAAGTCTCTTGGTATACATTAGACATACAATACAATTGATGAAAATAATTTTTTCTGTTTATTTATTTTTATTTTTTCTGGTGATTATTATTTTTAATTTTTTTATTTTTTTATTTTAGGTTTATTGTGATCGGTGGCCAGAAGGAGTGGATAATCAACTTCATTTTGTAATAGTAATTTTTCTAGATCATTGATGGTAATGTGTTTGGTTTGTTTGCTCCTTCTGTCCCTCGATTACTTTGTTTTTTTTCTATGCAAGAAATGACATGATTGTATTGTGTTTCTATTGTCTGTTTCTATATAACCTAGGTGGGTTGCCATAGTGACGTCCTCGCCATGGTGACCAGCAGGGCATTCACTGATTGGATGGTGGGCGCTGCTGTCATCAGAGTTGTGGCTGCGGTCATGTGATGCGGCCCTCTCTGATGACGCTGCGCTCCCATCGGTCTGTGTTTTGCTTTGGCTGATCACGTGATGTGGGCGTGGTTTCCGGGATAGGAAACGCTGTGTTTCAAGCTTGTGTGTTGCCATAGTGACGTCCTCGCCATGGTGACCGGCAGGGCATGCACTGATTGGATGGTCGGCGCTGCTGTCATCAGAGTTGGTTTATTGTGATCGGTGGCCAGAAGGAGTGGATAATCAACTTCATTTTGTAATAGTAATTTTTCTAGATCATTGATGGTAATGTGTTTGGTTTGTTTGCTCCTTCTGTCCCTCGATTACTTTGTTTTTTTTCTATGCAAGAAATGACATGATTGTATTGTGTTTCTATTGTCTGTTTCTATATAACCTAGGTGAGTTGCCATAGTGACGTCCTCGCCATGGTGACCAGCAGGGCATTCACTGATTGGATGGTGGGCGCTGCTGTCATCAGAGTTGCGGCTGAGTTCATGTGATGCGGCCCTCTCTGATGACTCTGCGCTCCCATCTGTCTGTGTTTTGCTTTGGCTGATCACGTGATGTGGGCGTGGTTTCCAGGATAGGAAACGCTGTGATTTAAGCTTGTGTATTACAATAGCGGTGCTGTGATAGGTATGTTTGCCGATTAATCTATGTAACATATGACTTGATTGGCTGGAAAGTTTTTCAGCGCCACTATGGGTGTTGGTGATGATTGGGACACAACGTGCATCGTCATGGACATGAAGGATGGACATGTGAGACTATTGGAGGATCGTTACCATGACGATGAGGATGCAACAACAAAGCATTACATGGAATGTGTTAGATATGCGATCCATTTGTATATTATGCTATTTTCAAGTGTTCTTTGAATGGAAATGATTATCTATATTATCATTATGTATTTAAATTGATATATTATGTAATAGATTGTATGATATGTTATGTAATTTATAAGTGGGCTGTAACCTTTTTTTGATTGGTGGTTTGCACACACCATGACTATTTAAGGCCAGCCTGGCTTGATTTGTAACATGCTTGAAAAAGACCTGTTATGGGTCGAAACGTCGCATTTATATGGCGGATTAAAGCTTTTTGAAAATTATTTCACCTGGATGGAGCGCTGTTTCTTCTATTTCAATTGATTACGTGTCCAAGAAGGTTCCTTGGCTGTGAGACGAGCGCCCCAATGCAGTTAGTGCTGTCAGTCCACTTTGCTTTTTTAAGTGATATTGTTCAAGAGACGATAATCTATACACGGCCTTAATGAACCATCCTTTTTGGCCACAAAGAAAAAACCGGCACCCAAGGGTGAAGAGGATGGTCTGATATGACCCTTCTCAAATGACTCCTTGATATAAGACCGCATATCGTCATGTTCAGGTACAGACAAGTTAAAAAGGCGACCTTTAGGAAATTTACTACCAGGCACTAATTCAATAGCGCAGTCATAGCTCCTATGGGGGGGCAAGGATGCAGATTTACTTTCGCTAAAACACTCAGAAAAAATAGTCAAAAAGTCAGGAACATCCTGAGCCTGGGGGGAGGCAGAAAAAACAGGAGTGTTGGTATTAACATATTGGCAGCCCCAACTGGTTACAGACACAGATTTCCAATCCAAAACAGGATTATGAGACTGTAACCAAGGGAAACCCAGTACGATAATGTCATGCAGATTATACAGCACCAAAAATTTGCAACTCTCCTGATGATCAGGTTCAACCCTCATTATCACCTGAGTAGAGAACTGAAGTTTATTCTCAGCCAAAGGGGTAGAATCGATCCCCAGTAGGGGAATAGACTTCCGTAGGGGTATCAAGGGAAACCCACAACGTTTAGCAAAATCAAAATCCATCAGGTTAATAGCTGCTCCCGAATCAACGAAAGCCTGAGCAGAAAATGTGGACAGGGAGCAAATCAGGGTAACAGTCAACAAAAATTTAGTCTGAACACTACCCAAGACAACTGAGCGTGCAAAACGTCTTCCCCGCTTAGGGCAGACTGAAATAGCATGAGAGGCATCACCACAGTAGAAACATAACCCATTGCGTTTTCGAAACTCATGACGCTGTGTCCCAGAAGCCACTCTATCACACTGCATGGGTTCAAAAGCTGGTTCACAAGTCAACACTATTCCACGCATACTTCTATGCTCACGCAAACGTCTGTCAATTTGAATCGCTAATGACATAGAATCATTGAGACCAGAGGGGACAGGGAATCCCACCATAACATCCTTTACATTCTCTGACAGACCCTTCCGAAAAAGGGCTGCCAAAGCATCGTCATTCCATTTGGTCAGGACTGCCCACCTTCGGAATCTCTGACAGTATAACTCAGCGTCCTCAAGCCCCTGATTTAATGCCAACAAGGCTTTTTCAGCTTGATCAGTGACATTAGGCTCATCGTACAATAACCTCAGAGCCTGAAAAAATGCATCAACATTACTCAAAACAGGATCCCCAGGTGTCAGGGAAAAAGCCCAATCCTGAGGATTGCCGCGCAGGAGAGAGATGACAATTTGAACCTGCTGTGCTGCGTTCCCTGAGGACTTAGATTTCAAGGCAAAAAAACAACTTACAGTTATTTTTGAAATACAGAAATTTAGCTCGATCCCCTAAAAACAAATCTGGCATGGGAATCCTAGGTTCCACAACAGGCAACCCTGCAAGATAGGTATCAATACTCCGAACTTCAGTGGCAAGCTGATCCATGCGGCCAGACAACTGTGCAAACTCCATTGAGAGAAAAAAAAAATCCTCCTCAGCATTCAGAGAAACAGAGGGAAAAAAAAAAAAAAATCTCTGACAACTCTGACAATCTTCTTTTTTTTAACACTATTTTTCCCTTCTGTGAGTACCATACAAATATCAGTTTTTGGGCTGGTGATACTGTTATGATTTGGCAGCTGAGGAGAGCAGGCAAAAAAGGAAATACACCAGAGAGGTTGGAATCTATGGGATTGCAGTACCCTGACTAACCACCACAACTAAAGGCAGCCGTGGAGCGTACCTACGTTGGTCCTAGACGCCTCGTCACAGCCTGAGAAGCTAACTACACCTAAAGACAGAAAAAGGAAAACTATCTCCCCCAGAGCAGATCTCCAAAGAACATAGAAAGCCCCCAAACATGTAATGGCGGTTAGACAAGAGGAAAATACAGACACAGACAGAAAATAGTATGAGCAAATGTTGGGGCTCAAACTTCCTAAATAGAAAAGGATAGGAAGGACACTTACTGCAATCCCAAAAAACCCTGAAAAGTACCAACTCTACTAATTACAAAAACACCTGAGATCACACGACCTCTACCACCTAAATTAGTTCTCTGGTGTAACAAAACTAAACAGCAGCCACTGAAAAAACTGTAAAAGGCAAATGAACAAACAACAGTGGCTGAACTAAACTGAGAGGAGCACAAGCCCCGGAGGGGACCCGGCAGACCCCCACAGAAGTGCAGGACAAAATGCAAAAAGCAAGCACAAAAAACTAAAAGAAGAAAATGTCTTATCTGTTAGCAGAAGATGCAGGCACGAAACAGCAAGCTACAAAGTGAACAGGAATCAAAGATGAGACCAGAACAATTGATCACCGGCAACCTTGATGGGAGGGAACCTCCCTTATATAAGACCAGTCAGTAACACCTGATCGCCAATCCTCACAATCTTCATTGGATAGTTCAGTACTGTTTGTAACCACCAGAGGGAGCTTCTGCTCAGAATTCATTTCCAGCACATTCACAACATGCCACCATCTTATGACACCTCCTTGGCTGTCATATTGGGATACAGATTTTCAGGCGCCATCCGCATTTTGCCATGCATTTTCTTTCCAAATAATTTTTTTGCAGCACAACCACATCCTGCTAACTACACCAATTAAGGTGTAAGGGTAATGTAGTTCAGCATTCCTCTATGTCTCCAGCTTCTCTGAATAGCAGTAAAGCACTGCTATTCAAAGGTGCCAGGTAGTGACATCAACTCTCCTCAGAGCCGGCTCAATGCTTCTCTCAGCAAGAGCCAGCGGCTCTGATGAGAGTTGTCCTCACTACCAAGCACCTATGAATAGCAGGAACTTCATTGCTATTCACAGATGCCTGAGACATCAGGGAATTATGGATTACATCATACAAGCTTTGTGAGAACATTTTTGATAAAAAATTGGTGAACGAGGGATAGTGTTGGGGAGTCTTTAATTAAATAAACTATTTTTTTCTGTGTGTTTTCATTTTTTTATTACCGGGGGTGTCTGTTTAGACACCTTACCATTAGTAACCCCTGGGCTTGGTGCCAGTTGATATTACACAGCTGACATCAACCCCCAAAAATATTTTGGTGCAGCTATGGGCTTGTATTTTTAGGCAGGGAATGGCCCAATAACAATGGACCATCCCAGCTTGATAATATAAGCCTGCAGTTGTCTGCTTTACCTCGGCTGTTTATCAAAAATAGATTGATCCCACGTAATTTTTTAAATTAATTATTTCATGAATAGGTTTAAAAAAGGTTAGATTATCCTGTAGTGCCACATGAAAGGCACTAAAAGGTGCAACTTTCAATATTTAGGGGGTGAGGACAATAATCTAAGCTCTCGTACAACTGCTTCCTGAAGACAGTGTGCCTAGCATCTTATCACCATGTCTTCTTTAAACCCCATGATGTGATGCAGTCAGGGAACCGAGCTGGCGCTTGTGCACCCGAGACTCTTTATAGAGTAAAAGGCATGTCCAAGCACCCTGATGCTCTATCAAGTATCGGACAGTGGTGAGCATGCTCGCTCATCACTGATCCTTCCAAAACTTATTTGATTTATCTATCTATTGTATGTACCTATCTATCTATCTATCTATCTATCTTATTTTTCTATCTATTCTCTATTTCACTATAACTCTTTGGCTACAGAAGTCCTATTTTTTCAAATATATTCTTCAAATTGCAGACAAGTCAGTCAAATTATTGAGTATCTTGTCCACTAATAATATAATTAGACATTATTTTTTGTGCTACTATTTAAATCTTTTACCGTAGGTCTAAGTGCTGCTATGCCCCCGTCCACTTTAAGTACTCTATGTTATTTACATGTAGTATTACTATTTATTTGCTTACTGCAGGTTATTTGCTCATTTTGTTTATTGTCCACAGTGTGAATGTGCACCTACATTGCACTTGTACCATCATGTATTTTTCTTATTTCTCTGGTTTTGCTCTTTTTATTGTACTTTGTACAAACTCCGGTATGGCTCTCTCTTTTTTTACTTGGCATCTTGTATACATAGCTTTCCACCAAAAGGTGTCTTAACAGTCGGGTCTGGGTCCTATACTGCCCTCATTTATTTTGAGATCTGCTTACATCTAGTGAGTTGAAAAGAGTTATGTTCCTTCCCAATTGGGTACACCTTGTTGTTGTGGGATGGCTATTACTATTTTTTGATTGAAATAGTGTCAACTAAATACTTTTTTTTTTTACAATACTAAAGAGTATTTGCTCATTTTGTTTTTTTTTCTCCTAGGTTCTGTCTGTTAAACTGGCCACAGTGAGAATATGCACCTACCTTGCGATTGTACCAGCAAATGTTCTGGATTTTTTTTGTTTTCCTCTTCCACTAATGTGTAGTGAAAGTAACACTTCAGTAAGTTAACTGCAGAGCCCCACAATACTGAGTAGTGGCATGGTTTGTATCGGTGGTAGGTATTTTGCAACGTAAAATTTTAATTTCAGAAATTCTCAATAATTCAGAATTTGAGGTTCAAATTTACAGTTTCTGAAATTCACACTTTTTTGTTATTTTCAGCAATTTTTTTTTTTTAATTTATGAAATAAACTAAATTCAAGGCTGAAATGGTCTCACCTCTTAGTTGAATACAGACATAGCGTGGCATGCATAAATATCTATGTGGCACCACCATTACCTCCATTAGACTGCAATTTCAGTTACAATGGCATATAAACGTCTGCATGCCTCAGGTCACAATTACTGTTATTACAAACAGTTAAGCAAGTTAAAAATAAAATGATCTCTATAAGGCCTAAAGCTAAACATGACAAATTTCCTTTGTATTTTAGGTGTATTGAAAAAAATGACAGTATATATATATATATATATGTATATATATATATATATATATACTGTCATTTTTTTCAGTTTTAAAAATTACTAAAAGGAAAATGTGCAGATACAAAAGTTTTGTCTCCCTTCAAGATTTGTTTGCTCAGATAACTTTGACCAAGGTTTCAGACATTAATTAGATTGATAGGGTTATGACTTGTTCAATATCATAGTTAGGAAAGGCCAGGTGCTGCTTTAAAAAAACAGCGCACTCTAACAATGCGCCAAAGCACAGCAGCCATGGGTTCTTCTAAACGCCTGAATAGCACTTTGAAAATGAAAATGATGGAGATCCATAAAGGAGGAAAAAGCTATAAGAAGATAGCAAAGCGTTTCCAAAATGCCCTTTACTGAAAGCAAAACTTCAGTGATAGCTTCTTGTAGGATTGCTAGAGAGGCAAATCAGAACCCCCGCTTGACTACAAAAGACCTTTAGAAAGATTTAGCAGACTCTTGAATTGTGGCACATTGGTCTGCTGTTCAGAGACACCAGCACAAATATGGCATTCCTGGAAGAGTCATCAGAAGAAAACTTCTCCTGTGTCCTCACCATAAAATTCAGCATCAGAAGTATGCAAAAGAACATCTATACAAGCCAAATGCATTTTGGAAAAAAGTCCTGTTGACCGGTGAGGTTAACATACAGCTCAATGGCAAAAATGATCAATGGTATGTGTGGAGAAAAAAGGGCACAGAATTTCAGGAAAAGAACATCTCAACAATTATTAAGCATGGGGGTGACTAAATCATGCTTTGGGGTTGAGCTGCAGCCAATCACATGAGTAACATTTCACAGGTAGAGGGAAGAATGGATTCAATGAAATTTCAACAAATTCAAGATGCAAACATAGCATCATCTGTAAAAAATCTGAACTTGAAAAGAGGATGGCTTCCATAAATGGATAATAATCCTAAATACAAGTCAAAATCAACAATAGACTACATCAAAAGGCGCAAGCTGAAGGTTTTAAAATGGTCCTCACAGTCACTTCATCTGAACATTATTGAAAATCTTTGGCTAGACCTCAAAATAGAAGTACATGTATGATGACCCAGGAATCTCACAGAATGGGAAGAATTTTCAGAGGAAGAATAGCTGAAAATCTTTCAAACAAGAATTGAAAGACTATTGACTGGCAACAGAAAGCGTTTACAAGCTGTGATACTTTCAAAATAGGTTGCTACTAGGTACTAACTAACTTTTGCATTGGTCCATTTTCTTTTTGTAATTTTTAAAATGTAAAAGATGAAAAAATATATATATTTTTACTTAAAATATAAAGGAAATGTGTCATTTTTAATGTTAGGTCTTTTAGAGACCATTTCATCTTCAACTTGCTTAACTGTTCTCAATTACAGTTTTTTTGACAAGGGGGGCCCAAAATTTTAAATTCCACTGTTAATGCCTTAAGGTGTAATTCTCTCAGTCTGTCAAACATTTAATAAAATATTAACAAACACAAGATGAGGTGACAGTGGTAGTTGTACTTAACAGCGTTATTTGATTCTATAAATGTATGCTATTATATAGTATAACAATTTAATTGTAACAGCTTTGTACAAGATGTTAAGCTAATTAAAAATAGACCCAAGGGTGTTTAATGTAATATAATGTCAGTAAATTGTATTTTTTGGCTGGTGTCTAAATTTAATTTACGTTTATAATTCTGAAATTAATAATTAAGTAAGAAATGGCAGCTAACACTGCGTTATTTAGAATTCCTCAACAACTTTTATAAAGAAGTTGATATTGCTTAGCAACAAATCTACAATGGAGCTTTTCTTTTCTAGGAACATCTGTGTTAGGGCTGGCGGAACGCACCAAATAAATATAAATAATAGGTGCGTTCGCAGCCCGGGGTCCACCTGCAGGCAGAGCCTGCTGCTAGTAAGATGGCACAATATGGCGGTATAATCGATCTCTGCTACTCCACAGAGTCGCAGATATAGAAGCTGTGGCTCTATATGGTGGTAAGAACGAACTCTGTTACTCCACAGAGTCGCTGTGGTAGAGACTATGTCCTGTTAATCTCACAGGAACACACAGATCACTGCAGAGCGAATAGCAGTCGGTGGTCATGCAAACAATAACGCAAACAACCAACTCCTCACCGGAGTAGTCGGTGTTCTAGAGGATATTTCAGCCAAGCCCTGAACACGTGTATACAAAAACTCCTCACCGGAGGTGCCGGTATGCTAGGAGCTTATTTCAGCCGAGCCCTAGCCACATGCATTCTTGACCACACTGGCGCAAAGCACATAACATAATTGATACTAGCGCATGGCAGTGCGGCCATGCAAACCTTTTATAGCAGCATCTACAAGGCCTTCCAGAAAAGGACCAATGAGAAACTGTTTCAGAACACAAGCAGTTTCAGGACCTTCCTGGCGGACCAATAGGATTTGCTGCAGTACCTGAGCATGTGACCCCTGATCTCCAATTAGAGATCTTACCCTGGGCATGCTCAGAATGGGAAACGCAGGACTTAGTCCCAAAGACGTCTGCTCACCGCTGACCAGTACTGGCTACAATAGCAGAACCTGGAGAGGCAACAGTAATCCTCTGCACAGTATTAGACTGGGCGAGACGCTTGGACCGACATCTCTGCTGAGCAGAGTCCACTGTGGCAGGAGACGGATGGGAGACTGCAGCGGGGATGGTTCGAGATTCCCCTTGTGCAGAAGTGGGAACTCGACCCCTAACATCACCCCTCCATGGCCCCACCTTTCTTGGGCCTCGCTAAGCTCGAAGGCAGCAATGAGCTGCGGAGCCTGAATATGCTCGGCAGGCTCCCAGGACCTATCCTCAGGCCCATAACCCCTCCAATCCACCAAATAAAACTTTTTGCCACGTACCACCTTGCACCCCAAAATTGCATTCACCTCATAGTCGTCCGTAGACGAACCTGATGTCCCGGCAGATAACTTGCAAAACCGGGACAAGTATACGGGTTTCAGGAGGGAGACATGGAATGTGTCGGTGATACCCAGGTGTGGCGGAAGGGCTAGGCGATAGACTACAGGATTGACCTGTTCGAGGACCTTGAAGGGACCCAAGAAGCGAGGAGCAAACTTAGTGGACTCTACTCGCAGCCTGATGTTACGGGCAGAGAGCCACACTAAGTCGCCAGGGGCAAACGTCGGAGCGGGGTGCCGATGAGCGTCGGCGGTGTACCTCATCCTCTCCTTGGAAGCCTGAATGGCATCTTGGGTGCGGTCCCAAATGTCCCAATCCTCCACAGCCCAGGCTGCCACCCTGGAGTCGGCGGAAGCCACGGTTATGGGCACCGGTACCTGCGGCTGCTGGCCGTAATTTAAGAGGAATGGGGTCTGTCCGGTGGAGTCAGCCACAGCATTGTTTAGCATGAACTCCGCCCATGGGAGCAAGGATGCCCAGTCATCCTGCCTGGCAGAGACAAATGTCGCAAGTATGTGACCAAGGTCTGGTTGGCCCTCTATACCAACCCATTCGTCTTGGGATGATATGCAGAGGAGAGATTTAACTCAATGCAGAGTATACGACACAGCTCTCTCCAGAACCGAGACGCAAATTGGGGACCTCGATCGCTGACAATCTTGTCTGGCATACCATGTAGACGGAAGATATGTCTAATAAATAATGCTGCCAAAGCAAATGCAGAAGGTAACCGTGGTAGCGGCACCAAGAGCACCATTTTGGAGAAGTGGTCGGTGATCACCCAAATAATGGTGCAACGCCGAGACTTGGGTAAGTCCACCACAAAGTCCATCCCGACCATCTCCCATGGCCTGTCTGCCACCGGCAAAGGGAAAAGTAACCCAGCTGGCCGTTGTTGAGGGGACTTGTTCTTGGTGCAGGAGACACACGTCTGAATATATTCCCTGACGTCACAGACCATATGTGGCCACCAGTAAGCACTCGCCAATAACTCAGTTGTCCTCTTTGCCCCAAAGTGTCCACCTGCCCTGGACGAGTGTGCCCAAGAGAGTACCTCTGGTCACAAACAAGTGGGCACAAAAGTCTTGCCCGGAGGCACAGACTCTAGCGAAATCGGGGCTACCGTTCTCAGGCTTTCTTCGGAGATAGTAAGCCGAGGCTCCTCATCCTCCTCCTCTGAGGACACTAGGGAGCGAGAGAGAGCATCGGCCCGAATATTCTTCTCACCGGAGAGAAAATGGAGGGTGAAGTGGAACCGAGAGAAGAACAGGGACCTTATAGCCTGGCGAGAATCTAGCCGCTGAGCAGTTTGCAGAAACACCAAGTTCTTGTGGTCAGTGAAGACTTGAAAGGGAAAACGAGCCCCTCCAGAAGATGTCTCAACTCAGAGAAGGCCAACTTCATTGCCAGCAACTCCCTGTCCCCGATGGAATAATTCCTCTCTGGTGGTGTAAAGGTTTTAGAAAAGAAGAAGCAGGGATGCTTCCGACCTTGAGCATCCTTTAGATAAAGGACTGCTCCAGCACCAACAGAAGAGGCGTCCACCTCTGAAATAAACGGCTTATCAACATCGGGGCGATGTAATATGGGAGCACTGGCAAAATGCAACTTGATGTAAGAGAACACCTTGGGGAACTCCTCAGACCACAAACTTGGGATTTGCTCCCTTCTTGGTGAGGGCTACCAAGGGAGCTACCAAAGTCGAGAAATGGGGAATGAACTTGCGTTAATAATTAATGAACCCCATAAAGCGCTGCACCGCTTTAAGAGAATGGGGTTCTTGCCAGTCCATTACAGCCTGTAATTTGGCAGGATCCATAGCCAATCCCTGGGCGGAGATGATATAGCCCAGGAATGGTAAAGACTCCTGCTCAAACATGAATTTCTCTAGCTTGGCATAGAGGGAGTTTGCCCATAAGAGGTCATAGACTCTGTTGACATCCCTCCGGTGAGAGTCTATATCTGGTGAAAAGATGAGAATATCATCCAGATAGACTACTACAGAGGTGGAGACCATATCCCGGAAGATGTCATTGACAAAGTCTTGGAAAACAGCGGGAGCATTACAAAGCCCGAATGGCATCACAAGGTATTCATAATACCCATCCCTGGTATTAAAAGCTGTCTTCCACTTGTCTCCTTCACGGATGCGAATTAGATTATAGGCACCACGTAGATCTAGCTTAGTAAATACCCTTGATCCCCGGAGCCTATCAGAGAGCTCAGAGATTGGGGGCAACAGGTACTTATTCTTAACGGTGATGGCGTTAAGACCCTTGTAGTCAATACAGGGACGTATTTCTCCGTTCTTCTACTGCATGAAGATGAACCCCGCCCCAGCTGGTGACACCGACTTCCTAATGAACCCTCTTGCCAGATTCTCCTGAATATACTGGGATATGGCCTCCGTCTTAGGAAGAGAGAGGGGATAGACTCTTCCCAGAGGAGGTTCGGCTCCAGGCAAGAGATCAATAGGACAGTCGTAGGGGCGATGAGGCGGAAGAGTCTCCGCCGCCTTCTTGGAGAAAACGTTTGTGTATGACCAACAACACTGGGGAAGAGGAGTAAGGTCTACGGGTATTTCTGTGGTGGTGACCTGAACGCATTCCCTGACACACCTGCCTCTACATGAATCACCTCAACCCAGTATCCTCCCAGAGGACCACTCAATATGGGGAGAGTGGTGACGGAGCCAAGGTATTCCTAGCAAAGCCTTGTCTATTCCCTCGGGAAGGACAAGAAAGGAAATACTCTCCTGATGAGAAGGGGACATAGATAAAGTGAGAGGGATAGTCTGGTGGGTGATTTGTGAGGGCAGAGTCGATCCATTCACTACTCACACAGTCACCGGTTTGGCGAGCATCACTTGAGGTATAGTGTGGCGGAGAGCAAAGGCAGAGGACATGAAATTCCCCTTGGCTCCAGAATCCACACAAAGCTTGGTGGTGAGAGTGGATGGACCTAAAGTAATTGTCCCTTTGAAGGACAACTTGGTGGAAAATGCCGCGGTGTCTAGTGAACCTCCTCCCAGGGTTACTAGACACCACTGTTTTCCTGACCGCTGTGGACATTTGTTGGCATAATGTCCTAACTGCTGGCAGATGTTACAAACCATGGGTACTCGAGCGGCCCGGGACTTAGGTCTCGCTTGAGAAACCTCCATGGCCTCATGGGAGTTGGACGCCTGACTGAAAGATTCTAGAGGTCTGGTGAAGGTGGGGGCCAGCCGGAACCTCTGTCTACACTGGGACCGCTCCTACCTCCGCTAGTGAAAACGGAGGTCGATGCAGGTAGATATGGCGAAAAGCTTCTCCAGTGTGGTGGGAATCTCACTTGTAGCCAAGGCGTCCATCACATGGCCCGCCAGTCCTTTCTAAAACAAGGGAATGAGGACTTTATCTGGCCAGTCTAACTCCGAGGCCAGAGTCCGAAATTGGACAGCAAAATAGCTGACCAAGGACAAATCCTGTGAACTTGCCAGCAGTTGGAGTGCCGTATCATGGGTGACCTGAGGTCCCAGAAAGATCTTTTTTAGAGCCTCCAGAAAATGAGGAGCACTCCGCACCACACGGTCATCACACTCCCACAGCGGCGTGGCCCACTCCATCGCTCTGCCCGATAGGAGCGATATTACAAAACCCACTTTGTGCCTGATCCGTGGGGAAACTTGCAGCCAGAAGCTCGAGCTGTATAGAGCACAGACTCACGAATCTCCAACATTGCTTGCTGTCACCAGCAAAATTGGCTGGAAGTGGGAGGTGGGATAATGTAGGTGCAGAGGTGGCAGTGGACAAACTGGCAGCTGCCCCGCTAGCAGCCTGAACAGCGACTGTGGTAACATCCACAGCTGAGGTTGTGAGCTCAAGGGCCGCTGTAGATGCTGTTCCTCCGCCATTTTACTAGACAGACCCTGGCGCTAGTATTATGTTAGGGCTGGCGGAACGCACCAAATAAATATAATTAATAGGTGCGTTCGCAGCCCGGGGTCCACCGTGTAGGCAGAACCTAAGATGGCACAATATGGCGGTATAAGCGAGCTCTGTTACTCCACAGAGTCGCAGATATAGAAGCTGTTGCACTATATGGCAGTAAGAGCGAACTTTGTTACTCCACAGAGTCGCTGTGGTGGAGACTGTGTCCTGTTAACCTCACAGGAACACACAGATCACTGCAGAGCGAATAGCAGTCGGTGGTCATGCAAACAATAACGCAAACAACCAACTCCTCACCGAGTAGCCGGTATTCTATAGGCTATTTCAGCCAAGCCCTGAACACATGCATACAAAAACTCCTCACCGGAGGTACCGGTATTCTAGGGACTTATTTCAGCCGAGCCCTAACTGCATGCGTTCATGACCACACTGGCGTAAAGCACATAATATAATTGATACTAGCGCATGGCCATGTGGCCATGCAACCCTTTTATAGCAGCAGCTACAAGACCTTCCAGAACAGAACCAATGAGAAACTGTTTCAGAACACAAGAAGTTTCAGGACTAGTGTTGAGCGATACTGCTCGATATCTAAAAATATCGTATCGAAATGGTATCGCCGATATCACTAAATATCGTCGATATCCGATTCCGATACCGGAAGTCCAATGTAAGTCTATGGGAACCAAATATCGACATTAAAAAAAAAACATTCTTGCCTTGTTGGTTAATTGTACATGAAGGAAAACAACAAAGACTAATGTAGAATGTATTGGGGGAGGTTGAGGAGACAATAAAGGCATACATGTTTAACCCAATGCATTGGAATAGCATTAATATATTTTTTGGGGGAAATACGTTTGGATTGACTAACAAATTGACAATGTTGTTAACCTTTTTTCTATTTTGGCAAATATGTATGTTTCACAACTTCCATGCTCTTCACCTTTTTAACTTTTGCCAGTGCCACACTTTCTCCTTCATAATCTTCAGCAGCAGCATCATCTTTCTCATCAAATTATTCTTCATCTTCACCTTCTTAATCTTCTTCTTAAACTTCTTGCTATTCATGTTTTTGTTTACATTACTCATATTGTTATTATTAAACTAATTAATCTTCTTGATATTCAAATTCTTCATCTTCTTCCTCTTCATCTTCTTCATCATATTCTTATTTGTGACAGAGATTCCTGTACGTGTAATCTGTAAAAGTATGAATTGTTCATCCTTCCGTTCTTGCTGTCACAAAAGATTTAAATTACAACAGTATTTGTCTGTGTTCAGTTTAGCCTGCAGCAGCAGCAGGCATTTTCCAGGGGCACCACGAGGAGGAACGGACTCACCCCCATACACTGCTTAGTCTTCTTCTGCTTAGAATTTAGAGCATATATTTTGCTCTTCATTTTGGTCTTATACTTCATGTTCTTCTGCTTTTTGATCTTTTGCTTATTGTTCTTCTGTCTCTTGTTCTGTATCTTGTAGTTTGTCTTAACCTTCTTTGTACTGTTGGTGATCTTCTTCTGGGTAATCTTTTATTTTTTCTTTGTGATGGTGTTCAGGCTGGTTGGCTTCATGCTCGTCGTCCTTGTTGTCGTCATCTTCTTCTGGGTGGTCTTTAAGGTCGTCTAATTTCCGAGAAACAGCTGACGTTACTGGAACCCTGACGGGTATCAGATGGAGCAAGAGACAATGGAAGTAACGAGGACCAGCTGACTGTGCTGAAACACGGACGGGTAGCAGAAGGAAAAGAGGCAATGTCACAACTGAGTACCAGCTGACGTTACTTTGACACGGTTACTAAGCAGGAGGTACCTGTGCTCCAAAGCACTACCAAGGACCAGCAGACGTTGCTGAAACTCGGATACGGAGATGGAGGCACCTAGGCCAAAAGCACTGGGGAGTACCACTTGACGGTACTGGACCCCGGACGGGTAGCAGAAGGAAAAGAGGCAATGTCACAACTGAGTACCAGCTGACGTTACTGTGACACGGTTACTAAGCAGGAGGTACCTGTGCTCCAAAGCACTACCAAGGACCAGCAGACGTTGCTGGAACTCGGATACGGAGATGGAGGCACCTAGGCCAAAAGCACTGGGGAGAACCACTTGACGGTACTGGACCCCGGACGGGTAGCAGAAGGAAAAGAGGCAATGTCACAACTGAGTACCAGCTGACGTTACTGTGACACGGTTACTAAGCAGGAGGTACCTGTGCTCCAAAGCACTACCAAGGACCAGCAGACGTTGCTGGAACTCGGATACGGAGATGGAGGCACCTAGGCCAAAAGCACTGGGGAGAACCACTTGATGGTACTGGACCCCGGACGGGTAGCAGAAGGAAAAGAGGCAATGTCACAACTGTGTACCAGCTGACGTTACTGTGACACGGTTACTAAGCAGGAGGTACCTGTGCTCCAAAGCACTACCAAGGACCAGCAGACGTTGCTGGAACTCGGATACGGAGATGGAGGCACCTAGGCCAAAAGCACTGGGGAGAACCACTTGACGGTACTGGACCCCGGACGGGTAGCAGAAGGAAAAGAGGCAATGTCACAACTGAGTACCAGCTGACGTTACTGTGACACGGTTACTAAGCAGGAGGTACCTGTGCTCCAAAGCACTACCAAGGACCAGCAGACGTTGCTGGAACTCGGATACGGAGATGGAGGCACCTAGGCCAAAAGCACTGGGGAGAACCACTTGACAATACTGGACCCCGGACGGGTAGCAGAAGGAAAAGAGGCAATGTCACAGCTGAGTACCAGCTGACGTTACTGTGACACGGTTACTAAGCAGGAGGTACCTGTGCTCCAAAGCACTACCAAGGACCAGCAGACGTTGCTGGAACTCGGATACGGAGATGGAGGCACCTAGGCCAAAAGCACTGGGGAGAACCACTTGACGGTACTGGACCCCGGACGGGTAGCAGAAGGAAAAGAGGCAATGTCACAACTGAGTACCAGCTGACGTTACTGTGACACAGTTACTAAGCAGGAGGTACCTGTGCTCCAAAGCACTACCAAGGAACAGCAGACGTTGCTGGAACTCGGATACGGAGATGGAGGCACCTAGGCCAAAAGCACTGGGGAGAACCACTTGACGGTACTGGACCCCGGACGGGTAGCAGAAGGAAAAGAGGCAATGTCACAACTGAGTACTAGCTGACGTTACTGTGACACGGTTACTAAGCAGGAGGTACCTGTGCTCCAAAGCACTACAAGGACCAGCAGACGTTGGTGGAACTCGGATACGGAGATGGAGGCACCTAGGCCAAAAGCACTGGGGAGAACCACTTGACGGTACTGGACCCCGGACGGGTAGCAGAAGGAAAAGAGGCAATGTCACAACTGAGTACCAGCTGACGTTACTGTGACACGGTTACTAAGCAGGAGGTACCTGTGCTCCAAAGCACTACCAAGGACCAGCAGACGTTGCTGGAACTCGGATACGGAGATGGAGGCACCTAGGTCAAAAGCACTGGGGAGAACCACTTGACGGTACTGGACCCCGGACGGGTAGAAGAACGCACCCATGAAAATGTAAGTTGACAGTACGCAAGCCGTCCGCAGTTACCGAATCACACAGTCCTACAGTGGCTGGTTATCCTATTGTCACAATGGAAACCGGCTTTATTTACATATCCCATAGCACACATAGGAATCACCTAAACTGCAGGCACCATAGAGTCGGCTAACCCGAATGCAACACGACAGCACAACTTATTGGAGGATAATTGACGTTCACACTGCCAGGAAACAGCTGTCGTGCTGTAACCAGGCTGGCCAGGAGTCAGTACCCCTGCCAATTACTTACGAGCAACAAATGGCGGTGTTGTAGCCCAGGGAGTAGAGTTCAGGTGGTAGAAAGATGAACATAACAGGAGACATGGAAAACGTTGCCAAACAGTTATTTAATCTGAAAACGGACAGGCAAATTCAGGTGAGATCCATGCCTTGTTCATTTTCAGAAAAGTAAGCCGGTCTACATTCTCTGAGGATAGTCGCATGCGACGGTCTGTTACTACACCACCTGCAGCACTAAAGACACGCTCAGATAATACACTGGCAGCAGGGCAAGCCAGCACCTCCAATGCATACTGGCTAAGCTCTGGCCATGTATCCAACTTAGAGACCCAAAATTTGAAAGGGGAAGAGGCATCTGGGAGTACACTTAGAGGGAAAGCCAAGTAGTCTGTCACCATCTTACAGAAACGTTTCTTCCTGGTGACTGGAGCCGTCTCGGATGGTGTAGACCTTGCTGGCGCTGTCACAAAACGTTGCCACATTTGTAACATACAGTTCTTGCCCTGTGCAAAGCCGCTGCTTCTGCTCCCTCTTGTTGTAGAGGTGTCTACACTGCCTCGACGCACAGAGCTGCTTTGTAAAGCAGTAGCAGCAGCAGCAGCTCTCTCGGCTGGAATGTACAACAGTATGGATTGCACCAGTGTGTCTTGGTACTCCTGCATTTTACGGTCCCGGTTCACCGGTGTGATGAGGGTTTGTAAGTTGTCCCGGTAGCGAGGGTCTAGGAGGGTGTACACCCAATAATCTGACGTGCTGAGAATGTGGGCGATGCGGCGGTCGTTTCTCAGGCACTGAAGCATGAAATCAACCATGTGCTGCAGACTCCCAACTGGCCAACAAAGGCTGTCCTCTGGAAGAGGCGTCATCTCTGCCTCCTCTGCATCACCCCACCCTCGCTCTACATACTGACTACAGCGTTGTGTACCTCCCTCTGTAGGGATTTCTTCCTCATCCATTGACTCCTCCTCACAAAGTGAGCCCTACCCAGCCCTTTGTGAGGAACCACGTTGCGCTGACTGTCCTGAAGGTAATTGAATTTGTGACTCCTCATCCTCCACCTCTTCCAAAACCTCTTCCTTTAGTGCTTTCAGTGATTTCTGAAGCAGGCAGATAAGGGGGACAGTCATGCTGACTAGTGCATCATCTGCACTCGCCATCCGCGTTGAGACATCAAACGCACGCAAAACGTGGCAGATGTCCTTCATAGAGGCCCACTCAGTAGTGGTGAAGTGTGAACGGCGAAAATTGCGAGTTGATTGCGCCTGTTGCAGCTGATACTCCATTACTGCTGGCTGCTGCTCACACAACCGCTCCAACATATGTAACGTGGAATTCCACTTGATGGGTACGTCACATATGATGCGATGTTCAGGAAGGCAAAATCTTACTTGCAGAGCTGCAATGCGCGATCTGGCCATGCTGGAACGTCGCAAGTGAGCGCACTCTAGGCGGACCTTGTGCAGCAGTGCATCAAGATCTGGATAGTCCCTCAAAAAACTCTGCACGACCAAGTTGAGCACATGTGCCAGACATGGTATGTGAGTGAGGTTGCCAAGGCCCAGAGCTGCCACCAGATTTCGGCCATTGTCACACACTACCAAGCCTGGCTGGAGATTAGCTGATAAAAACCACACGTCGCTCTCCTGCTTGATGGCATCCCAGAGCTCCTGCGCTGTGTGGCTTCGATTTCCCATGGGAATTAATTTCAGGACGGCCTGTTGACGTTTGTCCACGGCTGTGCTCATATCGATCGCAACAGGTAAGCGTTCACGGGTCCATGTGGAGGTAGACCGTGACGGCTCGTGCAGCGATGATTCTGAGGAACTGGAGTAGGAGGAGGAATCAATGTGCACAGACTGGATTCCTGCAATCCTTGGAGTTGGCAGAACACGTACAGCGCCACTGGCAAGATCTGTACCCGGCTCCACAACATTGACCCAATGGGCAGGGAGGGAAAGGTATCGTCCCTGGCCATGGGTACTGGTCCACGCATCGGTGGTCAGGTGGACCCTGCTACTGACGGCGTTTAGTAGCGCATGTTTAATGTTTCCCTCGACATGTTTTTGCAGAGCAGGGACAGCTTTCCTGCTGAAATAAAATCGGCTTGGCACATTATATTGTGGGACTGCCAATGCCATAAAGTTCCTGAAACTGTCAGTCTCCACCAGCCTGAATGACAGCATTTCAAGGGACAGGAGTTTTGCAAGGCCAGCATTCAGAGCCTGTGCTCGTGGATGGTTTGCCGAGTATGGCCGTCTTTTATCCCATGCCTGTGTTACCGACGGCTGTTTTTTGTTCTGGGACTGTGACGATGACTGTGAACTTGCTGCAGTGGGTGGAATAACAGTTTGTCTATGGACAACAGTGACCGAGGTTCTTCCATGGAGATCCTGTGAGGAAGCCGAACCAGGTGTGTGAGAGCTGGAGGTATATGCTCGAACATGACCTAAAGATGTAGGTGCTGCTGTAGGTTGGCCTACATCTCCAGTGTGTCTTTGTAACTCAGCTACGTGCTTTGTCCGTACATGTTTCCACATATTTGTGGTATTCAGGTTCCTGATATTTTTACCTCTTTTAACTTTTTGCTTACACAGCTTGCATTGAACATAGCAAATATCAGATACAAGTCTGTCAAAAAAGGACCACGCAGTGCAAGACATGGGAGCGCCAATTTTGACATTTTTAAGAGAACTGCTCCCAACAGGTGCCAAACTGGAGGCTACAGGCAAGCGAGTCTGCAGCCTACCTCTCCCTCCTCTTTGTACCGTTGGGACAATCTCTTCCTCAGAGCTGCTCCCACCACCTTCCTTTTGCTCACGCCATGTTGGGTCTCAGACTTCATCATCTCCACTACCCTCTTCCAACACCTGCTGCTGTTGGATGGTCTGGGCAGCACCATGCTCCACAAAACCTGGCACCTGAGTCTCATCATCATCATAAGATGCGTTCTGCGGTGTGCTGTCCATCGGCACTGGCTCACCCGCCTCTTCAGATTGAGAGAGACACAGTTGTTGCGCATCACTGCATACTCCCTCTTCTTCAAATTGCAGAATGCTGCTTGCCTGTGCCCGTGTTTGCGAGCCAACAGATTCTGAGAACAGAAGCAGAGACTCAGCTGGCTCCAGTACAGAACTCTCTGACTGCCTGGGCAATTTGACAGGCGGTGAACAGACAGATGGTTGCTCAACAGTGTTGTGTTCCTGAGAGGAGGTGGAAGGAATTGAAGTCGATGCATTGGCTGCCATCCAACCAACAATGGCTTCAATTTGTTCTTCCCGCAGCAGGGGGGCACGCCGAGCTCCTACCAAAGTGCGCATGAAGGAACGCTCACGGGGAAAACTGGTGGATGCTGTGTCACTTTGGGCGGCAGCAGCCACAGAATCCCCACGTCCTCTCCCTGCTGAAACTCCACGGCCACGACCACGTGCCTTACTCACTGACTTCTTCATCTTGGTAGATTGATAAAGAAAGTCAGAAAAGTTATAAGGCCTAAGTGTGGTTATTACGCAGAGACTGAAGTGAACACTGAAACACAACTGTTCACAATCTGTGAAAGGCTACTCCTTTGTCTACTTCTATAGTGTTTGCAACCAATGTATTGGATACGGATGGAAGCGCGTCACACTAATAGATTATATTTTAAATGGAATGGAGCAGAACCAATTGGAGATAAATGAAAAGGATGAGGCACTGAGACACGCTCAGCAGAGTACAAGCAGCAGTGCTTGAACAAGTAACTGGAGCGTGATGTGCACTCAAAAAATAAAAAACACAGACTGAAGTGAACACTGAAACACAACTGTTCACAATCTGTGAAAGGCTACTCCTTTGTCTACTTCTATAGTGTTTGCAACCAATGTATTGGATACGGATGGAAGCGCGTCACACTAATAGATTATATTTTAAATGGAATGGAGCAGAACCAATTGGAGATAAATGAAAAGGATGAGGCACTGAGACACGCTCAGCAGAGTACAAGCAGCAGTGCTTGAACAAGTAACTGGAGCGTGATGTGCACTCAAAAAATAAAAAACACAGACTGAAGTGAACACTGAAACACAACTGTTCACAATCTGTGAAAGGCTACTCCTTTGTCTACTTCTATAGTGTTTGCAACCAATGTATTGGATACGGATGGAAGCGCGTCACACTAATAGATTATATTTTAAATGGAATGGAGCAGAACCAATTGGAGATAAATGAAAAGGATGAGGCATTGAGACACGCTCAGCAGAGTACAAGCAGCAGTGCTTGAACAAGTAACTGGAGCGTGATGTGCACTCAAAAAATAAAAAACACAGACTGAAGTGAACACTGAAACACAACTGTTCACAATCTGTGAAAGGCTACTCCTTTGTCTACTTCTATAGTGTTTGCAACCAATGTATTGGATACGGATGGAAGCGCATCACACTAATAGATTATATTTTAAATGGAATGGAGCAGAACCAATTGGAGATAAATGAAAAGGATGAGGCACTGAGACACGCTCAGCAGAGTACAAAACAGCAGTGCTTGAACAAGTAACTGGAGCGTGATGTGCACTCAAAAAATAAAAAACACAGACTGAAGTGAACACTGAAACACAACTGTTCACAATCTGTGAAAGGCTACTCCTTTGTCTACTTCTATAGTGTTTGCAACCAATGTATTGGATACGGATGGAAGCGCGTCACACTAATAGATTATATTTTAAATGGAATGGAGCAGAACCAATTGGAGATAAATGAAAAGGATGAGGCACTGAGACACGCTCAGCAGAGTACAAGCAGCAGTGCTTGAACAAGTAACTGGAGCGTGATGTGCACTCAAAAAATAAAAAACACAGACTGAAGTGAACACTGAAACACAACTGTTCACAATCTGTGAAAGGCTACTCCTTTGTCTACTTCTATAGTGTTTGCAACCAATGTATTGGATACGGATGGAAGCGCATCACACTAATAGATTATATTTTAAATGGAATGGAGCAGAACCAATTGGAGATAAATGAAAAGGATGAGGCACTGAGACACGCTCAGCAGAGTACAAGCAGCAGTGCTTGAACAAGTAACTGGAGCGTGATGTGCACTCAAAAAATAAAAAACACAGACTGAAGTGAACACTGAAACACAACTGTTCACAATCTGTGAAAGGCTACTCCTTTGTCTACTTCTATAGTGTTTGCAACCAATGTATTGGATACGGATGGAAGCGCGTCACACTAATAGATTATATTTAATGGAGAGCAGAAACCAATTGGAGATAAATGAAAAGAGAGGCTTGAGGGCACGTCAGCAGAGTACAACAGCAGTGCTGCAGAACAAGTAACTGAGCGTGATGTCACTCAAAAATAAAAAACACAACTGAGGAACACTGAACCAATGTTCACAATCTGTGAAGGCCTACACTTAGTCTACCCATCTATAGTGTTTGCAAACCATGTCTATGGATACGGATGGAAGCGCGTCCACTAATAGATTATATTTTAAATGGAATGGAGCAGAACCATTGAGATAAATGAAACAGATAGCACTGGCACACTTCGTCTCAGGTACAAGCAGCATGCTTGAAAAATACTGGAGCGTATGATTGCCATCAAAAAAAAAAAACACAGACTGAAGTGAACACTGAAACACCAACTGTTCCAATCTGTGAAAGGGTATCGCTCTGATCTACTATTAGCTTCTAGCAACCAATGTATTGGATTCGCAGTATGAAGCGCGTCCCTATGATTCAAAATATTTAACTGGCAATGGTAGAAACCAACTTGAGTAAATGAAAAGGATAGGCATTGAGACACGCTCAGCAGCTGTACAACAGCAGGCTTGAACACGTCAACTGAAGCGTGATGTGCACTCAAAAAATAAAAAACACAGACTGAAGTGAACACTGAAACACAACTGTTCACAATCTGTGAAAGGCTACTCCTTTGTCTACTTCTATAGTGTTTGCAACCAATGTATTGGATACGGATGGAAGCGCATCACACTAATAGATTATATTTTAAATGGAATGGAGCAGAACCAATTGGAGATAAATGAAAAGGATGAGGCACTGAGACACGCTCAGCAGAGTACAAAACAGCAGTGCTTGAACAAGTAACTGGAGCGTGATGTGCACTCAAAAATAAAAAAACACAGACTGAAGTGAACACTGAAACACAACTGTTCACAATCTGTGAAAGGCTACTCCTTTGTCTACTTCTATAGTGTTTGCAACCAATGTATTGGATACGGATGGAAGCGCGTCACACTAATAGATTATATTTTAAATGGAATGGAGCAGAACCAATTGGAGATAAATGAAAAGGATGAGGCACTGAGACACGCTCAGCAGAGTACAAGCAGCAGTGCTTGAACAAGTAACTGGAGCGTGATGTGCACTCAAAAAATAAAAAACACAGACTGAAGTGAACACTGAAACACAACTGTTCACAATCTGTGAAAGGCTACTCCTTTGTCTACTTCTATAGTGTTTGCAACCAATGTATTGGATACGGATGGAAGCGCATCACACTAATAGATTATATTTTAAATGGAATGGAGCAGAACCAATTGGAGATAAATGAAAAGGATGAGGCACTGAGACACGCTCAGCAGAGTACAAGCAGCAGTGCTTGAACAAGTAACTGGAGCGTGATGTGCACTCAAAAAATAAAAAACACAGACTGAAGTGAACACTGAAACACAACTGTTCACAATCTGTGAAAGGCTACTCCTTTGTCTACTTCTATAGTGTTTGCAACCAATGTATTGGATACGGATGGAAGCGCGTCACACTAATAGTTAAATTGCATGGAGCAGCAAGAATTACACTGAAGAAAAAAAAAAGAGTCTGTGAGTGACACGTGCAGATGCCTACAGACAGCGTTGCATGCAGAGCAAACTGCAGCGTCACCTGCACTCACACACACCTTGTAGAGCTGTTAAAACAACACTGCAGGCAAAAGGAAGCTTTACACAGCGGTTGGTGCTAGCCTGCCTACAGCACAGTACACTAAATCGCAATCTCTAACTGTCCCTCAGAGTCAGCACAGCAGCATTCTGTCCCTTACTGAATTCACAGCACAGTGACGCTAAAATGGCGGCGGCGCCTTTTATAGTGCATTCTGACATCATTTCAGCATCCAATCACAGACATGCCATTAGTTAACATGACCGCAGCAGTACAGGATGTGCCCACACTTCTTAGGATTCCTCATTGGCTGACTAAAATCACATTGCCTCGCAAAGAATTATGGGAACTTCCGATTCCGGTATTCGATAAGACGAAAATATCGAAACGAAGTATCGAAAGGTCGATACAGCTAATATCGGCCGATATCCGATATTTGCAGTATCGTATCGCTCAACACTATTCAGGACCTTCCAGTCGGACCAATAGGAGTTGCTGCAGTACCTGAGCATGTGACCCCTGATCTCCAATGAGTGATCTTACCCTGGGCATGCTCAGAAGGGGAAACGCAGGACGTAGTCCCAAAGACAAAGTAGAGTAGACTGACAGCACTTACTGCATTGGGGCGCTCGTATCAAAGCCAAGGAACCTTCTTGGACACCTCAATCAAAGTGCAGCAGAAGAAACAGCGCTCCATCCAGGTGAAATATTGTTCAAATAGCTTTATTCCGCCATATATCTGCGATGTTTCGACCCATAACAGGTCTTTTTCAGGCATGTTACAAATCAATCAAGGCTGGCCTTAAATACTCCTGGTGTCCACATTCCACCAATCATAGAAAGGTATCAGCCCACTCACAAATTATACAGCACATAATACAATCCATTACATAATATACAGAAAAATACACATAATACTATCATAGACAATCATATCTAATCATCAATCGCTTGCAAAGAATTCAACATTTAGATGGATCGCATAACGGACACATTAATAATAGCCCATTGTTGTTGCGTCCTCATCGTCATGGTAACCCTTCTCCAATGATCTTCTATATCCATCCTCCGTTCCCCTGATGTCTTCTCCAATACACCAATCACTACGATTGCACACCGTGGTGCTAAAAGATATTGTGACCAATCTATCACCACCTCCCAAAACTTTGTGTGTTTACATACCAATCACAGCGCTGCTGTTATTATGCCGAGGCCTAATCATCAGCGTCTTCCGCTCCAGAAGTACCGCCCCATATCATGTGACCAACAAAATCAAAACACTGTCAGATGGGAGCGCAGCGTCATCAGAGAGAGCCGTGTCACATGACCGCAACCCCAGCTCCGATGACAGCAGCGCATACCACATGATCAGTGAGTGTCATGTGGCTCACAGCAGCATAGCCGTTACCATAGCAGCACATATTGACCACATAGGTATAATCAAGAAATATACAATACAATTGTATTACTACATTAATTCCCCCAAAAAATTATATCAAAATAAACTATATAATCGAGGGACAGAAGGAGTAAATAGAACCCAGCATACCATAGTCATATTAAATAATTGCAAAAAATCTGAGATATTCATTATACACTCCTTGTGTCCATCGATCACAATATCAAGTACCTAAACAAAGAAAGAAAAAAGAAAAAAATTATAATCAAAATGACATCATATGTACCATATACCCAACACCCACTGAGAGACCCCAATAAGGAGGGGGTGCGACAAACACCCTCTAGATTATAAGGCTGTCAGGTTGAAATCTAAATTCAAACCCCTAGGTTGTAAAGAATCCAATATATAGATCCATTTCATCTCTTTCTTCTTTAATATCTTTATTCTATCACCCCCTCTCCTAAGAACAGGCACACTATCAATAACCCTAAACCTCAATTGGTTCACTGAGTGTTTACTTTCCATAAAGTGTTTTGGTATGGGCAATTCCGTCAATCCTGTCCTGATGGTACTTTTATGTTTACTAATCCGGGCTTTTACCTCCATAGTCGTTTCTCCCACGTAGACCAACCCACATGGGCACACAATCATATACACTACATAATCAGATGTACAGGTATATTTTTCTAGTGTGGGGGGGTACTGAGAAGGAATTGTCTGAGTTTCATGTACAGTCATGGCCAAAAGTTTTGAGAATGATACAAATATTAATTTTTACAAAGTCTACTGCTTCACTTTTTCTAATGGCAATTTGCATATACTCCAGAATGTTATAAAGAGTGATCAGCTTAACAGCAATTACTTGCAAAGTCAATATTTGGTTAGAAAATGAACTTTATCCCCCAAAACACATTTCAACATCATTGCAGCCCTGCCTTAAAAGGACCAGCTAACCTCTTTTCAGTGATTGCTCCATTAACACAGGTGTGGGTGTTGATGAGGACATGGCTGGAGATCAATCTGTCATGATTAAGTAAGAATGACACCACTGGACACTTTAAAAGGAGGCTGGTGCTTGGCATCATTATTTCTCTTCTGTTAACCATGGTTATCTCTAAAGAAACACGTGCAGTCATCATTGCAATGCACAAAAATGGCCTATCAGGGAAGAGTATCACAGCTAGAAATATTGCACCTCAGTCAACAATCTATCGCATCATCAAGAACTTCAAGGAGAGAGGTTCCATTGTTGCCAAAAAGGCTTCAGGGCGCCCAAGAAATACCAGCAAGCGCCAGGACCGTCTCTTAAAAGTGTTTCAGCTGTGGGATCGGGCTACCAGCAGTGCAGAGCTTGCTCAGGAATGGCAGCAGGCAGGTGTGAGTGCATCTGCACGCACTGTGAGGCGGAGACTCTTGGAGCAAGGCCTGGTCTCAAGGAGGGCAGCAAAGAAGCCACTTCTTTCCAGAAAAAACATCATGGACAGACTGATATTCTGCAAAAGGTACAGGCAGTGGACTGCTGAGGACTGGTGTAAAGTTATTTTCTCTGATGAATCCCCTTTTCATTGTTTGGGACATCAGGAAAACGCCTCATTCGGAGAAGACAAGGTGAGCGCTACCACCAGTCTTGTCTCATGCCAACTGTAAAGCATCCTGAAACCATTCATGTGTGGGGTTGCTTCTCAGCCAAGGGAATCGGCTCTCTCACAGTCTTGCCTAAAAACACAGCCATGAATAAAGAATGGAACCAGAATGTCCTCCAAGAGCAACTTCTCCCAACCCTCCAAGAGCAGTTTGGCTATCAACAATGCCTTTTCCAGCATGAAGGAGCACCTTGCCATAAAGCAAAGGTGATAACTAAATGGCTCAGGGAACAAAACATAGAGATTTTGGGTCCATGGCCTGGAAACTCCCCAGATCTTAATCCCATTGAGAACTTGTGGTCAATCATCAAGAGACGGGTGGACAAACAAAAACCTAAAAATTCTGACAAAATGAAAGCATTGATTGTGCAAGAATGGACTGCTCTCTGTCAGGATTTGGTCCAGAAGTTGATTGAGAGCATGCCAGGGAGAATTGCAGAGGTCCTGAAGAAGAAGGGTCAACACTGCAAATATTGACTTGCTGCATTAACTCATTCTAACTGTCAATATAAGCTTTTGTTACTCATATGTTTGCAATTATTATATTTCTGTCTGTGATAAAAACATCTGTCAAACACATATAAAAACCAGAGGGCAGCAGATCATGTGAAAATATAATATTTGTGTCATTCTCAAAACTTTTGGCCATGACTGTAGAGCTAAATCAGATTTATCCTGAGTTACAGTTTACTCTGACACATTCAGATGTACAGATACAATTTTTGGAAACTTTGGTGTATAAGGATGGTCAGAAACTTGGTACTGATATTTTCATTAAACCAACTGATAGGAATGGGTTATTGCATTTTGAGAGTAATCATCCAAGGAGGATGGTGAGTTCTTTACCATGGAGTAAATTACTAAGGGTTCGGAGGATAGTGGCTAATGATGAGATTGTGGATACTAGGTTGGAGAAAATGTGTATGAAGCTTTTTGCTAGAGGGTATCCTAAGAAGGAAGTCTATGAGTACAAGGGTAGGGCGTTGAACCTCCCACGAGAGGACACACGGGGTAGACATTTTTCTAGAAAATTATGTAAACGTATTCCCTTTGTTTCTACATATAACCCAGTGAGCAATCGTATTGGTAGGATTTTGAAGAAACACTGGTCTTTGTTACGTCAGGGACTAGCATTGGTTCCAGAATTTGAATCTCCTCCCTTATTGTCATATAGAAGAGGTCGTAATTTAAAGGATAGATTGGTAAAATCAGTTCTGGGCCCAGTCAAACTTTCTATACAAAGGACCCTAAGTGCACCTCGACATGGGAATTTCCCATGCCTAGGATGCACTTGTTGTAATAATTTGCTGAAGGGTGACTGTGTTTATCATCCTCTTACTTGGAAGAAGTTTATGCTTAAAAAGAGGTATACCTGCACATCTGATTATGTAGTGAATATGATTGTGTGCCCATGTGGGTTGGTCTACGTGGGAGAAATGACTATGGAGGTGAAAGCCCGGATTAGTAAACATAAAAGTACCATCAGGACAGGATTGACGGAATTGCCCATACCAAAACACTTTATGGAGAGTAAACACTCAGTGAACCAATTGAGGTTTAGGGTTATTGATAGTGTGCCTGTTCTTAGGAGAGGGGGTGATAGACTAAAGATATTAAAGAAGAAAGAGATGAAATGGATCTATATATTGGATTCTTTACAACCTAGGGGTTTGAATTTAGATTTCAACCTGACAGCCTTATAATCTAGAGGGTGTTTGTCGCACCCCCTCCATATTGGGGTCTCTCAGTGGGTGTTGGGTATATGGTACATATGATGTCATTTTGATTATAATTTTTTTTCTTTTATCTTTCTTTGTTTAGGTACTTGCTATTGTGATCGATGGACACGGAGTGGATATTGAATATCTCAGATTTTTTGCGATTATTTAATATGACTATGGTATGCTGGGTTCTTTTTACTCATTCTGTCCCTCGATTATATAGTTTATTTTGATATAATTTTTTTGGGGAATTAATGTAGTAATACAATTGTATTGTATATTTCTTGATTATACCTATGTGATCAATATGTGCTGCTATGGTAACGGCTATGCTGCTGTGAGCCACATGACACTCACTGATCATGTGGTATGCGCTGCTGTCATCGGAGCTGGGGTTGCGGTCATGTGACACGGCCCTCTCTGATGACGCTGCGCTCCCATCTGAGGCTATGTGCACACGTTGCGGATTCTTAGCTTACACAATACAACTCATTAAGGTCTATGAGATTCCGCAATGCTGTTCACATGCTGCGGGTTTTTCCGCGGCAGAATCGCATCGCGGGAGAATCCGCAGCATGCTCATTCTTTTTTGCGGAACCGCGGCGATTCCGCCGCCATAGGAATGCATTGAACCAATTACTTTCCGTATGTGGCTGTGCCCACCATGCGGAAAGTAAGTGGTTAATGTGCGGATGGTACCCAGGGTCTGGAGGAGAGGAGACTCTCCTCCAAGCCCTGGGTACCATATCAATGTAAAAACAATAATTAAAATAAAAAATAATGATATTCTCACCTTCCAGCGGCCCCCGCAGCTTTCCCGCCTCTCAGCGACGTTCCCGCCAATCGCGTTCCCAGGAGTCCTTTGCGAGATCACCCAGATGACGTAGCGGTCTCGCGAGATGCTACGTCATCGGGATGATTGTCGCAAAGGACTCCTGGGAACGGAACTTGCCGGGAGCGACGCTGAGAGGCGGGAAAGCTGCGGGGGCCGCCGGAAGGTGAGAATATCATTATTTATTATTTTTTTATTATTTTTACATTAGATCTTTTTACTATTGATGCGACATAGGCGGCATCAATAGTAAAAAGTTGGTCACACGAGTCAAACACTTGTTTGACTCGTGTGACCAACCTGTCAGATCGCTTGTAAAACGCTAGCATTCTGCAAGCTAATTACGCTTGCAAAACGCTAGTGTTTAGCGGGAATACACATACCTATAATATGCGGATTTCCCGCGGCAGGGAGGTGCGGAATTGCCGCGGAAATTTCCATGGCAATTCCGCAACGTGTGCACATAGCCTGACGGTGTTTTGTTTTTGTTGGTAACATGATATGGGGAGGTACTTCTGGAGCTAAAGACACTGATGATTAGGCCTCTGCATAATTACAGCAGCGTTGTGATTGGTATGTAAACACACAAAGTTTTGGGAGGTGGTGATAGATTGGTCACAATATCTTTTAGCGCCACGGTGTGCAATCGTTGTGATTGGTGTATTGGAGAAGACGTCAGGGGAACGGAGGATGGATATAGAAGATCATTGGAGAAGCGTTACCATGACGATGAGGACGCAACAATAATGGGCTATTATTAATGTGTCCGTTATGCGATCCATCTAAATGTTGAATTCTTTGCAAGTGATTGATGATTAGATATGATTGTCTATGATAGTATTATGTGTATTTTTATGTATATTATGTAACGGATTGTATTATGTGCTGTATAATTTGTGAGTGGGCTGATACATTTCTATGATTGGTGGAATGTGGACACCAGGAGTATTTAAGGCCAGCCTTGATTGATTTGTAACATGCTTGAAAAAGACCTGTTTGTTGTCGAAAAGTCGCAGATATATGGCGGAATAAAGCTATTTGAACAATATTTCACCTGGATGGAGCGCTGTTTCTTCTGTTGCACTTTAGTCCCAAAGACGTCTGCTCGCCGCTGACCAGTACTGGCTACAATAGCAGAACCTGGAGAGGCAGCAGTTATCCCTCTGCACAGTATTAGACTGGGCGAGACACTGGGACCGATGTCTCTGCTGAGCAGAATCCACTGTGGCCAGAGACGGATGGGAGACCACAGCGGGGATGGTTCGATATTCCCTTTGTGCAGAAGCGGGAACTTGATCCCTAACAATCTGTTTTTACTTTCTCATGCATTAAGTCAATCTGTAGGTGATGAATAAATTTGCTATAGCTACCTGGCCAACTCATTTTATGCTGTCAGTTTTGACAAAATTAATGGTATTAACCCCTTTACTCCATCCGACGTACTATTCCGTCCATGTGACCCTGGACCTAATTCCCATGGACGGAATAGTACGTCATGGGCGATCAGCTGCGCTCCCGGGGGGAGCGCAGCTGATCGCGGCCGGGTGTCAGCTGTTTATCACCGCTGACACCCAGCACTATGTGTCAGGAGCGGTCACGGACCGCTCCCGGCACAATAACCCCTGGCACACCGCGATCAAACATGATCGCGGTTGTACCGGGGGCTCAGGGTAGGATCGCGCAGGGAGGGGGCTCCCTGCGTGCTCCCCTGAGACCCTCAGAGCAGCGTGATGTGTCGCGCTGTTCCGAGGGTCCGTCCTCCCTCCAGGTCCCCGGATCCAAGATGGCGCCGGGGTCCTGCAGGGAGGCGGCTTCCTCAGCGCCTGCTGAGAGCAGGCGCTGAGGAAGCCTGCATTGATGCCAGAGCGATCGCTGGTGTGACAGAGTGCTGTGCACACTGTCACACCAGCGATCTGATAAAACACTGTGATGTCCCACCCTGGGACAAAGTAAAAAAGTAAAAATAATAAAAATAAAAAGTGGTAAAAAAAATCATAAAAAAAAAAAAATATTCCCCAATAAATTCATTTTTTCCTGTAAATAAAAAAAACAAAATAAAAGTACACATATTTGGTATCGCCGCATCCGTAACGACCCCCCCTATAAAACTGTCCCACTAGTTAACCCCTTTAGTGAACCCCTTAAAAAAAAAAAAAACTAAGCAAAAAATCAATGCTTTATCATCATACCGCCGAACAAAAAGTGGAATAACACGCGATCAAAAACACCGATATAAATAAACATGGCACTGCTGAAAACGTCATCTTGTCCCGCAAAAAATGAGCCAACATACAGCATCATCAGCGAAAAAATAAAAAAGTTATAGCTCGCAGAATAAAGCAATGCAAAAATAATAATTTTTTATATAAAATAGTTTTCATTCTATAAAAGTGCCAAAACATTAAAAAAATGATATAAATGAGGTATCGCCGTAATCGTACTAACCTGAAGAATAAAACTGCTTTATCAATTGTAGCCACACGCGGAACGGTATAAACGCTTCCCCCAAAAGAATTTCATGAATTGCTGATTTTTGTTCATTCTAACCTCCTTAAAATCGAAATAAAAAGCGATCAAAAATGTCACGTGGTCATAAATGGTACCAATAAAAACGTCACCTCGTCCTGCAAAAAATAAGACCTCACATGACTCTGTGGCCAAAATATGCAAAAATTATAGCTCTCAAAATGTGGTGATGCAAAAAACTATTTTTTGCAATAAAAAGCGTCTTTTAGCGTGACAGCTGCCAATCATGAAAACCCGCTATAAATAGTAAATCAAATCCCCCTTTATCACCCCCTTAGTTAGGGAAAAATAATAAAATAAAAAAAAATTATTTATTTCCATTTTCCCGCTAGAGTTAGGGTTGCGGCTAAAGTTAGGGTTGGCGCTAACGTTAGGATTATGGTTAGGGTTTAGGGTTCGATTTCCCGCTGCTGCACAAGGGGAGTCTCGAAACCGTCCCGCTGCGGTCTCCCATTCATCTTTTGCCCTAGATTACCGGCATAACCGGGGAGGAGTTTTGATTGCCGTATTCAGGGTATTGCGTTCAGACGCCATAGATTGCGGGTGACTCCCGCGAGGACATTAGCACATGATCACGCTTTATGTACGCTTAGCACTTAACTGTGTATCTGAGAGCCTTACAGGACACAGTGCTTTTTCTCAAGCGGCCCTGTGACGTAACAGGGTTCGCTTTCAACGCTAGTCAGCGCCCGAGCGTGTTTTCTTTGCCACTCAGTTGTGTCTAGTGAGTGCGCACACATCGCCATATAGCGTTGCGGCTCCTCTTCTAGCGGCTCTGTGGAGTAACAGAGTTCGCACTCATTGCCACAGCGCATTACGGCGTTTATGTTGGCAGCTCTGCGGGATAACAGAGTTTGCTTCTTGCGCCTTTTTGCCAGCAGCGGGCTTCGCCTGCACGGTGGACCCCGGGCTGCGAACGCACTTATTATTTATATTATTTTGTGCGTTTCGCCAGCCTTAACATAATATTAGCACCAGGGTCTGGCTGGTAAAATTGCGGACGACCAGCATCTGCAGCGGTATATCCAGCAGCTGGAGGGTAGGTTGGCGACTCTAGAGCGCACAACCTCAGCGGTGGATGTTACTGCAGTCGCGGTTCAGGCTGCTAGTGTGGCCGCCGCCAGTTTGTCCTCTGCTACCCCTGCTCCGACTATTTCCCGCCTCCCACTTCCAGACAAGTTTACCGGTGACAGTAAACAATGTCGGGGTTTCGTCAGTCAGTGCTCCATACATCTAGAGCTTCTGGCTGCACGTTATCCCATGGAGCGGGCGAAAGTGGGTTTTATCATATCCCTTTTGTCGAGCAGGGCGTTGGAGTGGGCAACGCCGTTATGGGAGCGTGATGATCATGTGGTGCAGAGTGCTCCTCTCTTCTTGGACACTCTTAAACAGGTCTTTTTAGGACCTCGTGTCACCCACGATATGGCTCTTCAATTGTTGGCTATCACCCAGAGTTCATCCATGGTCAGCCAGTTTGCCGTCCAATTTCGGACTCTGGTCTCTGAGCTGGATTGGCCAGATAAAGTCCTTATACCCGTGTACTGGAGGGGACTGGCAGACCATGTGAAGGACGCCTTGTCCACCAGGGAGATTCCTGCCACACTGGAGGAGCTCATTACCTTATCTACCCGCATCGACCTTCGTTTTCACGAGCGGACGTTGGAGCGGGCCCAGTGTAGGCAGAGGTTCCGGCTGGCGCCCACCTTCGCCAGACCTCTGGAATCTTCCATTCAGGGTCCGATTCCCCTGAGACCATGGAGATTTCTCGAGTGAGACCTAAGTCTCGGGCTGCTCGAGTATCTGTGACCTGTAATGCCTGCCAACAAATAGGGCATTATGCTAACAAATGTCCACGGCGGTCGGGAAACGACCGCGTCTAGTAACCATTGGAGGGGGTTCACTAGACACAGCAGTACACGCCTCCAAGTTGTCCTTTAGGGGGACAATCAATTTTGGCTCATCCACTTTAACAGTCACGCTTTGTGTGGATTCTGGAGCCGAAGGAAATTTCATGTCTTCTACCTTCGCTCTCTGCCACTCTATACCTCTGGTGATGCTCGCCAAACCCGTGACTGTTCGAGTAGTGAATGGGGCGACACTGCCTTCACCAATCACACATCAGACCATCCCTTTCACGTTGTCAATGTCACCTTCCCATCAAGAGATTATCTCACTTTTAGTCATTCCCGAGGAAATAGATGAAATCTTGTTAGGGATGCCCTGGCTCCATTTCCATTCCCCACACATTGAGTGGAACTCTGGGAGGATATTGGGTTGGGGTGAGTCATGTAAAGGCAGATGTATGAGGGAATGCATTCAGGTGGCCACTACAGAGATGCCCGCAGATTTTACTTCTCTTCCTAATTACTATTGGTCATATGCAGACGTATTCTCCAAAAAGGCTGCAGAAGTCCTTCCACCTCACCGTCCCTATGACTGTCCTATTGACCTCTTGCCTGGAGCAGAACCTCCTCAGGGACGGGTCTATCCCCTTTCTCTCCGGAGATGGAGACTATGTCCCAAATATCCAGGAGAACCTGGCGAGAGGATTCATTAGGAAGTCAGTGTCACCTGCAGGGGCGGGGTTCTTCTTTGTGCAGAAGAAGAACGGAGAATTACGTCCATGCATCGATTACAGGGGTCTTAATGCCATCACTGTTAAGAATAAATACCCGTTGCCACTGATTTCTGAGCTATTTGATAGGCTACGAGGGGCAAGGATATTTACGAAATTAGATCACTCAGTTGTGTCTAGTGAGTGCGCACACATCGCCATATAGCGTTGCGGCTCCTCTTCTAGCGGCTCTGTGGAGTAACAGAGTTCGCACTCATTGTCACAGCGCATTACGGCATTTATGTTGGCAGCTCTGCGGGATAACAGAGTTTGCTTCTTGCGCCTTTTTGCCAGCAGCGGGCTTCGCCTGCACGGTGGACCCCGGGCTGCGAACGCACTTATTATTTATATTTTTTTGTGCGTTCTGCCAGCCTTAACATTAGGGGTGTGTTAAGGTTAGGTTTGTGGTTAGGGGTGTGTTGGGGTTAGGGTTGGAGTTAGAATTGGGGGGTTTCTGCTGTTTAGGCACATCAGGGGCTCTCCAAATGTGACATGGCGTCTGATCTCAATTCCAGCCAATTCTGCGTTGAAAAAGTCAAACGGTACTCCTTCACTTCTGAGCTCTGCCATGCGCCCAAACAGTAGTTTACCCCCGCATATGGGTATCAGCGTACTCTGGACCACATGAGTTATTGTGCAATTTGTCCTATTTCTTCTATTACCCTTGGGAAAATAAAAAACTGGGGGCGACAAAATCATTTTTGTAAAAAAAAAATGATTTTTTTGTTTTCACGGCTGTATGTTATAAAACTTCTGTGAAGCACTTGGGGCTTCATAGCGCTCACCACACTTCTAGATAAGTTCCTTGTGGGGTCTATTTTCCAAAATGGGGTCACTTGTGGGGGTTTCCACTGTTTAGTAGTGTTGAGCGATACGATACCGCAAGTATCGGGTATCGGCCGATATTAGCTGTTTCGGCCTTTCGATACTTAGTTCCGATATTTTCCATATATCGTATACCGGAATCGGAAGTTCCCATAATTCTTTGAGAGGCAATGTGATTTTAGTCAGCCAATGAGGAATCCTAAGAAGTGTGGGCACATCCTGTACTGCTGCGGTCATGTTAACTAATGGCATGGCTGTGATTGGATGCTGAAATGATGTCAGAATGCACTATAAAAGGCGCCGCCGCCATTTTAGCGTTACTGTGCTGTGAATTCAGTAAGGGACAGAACGCTGCTGTGCTGACTCTGAGGGACAGTTAGAGATTGCGATTTAGTGTACTGTGCTGTAGGCAGGCTAGCACCAACCGCTGTGTAAAGCTTCCTTTTGCCTGCAGTGTTGTTTTAACAGCTCTGCAAGGTGTGTGTGAGTGCAGGTGACGCTGCAGTTTGCTCTGCATGCAACGCTGTCTGTAGGCATCTGCACGTGTCACTCACAGACTCTTTTTTTTTTCTTCAGTGCAATTCTTGCTGCTCCATGCAATTTAACTATTAGTGTGACGCGCTTCCATCCGTATCCAATACATTGGTTGCAAACACTATAGAAGTAGACAAAGGAGTAGCCTTTCACAGATTGTGAACAGTTGTGTTTCAGTGTTCACTTCAGTCTGTGTTTTTTATTTTTTGAGTGCACATCACGCTCCAGTTACTTGTTCAAGCACTGCTGCTTGTACTCTGCTGAGCGTGTCTCAGTGCCTCATCCTTTTCATTTCTCTCCAATTGGTTCTGCTCCATTCCATTTAAAATAAATATAATCTATTAGTGTGACGCGCTTCCATCCGTATCCAATACATTGGTTGCAAACACTATAGAAGTAGACAAAGGAGTAGCCTTTCACAGATTGTGAACAGTTTGTTTCAGTGTTCACTTCAGTCTGTGTTTTTTATTTTTTGAGTGCACATCACGCTCCAGTTACTTGTTCAAGCACTGCTGCTTGTACTCTGCTCAGCGTGTCTCAGTGCCTCATCCTTTTCATTTATCTCCAATTGGTTCTGCTCCATTCCATTTAAAATATAATCTATTAGTGTGACGCGCTTCCATCCGTATCCAATACATTGGTTGCAAACACTATAGAAGTAGACAAAGGAGTAGCCTTTCACAGATTGTGAACAGTTGTGTTTCAGTGTTCACTTCAGTCTCTGCGTAATAACCACACTTAGGCCTTATAACTTTTCTGACTTTCTTTTCAATCTACCAAGATGAAGAAGGCAGGGAGTAAGGCACGTGGTCGTGGCCGTGGAGTTTCAGCAGGGAGAGGACGTGGGAATTCTGTGGCTGCTGCCGCCCTCAGTGACACAGCATCCACCAGTTTTACCCATGAGCGTTCCTTTATGCGCAGTTTGGTAGGAGCTCGGCGTGCCCCCCTGCTGCGGGAAGAACAACTTGAAGCCGTTGTTGGTTGGATGGCAGCCAATGCATCGACTTCAATTCCTTCCACCTCCTCTCAGGAACACAACACTGTTGAGCAACCATCTGTCTGTTCACCGCCTGTCAAATTGCCCAGGCAGTCAGAGAGTTCTGTACAGGAGCCAGCTGAGTTTCTGCTTCTGTTCTCAGAATCTGTTGGCTCGCAAACACGGGCACAGGCAAGCAGCATTCTGCAATTTGAAGAAGAGGGAGTATGCAGTGATGCGCAACAGCTGTGTCTCTCTCAATCTGAAGAGGCGGGTGAGCCAGTGCCGATGGACAGCACACCGCAGAACGCATCTTATGATGATGATGAGACTCAGGTGCCAGGTTTTGTGGAGCATGGTGCTGCCCAGACCATCCAACAGCAGCAGGTGTTGGAAGAGGGTAGTGGAGATGATGAAGTCCGAGACCCAACATGGCGTGAGCAACAGGAAGGTGGTGGGAGCAGCTCTGAGGAAGAGATTGTCCCAACGGTACAAAGAGGAGGGAGAGGTAGGCTGCAGACTCGCTTGCCTGTAGCCTCCAGTTTGGCACCTGTTGGGAGCAGTTCTCTTAGAAATGTCAAAATTGGCGCTCCCATGACTTGCACTGCGTGGTCCTTTTTTGACAGACTTGTAGATGATATTTGCTATGTTCAATGCAAGCTGTGTAAGCAAAAAGTTAAAAGAGGTAAAAATATCAGTAACCTGAATACCACAAATATGTGGAAACATGTACGGACAAAGCACGTAGCTGAGTTACAAAGACACACTGGAGATGTAGGCCAACCTACAGCAGCACCTACATCTTCAGGTCGTGTTGGAGCCTCTACCTCCAGCTCACACACACCTGGTTCGGCTTCCTCACAGGATCTCCATGGAAGAACCTCGGTCACTGTTGTCCATAGACAAACTGTTATTCCACCCACAGCAGCAAGTTCACAGTCATCGTCACACTCCCAGACCACAAAACAGCCATCGGTACCACAGGCATGGGATAAAAGACGGCCATACTCGGCAAACCATCCACGAGCACAGGCTCTGAATGCTGGCATTGCAAAACTCCTGTCCCTTGAAATGCTGTCATTCAGGCTGGTGGAGACTGACAGTTTCAGGAACTTTATGGCATTGGCAGTCCCACAATATAATGTGCCAAGCCGATTTTATTTCAGCAGGCAAGCCGTCCCTGCTCTGCAAAAACATGTCGAGGGAAACATTAAACATGCGCTACTAAACGCCGTCAGTAGCAGGGTCCACCTGACCACCGATGCGTGGACCAGTACCCATGGCCAGGGACGATACCTTTCCCTCACTGCCCATTGGGTCAATGTTGTGGAGCCGGGTACAGATCTTGCCAGTGGCGCTGTACGTGTTCTGCCAACTCCAAGGATTGCAGGAATCCAGTCTGTACACATTGATTCCTCCTCCTACTCCAGTTCCTCAGAATCATCGCTGCACGAGCCGTCACGGTATACCTCCACATGGACCCGTGAACGCTTACCTGTTGCGACCGATATGAGCACAGCCGTGGCCAAACGTCAACAGGCCGTCCTGAAATTAATTTCCATGGGAATCGAAGCCACACAGCGCAGGAGCTCTGGGATGCCATCAAGCAGGAGAGCGACGTGTGGTTTTTGTCAGCTAATCTCCAGCCAGGCTTGGTAGTGTGTGACAATGGCCGAAATCTGGTGGCAGCTCTGGGCCTTGGCAACCTCACTCACATACCATGTCTGGCACATGTGCTCAACTTGGTCGTGCAGAGTATTTTGAGGGACTATCCGGATCTTGATGCACTGCTGCACAAGGTCCGCCTAGAGTGCGCTCACTTGCGACGTTCCAGCATGGCCAGATCGCGCATTGCAGCTCTGCAAGTCAGATTTCGCCTTCCTGAACATCGCATCATATGTGACGTACCCACCAGGTGGAATTCCACGTTACATATGTTGGAGCGGTTGTGTGAGCAGCAGCCAGCAGTAATGGAGTTTCAGCTGCAACAGGCGCAATCAACTCGCAATTTGCGCCGTTCACACTTCACCACTACTGAGTGGGCCTCTATGAAGGACATCTGCGACGTTTTGCGTGCGTTTGATGTCTCAACGCGGATGGCGAGTGCAGATGATGCACTAGTCAGCATGACTGTCCCCCTTATCTGCCTGCTTCAGAAATCACTGAAAGCACTAAAGGAAGAGGTTTTGGAAGAGGTGGAGGATGAGGAGTCACAAATTCAATTACCTTCAGGACAGTCATCGCAACGTGGTTCCTCACAAAGGGCTGGGCAGGGCTCACTTTGTGAGGAGGATGAGGAGGAGGAGGAGGAGTCAATGGAGGAGGAAGAAATCCCTACAGAGGGAGGTACACAACGCTCTAGTCAGTATGTAGAGCGAGGGTGGGTGATGCAGAGGAGGCAGAGATGACGCCTCTTCCAGAGGACAGCCTTTGTTGGCCAGTTGGGAGTCTGCAGCACATGGTTGATTTCATGCTTCAGTGCCTGAGAAACGACCGCCGCATCGCCCACATTCTCAGCACGTCAGATTATTGGGTGTACACCCTCCTAGACCCTCGCTACCGGGACAACTTACAAACCCTCATCACACCGGTGAACCGGGACCGTAAAATGCAGGAGTACCAAGACACACTGGTGCAATCCATACTGTTGTACATTCCAGCCGAGAGAGCTGCTGCTGCTGCTACTGCTTTACAAAGCAGCTCTGTGCGTCGAGGCAGTGTAGACACCTCTACAACAAGAGGGAGCACAAGCAGCGCCTCTGCACAGGGCAAGAGCTGTATGTTACAAATGTGGCGAATTTTTGTGACAGCGCCAGCAAGGTCTACACCATCCGAGACGGCTCCAGTCACCAGGAAGAAACGTTTCCGTAAGATGGTGACAGACTACTTGGCTTTCCCTCTAAGTGTACTCCCAGATGCCTCTTCCCCTTTCAAATTTTGGGTCTCTAAGTTGGATACATGGCCAGAGCTTAGCCAGTATGCATTGGAGGTGCTGGCTTGCCCTGCTGCCAGTGTATTATCTGATCGCGTCTTTAGTGCTGCAGGTGGTGTAGTAACAGACCGTCGCATGCGACTATCCTCAGAGAATGTAGACCGCTTACTTTTCTGAAAATGAACAAGGCATGGATCTCACCTGAATTTGCCTGTCCGTTTTCAGATTAAATAACTGTTTGGCAACGTTTTCCATGTCTCCTGTTATGTTCATCTTTCTACCACCTGAACTCTACTCCCTGGGCTACAACACCGCCATTTGTTGCTCGTAAGTAATTGACAGGGTACTGACTCCTGGCCAGTCTGGTTACAGCACGACAGCTGTTTCCTGGCAGTGTGAACGTCAATTATCCTCCAATAAGTTGTGCTGTCGTGTTGCATTCGGGTTAGCCGACTCTATGGTGCCTGCAGTTTAGGTGATTCCTATGTGTGCTGTGGGATATGTAAATAAAGGCTGTTTCCATTGTGACAATAGGACAAGCACCCACTGTAGGACTGTGTGATTCGGTAACTGCAGATGGCTTGCGTCCTGTCAACTTACATTTTCATGGGTGCGTTCTGCTACCCGTCCGGGGTCCAGTACCGTCAACTGGTTCTCCCCAGTGCCTTTGGCCTAGGTGCCTCCATCTCCGTATCCGAGTTCCACCAACGTCTGCTGGTCCTTGGTAGTGCTTTGGAGCACAGGTACCTCCTGCTTAGTAACCGTGTCACAGTAACGTCAGCTGGTACTCGGTTGTGACATTGCCTCTTTTCCTTCTGCTACCCGTCCGGGGTCCAGTACCGTCAACTGGTTCTCCCCAGTGCCTTTGGCCTAGGTGCCTCCATCTCCGTATCCGAGTTCCACCAACGTCTGCTGGTCCTTGGTAGTGCTTTGGAGCACAGGTACCTCCTGCTTAGTAACCGTGTCACAGTAACGTCAGCTGGTACTCGGTTGTGACATTGCCTCTTTTCCTTCTGCTACCCGTCCGGAGTCCAGTAGCGTCAACTGGTTCTCCCCAGTGCCTTTGGCCTAGGTGCCTCCATCTCCGTATCCGAGTTCCACCAACGTCTGCTGGTCCTTGGTAGTGCTTTGGAGCACAGGTACCTCCTGCTTAGTAACTGTGTCACAGTAACGTCAGCTGGTACTCGGTTGTGACATTGCCTCTTTTCCTTCTGCTGCCGCTCCGGGTTCCAGCACAGTCAGCTGGTCCTCGTTACTTCCATTGTCTCTTGCTCCATCTGATACCCGTCAGGGTTCCAGTAACGTCAGCTGGTTCTCGGAAATTAGACGACCTTAAAGACCACCCAGAAGAAGATGACGACAGCAAGGACGACGAGCATGAAGCCAACCAGCCTGAACACCATCACAAAGAAAAAATAAAAGATTACCCAGAAGAAGATCACTAACAGGACAAAGAAGGTTAAGACAAACTACAAGATACAGAACAAGAGACAGAAGAACAATAAGCAGATGATCAAAAAGCAGAAGAACATGAAGTATAAGACCAAAATGAAGAGCAAAATATATGCTCTAAATTCTAAGCAGAAGAAGACTAAGCAGTGTATGGGGGTGAGTCCGTTCCTCCTCGTGGTGCCCCTGGAAAATGCCTGCTGCTGCAGGCTAAACTGAACACGGACAAATACTGTTGTAATTTAAATCTTTTGTGACAGCAAGAACGGAAGGATGAACAATTCATACTTTTACAGATTACAAGTACAGGAATCTCTGTCACAAATAAGAATATGATGAAGAAGATGAAGAGGAAGAAGATGAAGAATTTGAATATGAAGAAGATTAATTAGTTTAATAATAACAATATGAGTAATGTAAACAAAAACATGAATAGCAAGAAGTTTAAGAAGAAGATTAAGAAGGTGAAGATGAAGAATAATTTGATGAGAAAGATGATGCTGCTGAAGATTATGAAGGAGAAAGTGTGGCACTGGCAAAAGTTAAAAAGGTGAAGAGCATGGAAGTTGTGAAACATACATATTTGCCAAAATGAAAAAAGGTTAACAACATTGTCAATTTGTTAGTCAATCCAAACGTATTTCCAAAAAATATATATTAATGCTATTCCAATGCATTGGGTTAAACATGTATGCCTTGTAGCATTTCCAGGGGTATTAGCTCTAGGATCGCTGTCTGGGTAGACAGAATGGCACGGAAACAGTTCATTCAGACAGCAATTATGGTAAAAACTGGCCACAACCAGTTTTATTAAAGTCCACAGCACACAGATAAAACAAAGCATAAACAAAAGACCTAGGCTTGTCTAGCCACTAAATTACACTTATGTAATGTCCCTTTCTATCAGGAACCCAGACTCTATCAGTCTGTGCCCAAAACAACACATATGATATATGTTACCAGTATGGAGTTTCCCAGATACTCCTCCTTATGTCTGAAGGTCCACCCGACGTCCAGACTTGAGAGAGATCCACTCCTATTCAGTAGTCATTATGCTGGAGGTTCACAGATACACTCCTGTGTCCGGGGTACCTCTAACCCAGACTGAGACGGCTCCCCTCCTCTTCAGTAATCATCAGCATGGAGGTTCACAGAGACACTCCTATGTCCGGGGTCCTTCCTGCACCCAGACTGAGACGGCTCTCCTCCTCTTCAGTAGCTTATCCGCATGCATTCTCACAGAGACTGCTTCCTTGTGCCAGGACACCTCTCTGTGTCCAGGCTGAAGACAGCTCTAACACTCTTGGAGACTGTTTCTTGTGCCAGGACACCTCCCTGTGTCCAGGCTAAACTAGCTCTCAGATTGTGTTTGCAGACACCTACTTCTGGTCTCCTAATTAAGACCTGAGTAGTTTCAGGCTTGTGCTGCAAGTGTGTGCTGAATGTGAGGTGTAGTGACCTTTCTCTACCACTAGGTTTACAAAGCCACACATTTCCCTTATACCTAGGTGAAATGTACACCCCATTCATCACATATTCACTCACTGTCTCACAGCCTTTATTGTCTCCTCAACCTCCCCCAATACATACTACATTAGTCTTTGTTGATTTCCTTCATGTACAATTAACCAACAAGGCAAGAATGTTTTTTTTTAATGTCGATATTTGGTTCCCATAGACTTACATGGGACTTCCGGTATCGGAATCGGATATCGACGATATTTAGTGATATCTCCGATACCATTCCGATCCGATATTTTAGATATCGAGCAGTATCGCTCAACACTACTGTTTAGGTGCATCAGGGGCTCTCCAAATGCGACATGACGCCACCAGACCATTCCATCAAAGTCTGCAATCCAAAATATCACTACTTCCCTTCCGAGCCCAGACGTGCACCCATACAGTCGTTTTCTCCCACATATTGGGTATCAGCGTACTCAGGACAAATTGGACAACAAATTTTGGGGTCCAATTTCTCCTGTTACACTTGTGAAAATAAAATATTGGGGCGAAAAAATCATTTTTGTAAAAAAAAAAGGATTTTTTATTTTTACGGCTGTACGTTATAAACTTCTTTGAAGCACTTCGGGCTCAAAGTGCTCACCACACATCTAGATAAGTTCCTTGTGGGGTCTATTTTCCAAAATGGGGTCACTTGTTGGGGGTTTCCACTGTTTAGGTGCATCAGGCGCTCTCCAAATGCGACATGACACCCCCAGACCATTCCATCAAAGTCTGCAATCCAAAACGTCACTACTTCCCTTCCGAGCCCCGACGTGCGCCCATACAGTAGTTTACTCCCACATATTGGGTATCAGCGTACTCAGGACAAATTGGACAACAACTTTTGGGGTCCAATTTCCTTGGGAAAAATCAAAAATTTGGAACTAAAAAATCATTTTTGTGGAAAATTGTTTTTTTTTTTTCACACACAGGCATTATAAACTTTTGTGAAACACTTTGGGGTTCAAAGTGCTCACAACAGATATAGATAAGTTCCTTAGGGGGTCTAGTTTCCAAAATGGTGTCACTTGTGGGGGTTTCCACTGTTTAGGCGTATCAGGGGCTCTCCAAACACGACATGGTGTCCAATCTCAACTTAGCCAATTTTAGTTTGAAAAAGTCAAATGGCGCTCTTTCCCTTACAAGCTTTGCCTTGTGCCCAAACAGTGGTTTTCCCCCACATAT
>JARQOD010000005.1:152430834-152524050 GCA_033576555.1 Oophaga sylvatica | reverse complement strand
ATTATGGGAACTTCCGATTCCGGTATACGATATTGAAAAAGTATCGGAATTAAGTATCGGAATTCCGATAACGCGAATATCGGCCGATACCCGATACTTGCGGTATCGGAATGCTCAACACTAGCCATGAGCCTTCTTTTTTAATTATACCAAGTTAGACACAATATTTTGATATATTCTTATTGCATTATTCTGAGGTGTTGTACAGGCTAAATAAATGCAGTTTTGGCACTAAGATTTATTTTTTTATCATTATAGCATTTACTGATTGGGTTAATGATTTTATATTTTGATAAAAAGAACTTTTACGGATGTGCACATGTCATATTGTGTGTGTATTTTTTTATTTGTGATTTCTTTATATTTAATAGGTAAGAAAGAGAATAATTTGAATATTTTTTCTTGACTTTTTTAAAATACTCCATTACTTTACTATTATTATAATGTATTTTGTATTTTGGCGCAACTAGGGGTTTTTAAGTAATGTGACTAAGTTCCAAGTGAATAAAATTTGGGTTAACAATTTGCTGAAGCTTGCAAATTTGAGTTTCAATAGATCTACTCAATCTCTACTGGCCATATGTATCAAATAAATGCTGGTTAAATCTACTAATTTCATTAAAATCATAGAATATCTACTTTGAGGATGTTCTGACTCTCCAGATGTCAGAAAAAAAAGATTGGTCAATTGGATGTTTACCCTTTTTCACATCCAGTCAAATATGGATGTTTTAGTGAATTGTTTATAACTAGAGATGGGCGTATCTGAACGGTAAATTTCAGCGTGCCTACTTGACACCTAATGTCTTTGCATGCACACCGAACACGGACTTTATGGAAGTACATGTCACTGCTCTGGTTGGACAGCCCAAACAAAGCTTGTTCAAAGGCTACTGCACAGTTAATCAACAAGCTTTTTCTGTGTGGTCACTTCAGGCCAAATTACAGCCATGTCAAGTATGGCATAGATGTTATTGGCAGGCATACTGTATTTAAAAAAAATGTGCAGTTTCCCTGACCTTGTATAACAAGCACAGGTGAAGCTGACAGCTGCAGGCTGCAGCCCTCAGCTGTCAGCTTTATTTTGGCTGGTTTTCAAAAGTACAGGGTGGGCCACTTATACGGATACACCTAAATAAAATGGGAGTGGTTGGTGATATAAACTTCCTGTTGATGGCACATTAGTATATGGAAGGGAGAAAACTTTTCATGATGGGTGACGACCATGGCGGCAATTTTGAAGTTGGCCATTTTGGATCCAACTTTATTTTTTCCAATGGGAAGAGGGTCATGTGACACATCAAATGAATTGAGAATTTCACAAGAAAAACAATGGTGTGCTTTGTTTCAACATAACTTTATTCTTTCATGAGTTATTTACAAGTTTATGACCACTTATAAAACGTGTTCAAAGTGCTGCCCATTGTGTTGGATTGTCAATGCAACCCTCTTCTCCCACTCATGACTAGTGTTGAGCGATACGATACTGCAAGTATCGGGTATCGGCCGATATTGGCTGTATCGGAATTCCGATCCCGAGTTCCGATATTTTCGTCTTATCGGATACCGGAATCGGAATTGTCACTGTCACTGTCAGTGTCCGTCGGTCGGGTCTGTCAGGAGTCAGCGGCACTTACCCGGCAGAAGATCTCCGGCGGTCACATATCGGGATGCTTAATGGCCGCCATCCTCTTCTCCCCGGCGGTCACATGCAGTATCTCGCGATAACTGCAGTGACTGCTGGGTAATCGCGGCCGTAAAGCAGTCCGATGACGTCACCGCCGGGGAAGCTGGTAAGCAGCTGTGCTGCGCCGGGATGACAGGCTCTGCCTGTCATTCCGATGTAGCAGAGCTGGATCGTCTTGGGACAATCGTTACTATGGACTGCGTCGGACAGGTGGTATACTGTTGGTTTGTTTTTTTTATTTTTTTACAGGAGATCGATGGCGTCGCAGGAATGAGAGAGTAATAAAAAAAATGAAAACTGTGTTGTCTCTTTTATTTCATTAAAAGACTTTTTTCTTGCTGTGTCTTTTTTTTAAACATTTAATAACTTTGGGATTAATAATGGATCGGTGTCTTATTGACACCTCTCCATTATTAACCGGGCTTATTGTCACCGTGCAATCAACGGTGACAATAACCCCTTATTACCCCGCTTGCCACCGCTACAGGGCAAGTGGGAAGAGCCGGGTAAAGTGCCACAATTGGCACATCTTTTGATGCGCCAAATGTGGGGCTGCTGTAGCCTGGTATTATCAGGCTGTTGAGGGCCAAAATCCATGGGCCTTGACAGTCTTTTAATACCAGGCCGCAGCAGTCTGCATTTTACTTGGCTGGTTAACAAAAATAGGGGGGATCCCCACGCCGTTTTTTTTTCGAGGGGATTCCCTATTTTTGTTAACCAGCCAAGCTAAGCAGACTGCTGTGGCCTGGTATTATCAGGCTTGCAAGATCCATGGATATTGGATCCTTACCAGCCTGAAAAACCAGGCCTCAGCGGTCTGCTTCATCTGGCTGGTTAACAAAAATAGGGGGGACCCCACGCTAATTTTTTTCGAGGGGATCCCCTATTTTTGTTAATCAGCCAAGATATGCAGACTGCTGTGGCCTGGTATTATCAGGCTGGCAAGGTCCATGGATCTTGGCTCCTTAACAGCCTGAAAATCCAGGCCTCAGTGGTCTGCTTCATCTGGCTGGTTAACAAAAATAGGGGGGACCCCACGCCATTTTTTTTTTTCGAAGGGAACCCCTATTTTTGTTAATCAGTTCCCTCTGACGTCACTGATGGTGTCCCTGGCTGACCTGAAGTGAAAGTGGAAAGCAATCAATTAAGCTTTCCACTTCCTCTCCTGTCAGCCAGGAGAGGAACTCATTCATTTGGGGGTTTACTGTGAGGCTGCAGCATTAGCTGCGGTCCCTGCAGTAAACATTAACCCTTTCTGAAGGATTACACCGTGGGACCTGACTGTGCATCGGATTGGTAAGAATAATTTTGCTTTATTATTTTATTTTTATTACAGGAAATGGTTTTAGCAGGTAAATAAAATATGGTCAAAAACTGTGTGATTATTTCATTAAACTTCTTTTTTATTAAAGTGTGTGTGTTTGATTTTTCTTTCATACAATAGGATTAATAATTGATAGTTGTCTAATTGACAGCTCTCAATTATTAACCTGGCTTAAAGTGACCTTTCAATTGCAAGGTCATTTTAACCCCTTATTAACCCATTCGCCACCGCTACAGGGCAATGGGAATAGACGGGCAAAGTGCCAGAAAGGGCAAATCTAATTAGAGATTTGCCCTTTCTGGGGTGTCTGGGGGCAGAAGTTAGTAGCCGGGGGGGGGCAAAAATAATGGTCCCTCTCTGGGCTATTATTATCTGCCCCCACTCACTGGCTTTGTCTGTCTGGTTGCGAAAATAGGGCGGGAGCCCACGCATTTTTTTTCAGCAATTTTACACCTCATATATATATATACATGTCATTGAGTTTGTGACACATATATATATATATATATATATATATATATATTTATAGTTCATACACTTCTACATAGTATAATAGCCGCTAATTCAATTGCCGGCTTTTGTGAAAATGCAGAACCCGACATGAAATGACATTTGGTGTACATAGGGTTAACCATGTCCTTTGCTATCTGATTTGCACAAACAATTAAATCAGTCTATGTGTGCAAAATTTCACACCTGTAGGGGTTAATTAAAGGTGTAAATTCGTAGCAAAAAAGTCCGTTTTTTTTAAAACGAATTTACACCTTTAATTAACCCCTACAGGTGTGAAATTTTGCAAACATAGACTGATTTAATTGTTTGTGCAAATCAGATAGCAAACGACATGAAAAGACATGGTTAACCCTATGTACACCAAGTGTCATTTCATGTCGGGTGCTTCTGTCTTTTCACTGAAGCCGGCTTTACCCGGCAATTGAATCAGAGGATATTTTACTATGTAGAAGTGTATAAACTATACATATATGTATATATATTATATATATATATGTCACAATTACATGTATATATATTATATGTATTCTATGTGTGTATATTTAGTGTTTACAAGGAAAGAATGGGGTTTTTTTAGTTCCGATATTTTGTTCCCATAGACTTACATGGGACTTCCGGTATCGGTATCGGGTATCGCCGATATTTTAATGGTATCGGCGATACCATTCCGATTCCGATACTTAGGGGTATCGGAAAGTATCGCTCAACTCTACTCATGACACACTGATAGCAACACCGCAGAAGAAATGCTAGCACAGGCTTCCAGTATCTGTTGTTTCAGATGCTGCACATCTCGTATCTTCATATCATAGACAATTGTCTTCAGATACGAGATGTGCAGCATCTGAAACACTGGAAGCCTGTGCTAGCAATTCTTCTGCAGTGTTGCTATCAGTGTGTCAAGAGTGGGAGAAGAGGATTGCATTGACAATCCAACACAATGTGCAGCACTTTGAACACATTTTATAAGTAGTCATAAACTTGTAAATAACTCCTGAAAGAACAAAGTTATGTTAAAACCAAGCACACCATTGGTTTTCTTGTGAAATTCTCAATAAGTTTGATGTGTCACATAACCCTCTTCCCATTGAAAAACATAAAGTTGGATTCAAAATGGCCTTCTTCAAAATGGCCATCATGGTTACCACCCATCTTGAAAAGTTTCCCCCCCTCCATATACTAATGTGCACAAACAGGAAGTTGATATCACCAACCATTCCCATTTTATTTAGGTGTATCCATATAAATGGCCCACACTGTAGAGGGTTCCCCACATTTTTTTTTAAATTATTAAAATAAATAATTTTAAAAAATGGCCTTGTGTCCCCCCCATTTTTTTGATAACCAGCCAAGCTAGAGCACACAGCTAGGGGCTGGTATTCTCAGAATGGGAAAGGGCCATGTATATTGGCCCCCCCAGCCTAAAAATAGCAGCCTCCCCAGAAAAGATTCTGGCTCTTTGTCCGGCTCTTCTCACTTGCACTGCTGACAGCTGACATTACAAAGCTGACATCAACCCAAAACCATAAACCCATTTGCCAACGCACCATGACAAGAGAGAAGAGTCAATGCTAAGCACCAGAATTGGTGCATCTAATGGATGCACCATTTCTGGTGTGGCTGAAGGCTGATGTTATTAGTCTGCGAGGGGGGCCAATACCCATGGCCCCTTCCCAACCTATTAATATCAACCCACAGCTCATGGATTCGGGATCGAATTTGGATACTATTCTGGTTCCTGAATCAAGCTTTTTAAATAAGTTTGGCTGAACCAGATGTACCCGAACATCCACAAGTCTACTTATCCCTATTTTTAACAGTTCCACACCTTACATGTACATGCAAGTACAGAGCAAGAAAAGTTGGCATCCAGAGTAAGAACCAAGTTGTCTCCCTCTGCATAAGACAAGATCAAAACTATGTGTGGTCACAGATGACTAGCTCTTTTCTAGGTAATTAATAACTGCACAGAAGTTTTACAAAGTGAAAGCGCTCCCTCTGTCGGTCCATCAAAACCACCAAAGTGCAGTTGTGGGGGACCAATGAAGTGTCATGACAGGTGGAAGGTTAACAATAGCCTCCATGACTGCCATACACCTTGGCCTATAATATTCCGTTGGAACACTGTAAAAAAATCAATAAAAATCAATTGCAGATTTATTGGTTTTTGTTCATCCATGGTTCAAAAAAGATGGATTAAAAAGTGATCAAAAAATTGTGCGTACCCAAAAATCATACCACTGAAAACTTCAGCTTGCATCTCAAAAAACAAGCAGAGAAACAACATCGTCTCTAGAAAAATGAAAAGTTGTGGCTATCAAAAGATAGATTTTTTTATTGAAAAAGTGTTTTTCTATACAAAAGACTTAAAACATAAGCAAATATCTAATTTTGGTATCTTAATGATTGTTTTAACTTGGAGAAAAAGGATTACAGGTCAATAACTTAAAAAAATGTGAACTTGGTTTAAAAAAAAGTGCATGTATGTACATATAATCCAGAACTTATGTTTCTTTATTCATTCTACCTCCAAAACAGCAGAATAAAAAGTACCGTATATACTCGTGTATAAGCCGACCCGTGTATAATTTTGCCACAAAAAACTGGGAAAAATTATTGACTCGTGTATAAGCCGGGTGTATAAACTGCCCTCCTGCTCTGTGCTGCCCCCGTCCTGCTCCTTGCTCCCCCATCCAGCTCTGTGCTCCCCCATTCTCCTCTGTACTCCCCCCTCCTGCTCCGTCCTCTGCTGTGCTCCCCCATTCCTTCTCCGTCCTCATGTGCCCCCCATCCTGCTCAGTGCTCCTCTGTGCCCTGCATCCTCCCCCGTCCTGCTCCATGCTACCCCCATCCTCCGTTCTCCCCGTCCTCCTCCATGCTTCCCCCGTCCTGCTCCAGCTTCCCCCGTCCTCCTCCATGCTTCCCCCGTCCACCGTTCTCCCCCCGTCCTGTTCCATGCTCCTTGTCCTCTCCTCCATCATACTCACCCCTCCCCGTGCCATCGCTGAGCGTCCCTGCAATCCTGCGTTCTCCCCGTCTTCCTGCAGCTCTTCAGCACTGAGCGGTGATGTAATACCGCTCATTAAGGCCATGAATATGGAGGCCACGCCTATGGGAGTGGCGTCGCGTCCATATTACATGACCTTATTGAGCGGGTATTACATCACCGCTCAGTGCAGAAGAGCTGCAGGAAGGGGAGAACGCAAGATTGCAGGGACGCTCAGCGATGGCACGGGGAGGGGTGAGTATGATCCCAGCCACCGGCTCCTGCCGCGGCATCCCCTCCCCGCTGGTTTCTGCCCTATGACTCGTGTATAAGCCGAGGGGGCATTTTCAGCACGAAAAAAGGTGCTGAAAATCTCGGCTTATACACGAGCATATACGGTAATTAAAAAGTTGTACATATCACACAAGGAAAACTATATATTTTCTTTAAAAAAAAACACCTAGTAATGCAGCTCTTTTGACTCATTTAAATTGTATATTTATAGAACCATTGAAATAAAATGTATTATTCCTTAAAACTATCTAATTGTATTTATAATGTAGTGTGTGTTCATATACTGTAGCACTATGTCTGACTCCCTGCATGGTGTCCCCTTCTCTCTCCATGCAGAGACTCCAGATTAGTCACAGCCCCACTCTCTTGACACGGTCCCCGACATGCTCCTGCTTCCTATTACTTCCTGGTTTGTGTGCTAGCCGCAGTTACCGGTGTTGCTCCTAGTACACACAAGCACGCTCCCCTGCTCTTGAAGTGGCATTATACTGTACATATAGTAAATGTCCTCTGCTTGTAGCTGAGTGGCATTCAGTATAAGTTAGTGTAACTGTAAGATGGCTCTTGACCAATAGCTGGGAGGCATCTTGTATAAAAGACTACGACTCCCATCGCCAAGCAACGAGTAGTCATTAGTAATGTGTACTATTAGTGAATTGTGAGGTCCCTTGATCCCAGTGTGACCAGTACTGTATCCAAAGTCTCTTAGTCCCAGAGTGGTCAGTGCCGGAATCTCATCCCCAAGTCCCAGAGTGGCCATTGCCTGAACCTCGTTGGCTCATCCAAGAGAGGCCAGTGCCTGAACATTGTCCCCCACTCAGTCTGCAGCCAAACCCTGATCCAGTATTCTATACTGGGGGGTCTGAACATTTCCCCAACCCTAATCAGTGTCAGTGTACCTGACCCTTGGGTCAGCAGCTGCAGTACCGGGCTCTGTCCAGGAGTGGTAACTGGCATTTACCTGCAGCCCATTCTGTGTCTACCATCATAAGTTCAAGTGAACACCATGTAGTCACTTAGGTATGCCCCTTCCTGGGCACGCCCGGCCCTGTGGCATAGTAAATTCACTAATCCACATATGCCACTGCTGGGTGTTACAGTTTGTTTGGCCATGGGCCACACTGATCCCTAGTCCTCTCTGCGCTCGGAGCTGTGACGGCAGTTGCACTACCAGTGAGAAAGCCAGGAAAAATGTTTTTTACAACTGATGACACTAGATGCCTGTTGGAAGTCTTGACATCTGGACAATCTGAAACTTGTGGTCCTGTAATGGAACCTATGCTGTCTGATACGCCTCAGTGCTATGGAGATCTGAAGCAGTGCTGTTGGCTCTTGATGCAGTGCATGAGGCACTATGACATTTTCAGCCAGCAGTTTTCCTCAGACCAAGCTAATGTGAGATTCCTAATGTGCTACCTATCAGGAGATGCCCTGCATGACTCATTTCCTTATGTGAGAAAGGGGCTCCTATCACCTCGGACTTGCATGCCTTCCTGGTGGCCTTCCATATTGTGTTCAACCAGTCAAACCCAGAATCTCCTGCAAAAATTTCTATTCCCAGCACCCTGGAGCAGACCAGATGGGTGGCGCATCTGAGGAAACTGTCACGTTTGGCACTGTCCTTTCAAAGAACACCTGTGCAGAATCCTTGAAGGTTGAAAGTATTTGGAAGGTTAAGCAGAAGCCATAACTCAGTTGTGAGATGGGATCGCAGAATTGCTGCTGTTGTGCAAAACATCCTCACGGTCTTTGTCCAGTGAAGCTTAAAGAATTCCAAATCCTTTAGGGCAGTGGGAGAGTTTGCTCTAGATGTGAGTTTTTCCTCTCCACAGATGACTGTTACTGTATCTGTGGAAAGTGGAGGCTTTGGTTAGACGAGAGAGTTCATGCTGCAAGCCGTGAAGAGTCAGTGTCAAATTCTCATCCAAAAGCTCCAGAATAAAGTCAAGTCAAACAAACTGGAGCTCCAGAACAGAGCATTATACATGGAGAAGATCGCCTTCCATGTGCTGTCTGGTATTCTCATCGGTCGTCAAGAGCTGTGAACGAAAGTGCCCGTTCTGATCTGGAGACCCCATGAAGTGCTTCGTTGTGGACAGTTGAATCAAAAGAGGTGTCTGGTACTACACATTCTGATCAGTCTGAAATGTCACCATTTTGTCAATCAAGTCAGCTAGTTGCAAAGTCACTCTGTGCTGGTGTCTCCGTAGAAAGGGAAGCGGAAGTGATGTCACCACACAGTCTAGATGATTTTAACAATGATCTGCCCCAGGAAACTCCCCACCTTGTGGATGTGTCGTCTTGGAGTCCAGGCAGAAGACAAGACCAGAAAAGGTATCTGCAGTGTCTAATAGGTCTGGTGAAGATAATGATAATCATAATCTATTATGGTAAAGTACCATATAGATGAAGTAGTGATGAGAAACAAAAGTGTGAATAAAAGAATATCTTTATTAAATAACAATATTAAAAACTAGTGATGAGCGAGCATACTCGGTAATGCTCGGTACTCGCCCGAGCATCACTGTACCCGTGTTGCTCGGCGAGCTCCAAGCATTTCCGGCATTGTTCAGCGGGAGTTCGGGTCCATGCCCTGCATGTTTGATGCTCTTTAGAGAGCAAGTAAACATGCAGGGATTGTGTGCCATGCACTGTAATGCCGCAGCCACGTTGGTTGTGGCATTACAGTGATTGGCTGGCCGCACAGCTTCATCAGGTCTATATCAGACCTGGTGTTGCCATACTCGTCACATTCAGCTCCGGAATCAGCTAGTGTAGGAAGAGTTGTTGCCGAGCTAGAGTCAGATTTGGGGGTTTCAAAGATAGTGTGGGTATACCATAATGTAGGTATACCATGCCTTTTTAGAAAACACCAGTGATTGTTTTAATGCTGTCTCTAACATCATGTTCTCCCTCTATCTGAAACCGAACTGTCAAAAACTGAACTCCTTGTGTTTCCTCCCTCTACTAACCTACTTATGCCCGACACTGCCATTTCCGTGTGTGGTTCCATTCATTACTCCCCAGCAACATGCCCCTTGTCTTGGGGTCATACTTGACTCCGAACGTTCATTCACCACCATATATCTGATCACTGGCTCACTCTTGTTATCTACACCTCAAAAACATTTCTATAATTCGACCTTTTCTTACTTTCGACTCTGCAAAAACTCTTACTGTTTCTTTTATTCATTCTCATCTGGACAATTGTAACTCTCTACTAATCGGTCTCCCTCTTACCAAACTCTCCCCTCTCAAATCTGTCCTGAATGCTGCAACCAGGATCATTTTCCTCACCAATCGTTATACCAATGCCTCTACCTTGTGCCTGTCCTTACGCTGGTTACCCATCCACTCCAGAATTCCCTATAAACTTATTACACTCACCCACAAAGCACTCCATGGCTCAGTACCACCATACATATCCTCCATCATCTCAGCCTACTACCCTACCCGTGCCCTCAGTTCTGCTAATGAACTGAGGTTAGCATCCTCAGTAATCAGAACCTCCCTATCCCGTCTCCAAGGCTTTTCACGTGCTGCGACAATTCTTTTGAATGCACTACCCAGGTTAGTACAATTAATCCTAAATCCCCACAGTTTTAAGCATGCCCTAAAAATGCATTTGTTCAGATAGTCCTACCGCCTCAATGCATTAACCTAACTATCCCTGTGTGGCCCATTCAAAATTTTTTCCATAACCAGGCTCCTCGCATCATGTTCTTACATGCTTTATGCATTTCATGGCCCTCTGTGTCTGTACTGTTACATATTTAGACTATTAACTGGTTCATGCAGCATTACAGGAACACCCGATTCTTACCCTATGGCTGGTCCGAACAATGAAAGCAATTGTTACCATCCACCTTTCTTGTCTCCCCTTTTTCCTCATAGACTGCGAGCAAGGCCCTCACTCCTCTTGGTATATGTTTTGATCTATGTGAATATTGGTATACTGTAATGTCTATGGTCTGTACAAGTCCCCTCTATAATGTAAAGTGTTACGGAAATGTTGGCACTATAGAAATAAAATTATTATTATTATTATTATTATTATTACCATAATTGAATACACAAATCCAGCTAAATCAACAGTCTTTCTAAAGACTAATTATGGGGTATATACATTGCAGTGATAGGTAGGCAGGGAGTGTATGTGGGTATATAAATATCAGTGCAAGATATGCAGGCACTGTATGTTGGTATATATATATCACTGCTAGTCAGGCAGGCAATTCATGTGGCATACTTCATTGCATACATCAAGAGGGTCCATTCCATTACTGTCTGCTGCTGCTGCTGCCTATTACATTCATTAACCATACACTCCCTGACAGAAGTTATGTCGCTTATCCATGTTATGTAAATCAAAGCTTATAACCTGACGTTAAATTCATCCATTGGTTGTATAAATTATTCTTTTGAAAGCTGAAACCCTCACAAATTTGGCTTAGGTTAGGAAAATAAATTGGCATCAATGCTGAAATATTGATCATTTAATGAACACAGAATGGTCAGATTTTGGCAAGACAAAAGTTTTGTCGCCTGGTCATATAATGCACCCAATCCTAGTTTACATCCTCACCAGTGCTCAGAAAATGATTGGTTAATTAGTGGGTGTGTATAAAAAGAAACCCAGCACCCCAGACCTTCACTTGAACTGCAACTTGAGCTCTGACAACATGCCAAAAATCCACCCTGCAACCAAAGCCTGGATTATCAAGAGGCTGAAGACCAGATCCACTGCAGAGGTGGCTGGACTTTTAATGTGTCTCAGCGTCAAGTAGAAAGAATTAAAAAAAGATTTGAAGAGACTGGAGATGTGTTTGACAAGCCCAGGTCCGGCAGACCCTGCAAGACAACTGCTCAGGAGGAACGTTTGTTGGTTAGAAAATCCAAAGCAAGCCCTTCTTCCACTGCAGCAGAGCTCCAACAGGCCTGGTCACCTCAAGTCCCTGTGTAAACTAGAACAGTTTGTAGGATTCTTTCTCGAAAAGGCCTCCATGGTCGATTCAGTGCCCAGAAACCAGCATTAGTGTTGAGCGATACTGCCCGATATCCAGAAATATCGGATCGGATTGGATCGGCCCGATACTCAAAAACTATCGGGTATCGCCGATCCGATACCGGAAACCCAATGCAAGTCAATGGGACAGAAATATCGTAATTAAAAAAAAACCTTTCTTTCCTTGTAAACACTAGATATACCCACATAGAATACATATATATTATATATATATATATATATATATATATACATGTCATTGTGACATATATATATATATATATACACACATATTTATAGTTCATACACTTCTACATAGTAAAATAGCCTCTGATTCAATTGCCGGGCAATGCCGGCTTTTGTGAAATAACAGAACCACCCGACATGAAATGACACATGGTTTACATAGAGTTAACCATGTCATTTCATGTAGTTTGATATATTGTTTTCACTAACAATTACATGTGTGTATGTGTGCAAAATTTCACACATATAGGGGTTAATTAAAGGTGTAAATTCGTTTTTTTTCTACGAATTTTGGGTCATGTTGGGTCTGTAATTTCACAAAAGCAAAAGCAAATTAATTAGCGGCTATTATACTATGTAGAAGTGTATGTACTATAAATATATATATATATATATATATATACATATATAAATATATGTATGTGTCACAAATTCAATGACATGTATATATATATAAATATATGAGGTGTAAAATTGTTGAAAAAAAATGCGTGGGCTCGCGCCCTATGTTATGATTTGGTAGCTGAGGAGAGCAGGCAAAAACGGCAATACACCAGAGAGGTTGGAATCTACTGGATTGCAGTACCCTGACTAACCACCACAACTAAAGGCAGCCGTGGAGCGTTCCTACGTTAGTCCTAGACGCCTCGTCACAGTCTGAGAGGGTAACTACACCTAAAGATAGAAAGAGGAAAGCTATCTGCCCCGGATCAGATCCCCAAAGAACATAGGATGCCCCCAAAAATGTAATGGCGGTTAGACAAGAGGAAATACAGACACAGACAGAAAATAGTATGAGCAAACGTTGGGGCCCAATCTTCCTAGAAAGAAAAGGATAGGAAGGACTCTTACTGCAATCCAAAAAACCCTAAAAAAATACCAACTCACTAATTGCAAAAACACCTGAGATCACACGACCTCTACCACCTAAATTAGTTCTCTGGTGTAACAAAGCTAAGCAGCAGTCACTGAAAAGGTTGGAATCTACTGGATTGCAGTACCCTGACTAACCACCAAAACTAAAGGCAGCCGTGGAGTGTACCTATGTTGGTCCTAGACGCCTCGTCACAGCCTGAGAAGCTAACTACACCTAAAGATAGAAAGAGGAAAACTATCTGCCCCAGAGCAGATCCCCAAAGAACATAGGAAGCCCCCAAACATGTAATGGCGGTTAGACAAGAGGAAGTACAGACACAGACATAAAATAGTATGAGCAAACGTTGGGGCCCAATCTTCCTAGAAAGAAAAGGATAGGAAGGACTCTTACTGCAATCCAAAAAACCCTAAAAAAAATACCAACTCACTAATTGCAAAAACACCTGAGATCACACGACCTCTACCACCTAAATTAGTTCTCTGGTGTAACAAAACTAAGCAGCAGCCACTGAAAAAACAGGAAAAGGCAAATGAATAAATAACAGTGGCTCAGACAAACTGAGAGGAGCACAAGCCCCCGGAGGGTACCTGGCTGACCTCCACAGAAGTGCAGGACAAAATGCAAAAAGCAAGCACAAAAATAAAAGCAGAAAATATCTTATCTGTTAGCAGAAGATGCAGGCAAGACACAGCAAGCTTCCAAGTGAACCAGGAACCAAAGTTGAGACAAGAACACTTGATCACCGGCAACCCTGATGGAAGGGAACCTCTCTTATATAAGACCAGTCTGTAACACCTGATTGCCAATCTTCACAATCTTCATTGAATAGTTCAGTACTGTTTGTAACCACCAGAGGGAGCTTCTGCTCAGAATTCATTTCTAACACATTCACAACAGAAAATAGTATGAGCAAACGTTGGGGCCCAATCTACCTGGACAGAAAAGGATAGGAAGGACACTTACTGCAATCCAAAAAACCCTAAAAAAGACCAACTCTACTAATTGCAAAAACACCTGAGATCACACGACCTCTACCACCTAAATTAGTTCTCTGGTGTCACAAAACAAAGCCGCAGCCACTGAAAAAAACTGGAAAAGGCAAATGAACAAATAACAGTGGCTCAGATAAACTGAGAGGAGCACAAGCCCCCGGAGGGGACCTGGCTGACCTCCACAGAAGTGCAGGGAACAATGCAAAAAGCAAGCACAAAAATAAAAGCAGAAAATATCTTATCTGATAGCAGAAGATGCAGGCAATACTCAGCAAGCTTCCAAGTGAACCAGGAACCACAGTTGAGACAAGAACAATTGATCACCGGCAACCATGATGGGAGGGAACCTCCCTTATATAAGATCAGTCTGTAACTCCTGATTGCCAATCCTCATTGAATGGTTCAGTACTGTTTGTAACCACCAGAGGGAGCTTCTGCTCAGAATTCATTTCTAACACATTCACAACAGTACCCCCCCTTGAGGAGGGGTCACTGAACCCTCATTTGGACAACCAGGTCGGTCAGGATGAGCTCTGTTATACGCACGGATCAGTCTACTAGCATGGATGTCCGAAGCAAACACCCAAGAATTGTCCTCCTGACCATGAAATCTCCACTTAACCAAATACTGGAGTTTCCGTCTAGAAAAACGAGAATCCAATATTTTCTCAACCACATACTCCAAATTGCCCTCAACCAAAACAGGGTCAGGAGGCGCAGCCATAGGAACCACTGGTTCGACAAACCTCTTCAATAAGGACTTGTGGAACACGTTATGGATCTTAAATGTCCCTGGAAGAAGTAAACGAAAGGAAACAGGATTAAGAATCTCCAAGATCTTATAAGGTCCAATGAACCTAGGCTTAAACTTAGGAGATGCAACTCTCATAGGGATATTTCTTGAGGACAACCAGACCAAGTCGCCCACTTCAAACCGAGGACCATCAGTCCTATGCCGGTTGGCATACCGCTGGGCCCTCTCCTGAGAGAGGGACAACCTCTCCACTACCTGGTCCCAAATCTGCTGCATACGCTCCACAACAGAGTCAACACCTGGACAGACAGAAGCCTCCGTCTGTCCCGAAGAAAATCGAGGGTGAAACCCAAAATTGCAGAAAAATGGAGACATCAAAGTGGCAGAGCTAGCCCTATTATTAAGAGCAAACTCAGCCAAAGGCAAAAAAGAGACCCAGTCATCTTGATCAGCAGACACAAAGCATCTCAGATAAGTCTCCAATGTCTGGTTTGTTCTCTCAGTTTGTCCATTGGTCTGAGGATGAAAAGCCGAGGAGAAAGACAATTGAACACCAAGTTTAGAACAAAAAGTCCTCCAAAATCTGGAAACAAACTGGACTCCTGTGTCAGACACAATGTTCTCAGGAATGCCGTGTAACCAAACCACGTGCTGAAGGAACAAAGGCACCAATTCGGAGGAGGAAGGCAACTTAGGTAATGGCACAAGATGTATCATTTTGGAAAACCTATCACAAATCACCCAGATAATGGTCATTCTCTGAGAAACAGGGAGGTCGGAAATGAAATCCATAGAGATATGGGTCCATGGTCTCTTGGGCACAGGCAATGGCATCAACAAACCACTAGAGCGAGAGCAAGGCTTGGAGCGAGAGCAAGTCCCGCAGGACTGCACAAATTCCCTGACATCACGAGAAAAAGTAGGCCACCAAAAGGACCGACTAACCAAGTCTCTGGTACCAAAAATTCCGGGATGACCGGCCAACGCGGAACAATGAATCTCAGACATCACACTCTTTTTCCACCGGTCTGGGACAAACAATTTCCCAATAGGGCAACGCTCGGGTTTATCCTCCTGACACCCTTCCAGAGCCAGTCTCAAATTGGGCGAGATGGCGGAAAGAACTACACCCTCTTTCAAAATAACAGCAGGTTCAGATAACTCAGGAGAGTTCGCAAGGAAACTCCTCGAGAGGGCATCTGCCTTAACATTCTTAGTGCTAGGGAGAAAGGAAACCACAAAATTAAAACGCGTGAAAAACAAGGCCCACCTGGCCTGTCTAGGATTAAGTCGCTTGGCTGATTCCAGATAAACCAGATTCTTATGGTCCGTGAGGACCACCACCTGATGTTTGGCTCCCTCCAGCCAATGTCTCCACTCTTCAAAAGCCCACTTCATGGCCAATAACTCCCGATTACCCACGTCATAATTACGTTCAGTTGGAGAAAATTTTCGAGAGAAAAAGGCACAAGGGTTACTTTTAGAGGTCTCTGGATCTCTTTGGGACAAAACGGCACCTGCCCCAATTTCAGAGGCATCAACCTCCACCTGAAATGGCAGAGAAACATCAGGCTGCCGTAGAACAGGAGCAGAAGTGAATCTCTGCTTAAGTTCCTGAAACGCAGAGACTGCCTCAGGAGGCCAATTCACCACATCAGAACCCTTCTTGGTCAAATCAGTCAATGGTTTAACAATAACAGAGAAATTACCAATAAATTTACGATAAAAATTGGCAAAACCCAAGAATCTCTGAAGAGCCTTTAATGCAGTAGGTTGGACCCAATCACAGATGGCCTGAACCTTGACCGGGTCCATTTCAATAACAGACGGAGACAAAATGAATCCCAGAAATGAGATCCTCTGTATGCCAAAAAGACACTTTGATCCCTTCACATACAGAGCATTCTCTCTCAAAATCTGGAACACAGTCCAAACATGTTTCACATGAGAGTCCCAGTCATTGCAAAAAATCAAGATATCATCCAAATAAACAATCAGAATTTTATCCACAAAATCCCTGAAAATGTCATTCATGAAGGACTGGAAGACAGAAGGAGCATTAGTGAGCCCAAAGGGCATCACTAGGTACTCAAAATGCCCCTCTGGGTATTAAACGCCGTCTTCCATTCATCCCCGTGCTTAATGCGAATAAGGTTATACGCCCCCCCTGAGGTCAAGCTTGGTAAACCAAGTAGCACTTTTCACCCTGGAAAACCGGTCAGAAATCAAGGGTAACGGATATTGATATTTCACAGTGATATTGTTCAAGAGACGATAATCAATACACGGCCTTAATGAACCATCCTTTTTGGCCACAAAGAAAAAACCGGCACCCAAGGGTGAAGAGGATGGTCTGATATGACCCTTCTCCAATGACTCCTTGATATAAGACCGCATAGCGTCATGTTAAGGTACAGACAAGTTAAAAAGGCGACCTTTAGGGAATTTACTACCAGGCACTAATTCAATAGCGCAGTCATAGCTCCTATGGGGGGGCAAGGATGCAGATTTACTTTCGCTAAACACATCAGAAAAATCAGTCAAAAAGTCAGGAACATCCTGAGCCTGGGGAGAGGCAGAAAAAACAGGAGTGTTGGCATTAACACATTGGCAGCCCCAACTGGTCACAGACACAGATTTCCAATCCAAAACAGGATTATGAGACTGTAACCAAGGGAAACCCAGTACAATAATGTCATGCAGATTATACAGCACCAAAAATTTGCAACTCTCCTGATGATCAGGTTCAACCTCATTATCACCTGAGTAGAAAACTGGGGTTTATTCTCAGCCAAAGGGGTAGAATCAATCCCCAGTAGGGGAATAGACTTCCGTAGGCGTAACAAGGGAAACCCACAATGTTTAGCAAAATCAAAATCCATCAGGTTAATAGCTGCTCCCGAATCAACAAAAGCCTGAGCAGAAAATGTGGACAGGGAGCAAATCAGGGTAACAGTCAACAGAAATTTAGTCTGAACACTACCCAAGACAACTGAGCGTGGAAAACGTCTTCCCCGCTTAGGGCAGACTGAAATAGCATGAGAGGCGTCACCACAGTAGAAACATAACCATTGCGTTTTCGAAACTCATGACGCTGTGCCCCAGAAGCCACTCTATCACACTGCATGGACTCAGAAGCTGGTTCACAAGGCAACACTATTCCACGCATACCTCTACGCTCACGCAAACGTCTGTCAATTTAAATCGCTAATGACTAGTGTTGAGCGATACTGCTCGATATCTAAAAATATCGTATCGAAATGGTATCGCCGATATCACTAAATATCGTCGATATCCGTTTCCGATACCGGAAGTCCAATGTAAGTCTATGGGAACCAAATATCGACATTAAAAAAAATCATTCTTGCCTTGTTGGTTAATTGTACATGAAGGAAAACAACAAAGACTAATGTAGAATGTATTGGGGGAGGTTGAGGAGACAATAAAGGCATACATGTTTAACCCAATGCATTGGAATAGCATTAATATATTTTTTTTTGGAAATACGTTTGGATTGACTAACAAATTGACAATGTTGTTAACCTTTTTTCTATTTTGGCAAATATGTATGTTTCACAACTTCCATGCTCTTCACCTTTTTAACTTTTGCCAGTGCCACACTTTCTCCTTCATAATCTTCAGCAGCATCATCTTTCTCATCAAATTATTCCTCATCTTCACCTTCTTAATCTTCTTCTTAAACTTCTTGCTATTCATGTTTTTGTTTACATTACTCATATTGTTATTATTAAACTAATTAATCTTCTTCATATTCAAATTCTTCATCTTCTTCCTCTTCATCTTCTTCATCATATTCTTATTTGTGACAGAGATTCCTGTACTTGTAATCTGTAAAAGTATGAATTGTTCATCCTTCCGTTCTTGCTGTCACAAAAGATTTAAATTACAACAGTATTTGTCCGTGTTCAGTTTAGCCTGCAGCAGCAGCAGGCATTTTCCAGGGGCACCACGAGGAGGAACGGACTCACCCCCATACACTGCTTAGTCTTCTTCTGCTTAGAATTTAGAGCATATATTTTGCTCTTCATTTTGGTCTTATACTTCATGTTCTTCTGCTTTTTGATCATCTGCTTATTGTTCTTCTGTCTCTTGTTCTGTATCTTGTAGTTTGTCTTAACCTTCTTTGTCCTGTTGGTGATCTTCTTCTGGGTAATCTTTTATTTTTTCTTTGTGATGGTGTTCAGGCTGGTTGGCTTCATGCTCGTCGTCCTTGCTGTCGTCATCTTCTTCTGGGTGGTCTTTAAGGTCGTCTAATTTCCGAGAACCAGCTGACGTTACTGGAACCCTGACGGGTATCAGATGGAGCAAGAGACAATGGAAGTAACGAGGACCAGCTGACTGTGCTGGAACCCGGAGCGGCAGCAGAAGGAAAAGAGGCAATGTCACAACCGAGTACCAGCTGACGTTACTGTGACACAGTTACTAAGCAGGAGGTACCTGTGCTCCAAAGCACTACCAAGGACCAGCAGACGTTGGTGGAACTCGGATACGGAGATGGAGGCACCTAGGCCAAAGGCACTGGGGAGAACCAGTTGACGCTACTGGACCCCGGACGGGTAGCAGAAGGAAAAGAGGCAATGTCACAACCGAGTACCAGCTGACGTTACTGTGACACGGTTACTAAGCAGGAGGTACCTGTGCTCCAAAGCACTACCAAGGACCAGCAGACGTTGCTGGAACTCGGATACGGAGATGGAGGCACCTAGGCCAAAAGCACTGGGGAGAACCACTTGACGGTACTGGACCCCGGACGGGTAGCAGAAGGAAAAGAGGCAATGTCACAACCGAGTACCAGCTGACGTTACTGTGACACGGTTACTAAGCAGGAGGTACCTGTGCTCCAAAGTACTACCAAGGACCAGCAGACGTTGCTGGAACTCGGATACGGAGATGGAGGCACCTAGGCCAAAAGCACTGGGGAGAACCACTTGACGGTACTGGACCCCGGACGGGTAGCAGAAGGAAAAGAGGCAATGTCACAACCGAGTACCAGCTGACGTTACTGTGACACGGTTACTAAGCAGGAGGTACCTGTGCTCCAAAGCACTACCAAGGACCAGCAGACGTTGCTGGAACTCGGATACGGAGATGGAGGCACCTAGGCCAAAAGCACTGGGGAGAACCACTTGACGGTACTGGACCCCGGACGGGTAGCAGAAGGAAAAGAGGCAATGTCACAACCGAGTACCAGCTGACGTTACTGTGACACGGTTACTAAGCAGGAGGTACCTGTGCTCCAAAGCACTACCAAGGACCAGCAGACGTTGCTGGAACTCGGATACGGAGATGGAGGCACCTAGGCCAAAGGCACTGGGGAGAACCACTTGACGGTACTGGACCCCGGACGGGTAGAAGAACGCACCCATGAAAAAGTAAGTTGACAGGACGCAAGCCGTCCGCAGTAACCGAATCACACAGTCCTACAGTGGGTGCTTGTCCTATTGTCACAATGGAAACAGCCTTATTTACATATCCCACAGCACACATAGGAATCACCTAAACTGCAGGCACCATAGAGTCGGCTAACCCGAATGCAACACGACAGCACAACTTATTGGAGGATAATTGACGTTCACACTGCCAGGAAACAGCTGTCGTGCTGTAACCAGGCTGGCCAGGAGTCAGTACCCCTGCCAATTACTTACGAGCAACAAATGGCAGTGTTGTAGCCCAGGGAGTAGAGTTCAGGTGGTAGAAAGATGAACATAACAGGAGACATGGAAAACGTTGCCAACCAGTTATTTAATCTGAAAACGGACAGGCAAATTCAGGTGAGATCCATGCCTTGTTCATTTTCAGAAAATTAAGCCGGTCTACATTCTCTGAGGATAGTCGCATGCGACGGTCTGTTACTACACCACCTGCAGCACTAAAGACACGCTCAGATAATACACTGGCAGCAGGGCAAGCCAGCACCTCCAATGCATACTGGCTAAGCTCTGGCCATGTATCCAACTTAGAGACCCAAAATTTGAAAGGGGAAGAGGCATCTGGGAGTACACTTAGAGGGAAAGCCAAGTAGTCTGTCACCATCTTACGGAAACGTTTCTTCCTGGTGACTGGAGCCGTCTCGGATGGTGTAGACCTTGCTGGCGCTGTCACAAAACTTTGCCACATTTGTAACATACAGTTCTTGCCCTGTGCAAAGGCGCTGCTTCTGCTCCCTCTTGTTGTAGAGGTGTCTACACTGCCTCGACGCACAGAGCTGCTTTGTAAAGCAGTAGCAGCAGCAGCAGCTCTCTCAGCTGGAATGTACAACAGTATGGATTGCACCAGTGTGTCTTGGTACTCCTGCATCTTATGGTCCCGGTTCACCGGTGTGATGAGGGTTTGTAAGTTGTCCCGGTAGCGAGGGTCTAGTAGGGTGTACACCCAATAATCTGACGTGCTGAGAATGTGGCGATGCGGCGGTCGTTTCTCAGGCACTGAAGCATGAAATCAACCATGTGCTGCAGACTCCCAACTGGCCAACAAAGGCTGTCCTCTGGAAGAGGCGTCATCTCTGTCTCCTCTGCATCACCCCACCCTCGCTCTACATACTGACTACAGCGTTGTGTACCTCCCTCTGTAGGGATTTCTTCCTCCTCCATTGACTCCTCCTCCTCCTCATCCTCCTCACAAAGTGAGCCCTGCCCAGCCCTTTGTGAGGAACCATTTTGCGCTGACTGTCCTGAAGGTAATTGAATTTGTGACTCCTCATCCTCCACCTCTTCCAAAACCTCTTCCTTTAGTGCTTTCAGTGATTTCTGAAGCAGGCAGATAAGGGGGACAGTCATGCTGACTAGTGCATCATCTGCACTCGCCATCCGCGTTGAGACATCAAACGCACGCAAAACGTCGCAGATGTTCTTCATAAAGGCCCACTCAGTAGTGGTAATGGTGAACGGCGCAAATTGCGAGTTGATTGCGCCTGTTGCAGCTGATACTCCATTACTGCTGGCTGCTGCTCACACAACCGCTCCAACATATGTAACGTGGAATTCCACCTGGTGGGTACGTCACATATGATACGATGTTCAGCAAGGCGAAATCTGACTTGCAGAGCTGCAATGCGCGATCTGGCCATGCTGGAACGTCGAAAGTGAGCGCACTCTAGGCGGACCTTGTGCAGCAGTGCATCAAGATCCGGATAGTCCCTCAAAAAACTCTGCACGACCAAGTTGAGCACATGTGCCAGACATGGTATGTGAGTGAGGTTGCCAAGGCCCAGAGCTGCCACCAGATTTCGGCCATTGTCACACACTACCAAGCCTGGCTGGAGATTAGCTGACAAAAAACACACGTCGCTCTCCTGCTTGATGGCATCCCAGAGCTCCTGAGCTGTGTGGCTTCGATTCCCCATGGGAATTAATTTCAGGACGGCCTGTTGACGTTTGGCCACGGCTGTGCTTATATCGGTCGCAACAGGTAAGCGTTCACGGGTCCATGTGGAGGTATACCGTGACGGCTCGTGCAGCGATGATTCTGAGGAACTGGAGTAGGAGGAGGAATCAATGTGCACAGACTGGATTCCTGCAATCCTTGGAGTTGGCAGAACACGTACAGCGCCACTGGCAAGATCTGTACCCGGCTCCACAACATTGACCCAATGGGCAGTGAGGGAAAGGTATCGTCCCTGGCCATGGGTACTGGTCCACGCATCGGTGGTCAGGTGGACCCTGCTACTGACGGCGTTTAGTAGCGCATGTTTAATGTTTCCCTCGACAGGTTTTTGCAGAGCAGGGACAGCTTGCCTGCTGAAATAAAATCGGCTTGGCACATTATATTGTGGGACTGCCAATGCCATAAAGTTCCTGAAACTGTCAGTCTCCACCAGCCTGAATGACAGCATTTCAAGGGACAGGAGTTTTGCAAGGCCAGCATTCAGAGCCTGTGCTCGTGGATGGTTTGCCGAGTATGGCCGTCTTTTATCCCATGCCTGTGTTACCGATGGCTGTTTTTTGTTCTGGGAGTGTGACGATGACTGTGAACTTGCTGCAGTGGGTGGAATAACAGTTTGTCTATGGACAACAGTGACCGAGGTTCTTCCATGGAGATCCTGTGAGGAAGCCGAACCAGGTGTGTGAGAGCTGGAGGTAGAGGCTCGAACATGACCTAAAGATGTAGGTGCTGCTGTAGGTTGGCCTACATCTCCAGTGTGTCTTTGTAACTCAGCTACGTGCTTTGTCCGTACATGTTTCCACATATTTGTGGTATTCAGGTTCCTGATATTTTTACCTCTTTTAACTTTTTGCTTACACAGCTTGCATTGAACATAGCAAATATCAGATACAAGTCTGTCAAAAAAGGACCACGCAGTGCAAGTCATGGGAGCACCAATTTTGACATTTTTAAGAGAACTGCTCCCAACAGGTGCCAAACTAGAGGCTACAGGCAAGCGAGTCTGCAGCCTACCTCTCCCTCCTCTTTGTACCATTGGGACAATCTCTTCCTCAGAGCTACTCCCACCACCTTCCTGTTGCTCACGCCATGTTGGGTCTCGGATTTCATCATCTCCACTACCCTCTTCCAACACCTGCTGCTGTTGGATGGTCTGGGCAGCACCATGCTCCACAAAACCTGGCACCTGAGTCTCATCATCATCATAAGATGCGTTCTGCGGTGTGCTGTCCATCGGCACTGGCTCACCCGCCTCTTCAGATTGAGAGAGACACAGCTGTTGCGCATCACTGCATACTCCCTCTTCTTCAAATTGCAGAATGCTGCTTGCCTGTGCCCGTGTTTGCGAGCCAACAGATTCTGAGAACAGAAGCAGAGACTCAGCTGGCTCCTGTACAGAACTCTCTGACTGCCTGGGCAATTTGACAGGCGGTGAACAGACAGATGGTTGCTCAACAGTGTTGTGTTCCTGAGAGGAGGTGGAAGGAATTGAAGTCGATGCATTGGCTGCCATCCAACCAACAACGGCTTCAATTTGTTCTTCCCGCAGCAGGGGGGCACGCCGAGCTCCTACCAAAGTGCGCATAAAGGAACGCTCACGGGGAAAACTGGTGGATGCTGTGTCACTGAGGGCGGCAGCAGCCACAGAATCCCCACGTCCTCTCCCTGCTGAAACTCCACGGCCACGACCACGTGCCTTACTCACTGACTTGTTCATCTTGGTAGATTAGAAAGAAAGTCAGAAAAGTTATAAGGCCTAAGTGTGGTTATTACGCAGAGACTGAAGTGAACACTGAAACATAACTGTTCACAATCTGTGAAAGGCTACTCCTTTGTCAACTTCTATAGTGTTTGCAACCAATGTATTGGATACGGATGGAAGCGCGTCACACTAATAGATTATATTTTAAATGGAATGGAGCAGAACCAATTGGAGATAAATGAAAAGGATGAACCACTGAGACACGATCAGCAGAGTACAAGCAGCAGTGCTTGAACAAGTAACTGGAGCGTGATGTGCACTCAAAAAATAAAAAACACAGACTGAAGTGAACACTGTAACACAACTGTTAACAATCTGTGAAAGGCTACTCCTTTGTCTACTTCTATAGTGTTTGCAACCAATGTATTGGATACGGATGGAAGCGCGTCACACTAATAGATTATATTTTAAATGGAATGGAGCAGAACCAATTGGAGATAAATGAAAAGGATGAGCCACTGAGACACGCTCAACAGAGTACAAGCAGCAGTGCTTGAACAAGTAACTGGAGCGTGATGTGCACTCAAAAAATAAAAAACACAGACTGAAGTGAACACTGAAACACAACTGTTCACAATCTGTGAAAGTCTACTCCTTTGTCTACTTCTATAGTGTTTGCAACCAATGTATTGGATACGGATGGAAGCGCGTCACACTAATAGATTATATTTTAAATGGAATGGAGCAGAACCAATTGGAGATAAATGAAAAGGATGAGCCACTGAGACACGCTCAGCAGAGTACAAGCAGCAGTGCTTGAACAAGTAACTGGAGTGTGATGTGCACTCAAAAAATAAAAAACACAGACTGAAGTGAACACTGAAACACAACTGTTCACAATCTGTGAAAGGCTACTCCTTTGTCTACTTCTATAGTGTTTGCAACCAATGTATTGGATACGGATGGAAGCGCGTCACACTAATAGATTATATTTTAAATGGAATGGAGCAGAACCAATTGGAGATAAATGAAAAGGATGAGCCACTGAGACACGCTCAGCAGAGTACAAGCAGCAGTGCTTGAACAATTAACTGGAGCGTGATGTGCACTCAAGAAATAAAAAACACAGACTGAAGTGAACACTGAAACACAACTGTTCACAATCTGTGAAAGGCTACTCCTTTGTCTACTTCTATAGTGTTTGCAACCAATGTATTGGATACGGATGGAAGCGCGTCACACTAATAGTTAAATTGCATGGAGCTGCAAGAATTACACTGAAGGAAAAAAAAAAGAGTCTGTGAGTGACATGTGCAGATGCCTACAGACAGCGTTGCATGCAGAGCAAACTGCAGCGTCACCTGCACTCACACACACCTTGCAGAGCTGTTAAAACAACACTGCAGGCAAAAGGAAGCTTTACACAGCGGTTGGTGCTAGCCTGCCTACAGCACAGTACACTAAATCGCAATCTCTAACTGTCCCTCAGAGTCAGCACAGCAGCGTTCTGTCCCTTACTGAATTCACAGCACAGTGACGCTAAAATGGCGGCGGCGCCTTTTATAGTGCATTCTGACATCATTTCAGCATCCAATCACAGCCATGCCATTAGTTAACATGACCGCAGCAGTACAGGATGTGCCCACACTTCTTAGGATTCCTCATTGGCTGACTAAAATCACATTGCCTCGCAAAGAATTATGGGAACTTCCGATTCCGGTATTTGATAAGGCGAAAATATCGAAACGAAGTATCGAAAGGCCGATAGAGCTAATATCGGCCGATACCCGATATTTGCAGTATCGTATCGCTCAACACTACTAATGACATAGAATCATTGAGACCAGAGGGAGCAGGGAAACCCACCAAAACATCTTTTACATTCTCTGACAGACCCTTCCGAAAAAGGGCTGCCAAAGCATCATCATTCCATTTGGTCAGGACTGCCCACTTTCGGAATTACTGACAGTACAACTCAGCATCCTCAAGCCCCTGATTTAATGCCAACAAGGTTTTTTCAACTTGATCAGTGACATTAGGTTCATCGTACAATAACCCCAGAGCCAGAAAAAATGCATCAACATTCCTCAAAACAGGGTCCCCAGGTGTCAGGGAAAAAGCCCAATCCTGAGGATCACCGTGCAGGAGAGAGATGACAATTTGAACCTGCTGTGCTGCGTTCCCTGAGGACTTAGGTTTTAAGGCAAAAAACAACTTACAGTTATTTTTGAAATTCAGAAATTTAGCTCGATCCCCCAAAAATAAATCTGGCATGGGGATCCTAGGTTCCACAACCGGCAACCTAGCAAGATAGGTAGCAATACTCCGAACTTCAGTGGCAAGCTGATCCACACGGCCAGACAACTGTGCAAACTCCATTGAGAGAAGAAAAAATCCTCCTCAGCACCCAGAGAGAAAGAGGGAAGCTATCTGCCCCGGAGCAGATCCCCAAAGAACATAGGAAGCCCCCAAACATGTAATGGCGGTTAGACAAGAGGAAATACAGACACAAACAGAAAATAGTATGAGCAAACGTTGGGGCCCAATCTACCTGGACAGAAAAGGATAGGAAGGACACTTACTGCAATCCAAAAAACCCTAAAAAATACCAACTCTACTAATTGCAAAAACACCTGAGATCACACGACCTCTACCACCTAAATTAGTTATCTGGTGTCACAAAACTAAGCCGCAGCCACTGAAAAAACTGGAAAAGGCAAATGAACAAATAACAGTGGCTCAGACAAACTGAGAGGAGCACAAGCCCCTGGAGGGGACCTGGCTGACCTCCACAGAAGTGCAGGGAACAATGCAAAAAGCAAGCACAAAAATATAAGCAGAAAATATCTTATCTGATAGCAGAAGATGCAGGCAAGACTCAGCAAGCTTCCAAGTGAACCAGGAACCACAGTTGAGACAAGAACAATTGATCACCGGCAACCATGATGGGAGGGAACCTCCCTTATATAAGACCAGTCTGTAACTCCTGATTGCCAATCCTCATTGAATGGTTCAGTACTGTTTGTAACCACCAGAGGGAGCTTCTGCTCAGAATTAATTTCTAATCAATTCACAACAGCCCTATTTTCTCAACCAGACAGACAAAGCCAGCGAGTGGGGGCAGATAACAATAGCTCAGAGAGGGACAATTATTTTTGCCCCCCCTGGCTACTAACATCTGCCCCCAGACACCCCAGAAAAGGCAAATCTATAATTAGATTCGCCCTTTCTGGCACTTTGCCCGTCTATTCCCATTGCCCTGTAGCGGAGGCGAATGGGTTAATAAGGGGTTAAAGCCACCTTGCTATTGAAAGGTGACTTTAAGCCTGGTTAATAATTGAGAGCTGTCAATTAGACAACTCTCAATTATTAATCCTATTATATGAAATACAAATAAAACACACACACTTTATTTAAAAATCATTTTAATGATATAAACACACAGTTTTTGACCATATTTTATTTTACTGCCATTCCTTGTGAAGCCCTTGTTCACCTTTAATAAAAATAAAATAATAAAGTAACATTATTCTTACCTATCCGATGTTCAGTCAGGTCCCCCGATGTAATCCTTCTGAAAGGGTTAATGTTTACTGCAGGGACCGCAGCTAATGCTGACAACCTTGCAGTAAACCCCCGACTGAATCATCTTCTCTCCTGGCTGACAGGAGAGGAAGTGGTTAGCATAATTGATTGCTTCCCACTTTCACTTCAGGTCAGTCAGGGACACCGCACTGCATCAGTGACGTCAGAGGGAATCCCAGCTGAGCTGAAGTGAACTGAATAACAAAAATAGGGGATCTTCTCGAAAAAAAAATGGCATGGGGTCCCCCCTATTTTTGTTAACCAGCCTGATGAAGCAGACTGCTGAGGCCTGGTTTTTCAGGCTGTTAAGGAGCCAATATCCATGGACCTTGCAAGCTTGATAATACCAGGCCACAGCAATCTGCTTATCTTGGCTGGTTAACAAAAATAGTGGATCCCCTCGAAAAAAAATGGTGTGGGGTCCCCCCTAGTTTTGATAACCAGCCACATGAAGCAGACTGCTGAGGCCTGGTTTTTCAGGCTGGTAAGGATCAAAGATCCATGAACCTTGCAAGCCTGATAATACCAGGCCACAGTGTTAGGGTCTGCGGAACGCACCAAATATAAGATGTGGAGAGGTGCGTTCGCAGCCCGGGGTCCACCGTGCAGGCGGAGCCTGCTGCTAGTAAAATGGCACAAGAAGCGAACTCTGTTATCCCGCAGAGTCGCCAAAATAAACGCCGTAACGTGCTGTGGCAATATGTGCGAACTCTGTTAATCCACAGAGCCACTAGAAGGAGTGCCGCAGCGCTATATGGCGATGTGTGCGAACTCACTTAACACAACTGAGTCGCAAAGTAAACACGCTAGGGCGCTGTCTAGCTTTGAAAGCGAACCCTGTTACGTCACAGAGCCGCTGAGACAAACTTCTGTGTCCTGTCAGGCACCCAGGTACACATTGAACAGCTAAGCGAACATAGAACGTGATCATGCACTAATGTCCTCGCGGGAGTCACCCGCAATCTATGGCGTCTGAACGCCAGGCCCTGAATACGGCAATCAAACTCCTCACCGGTTATGCCGGCAATCTAGGGCATCTAGGACACCGACCCTGACCAGCTAGCATACCAAACTCCTCACCGATTAAGTCGGTATTCTAGGGGCTTATTTCAGCCGGGCCCTAACCACACACATGCATGACCACACTGGCGCTAAGCATTTAATGATTGATATTAGCGCATGGCGGCCCAGCCATGCCACCCTTTTATAGCAACAGCTACAGGACCTGCCAGAAACAAGGACCAATGAGAAACTGTTCCAAACACATGTAGTTTCATTACTTTCCTGGCGGACCAATAGGAGCTGCTGCAGTACCTGAACATGTGACCCCAGATCTCCAATGAGAGATCTTACCCTGGGCATGCTCAGAAGGGGAAACGCAGGACTTCGTCCCAAAGACGTCTGCTCCAGTACTGGCTATAATAGCAGATCCAGGAGAGGCAGCAGCAAGTCTCTGCACAGTACTTGAATGGGCAAGATGCTGGGACCGACGTTTCTGCTGAGCAGGCTCCACTGCGGCCAGAGATGAATGGAGGACCGCAGCGGGACCGGTTCGAGACTCCGCTTGTGCAGCAGCGGGAACTTGAACCATAACATTACCCCTCCTCCTAGGGCCCCCCTTCTTTGGGCCTCGCTGCGCTCAAAGGCAGCAATGAGCTGTGGAGCGTGAACATGCTCGGCAGGCTCTCAGGACCTATCCTCAGGCCCATAACCCCTCCAATCCACCAAATAAAATTTTTTGCCTCGTACCACCTTGCATCCAACAATGGCGTTCACCTCATGATCATCGGTAGATGAACCCGACGTCCCAGCAGATGACTCGGAAAACCGGGAAATGGCCACGGGTTTCAGGAGGGACACGTGACAGTGATACCAAGGCGAGGCGGAAGGGCTAGGCGGTAAACCACTGGGTTCACCTGCTCAAGAACTTTAAAGGGGCCCAAAATGCGAGGTGCCAACTTGGTGGACTCTACACATAGCCTGATGTTTCGGGCAGAAAGCCACACTAGGTCACCCGGAGCAAATGTAGGAGCGGGGCGCCGATGGGCATCGGCCGAAGACCTCATCCTCTCTTTGGAGGCCTGAATGGCATCCTGGGTGCGGTCCCAAATGTCCCGTGCCTCCACAGCCCAGTCTGCCACCCTGGAATCGGCGGAAGACATGGGCATGGGCACTGGTACCCGCGGATGCTGACCGTAGTTCAGGAGGAATGGGGTCTGTCCGGTTGAGTCAGCCACAGCATTATTTAGAGCGAACTCAGCCCACGGTAGCAAGGATGCCCAGTCATCCTGCCTGGCAGAGACAAAATGTCGCAAGTATGTGACCATGGTCTGGTTGGCCCTGTATACCAACCCATTCGTCTCGGGATGGTATGCAGAGGAGAGATTCAACTCAATGCTGAGTAAACGACACAGCTCTCTCCAGAACCGAGACGCAAACTGGGGACCTCGATCACTGACAATTTTGTCTGGCATACCGTGTAGGCGGAAAATATGCCTAATGAATAATGCTGCCAAGGCCCGTGCAGACGGTAACCGTGGTAACGGCACTAAGTGCACCATTTTGGAGAAGTGGTCGGTTATCACCCAGATGATGGTGCAGCCCCGAGACTTGGGTAAGCCCACCACAAAATCCATCCCGACCCTCTCCCAAGGCCTGTCTGCAACCGGTAAAGGGAAAAGTAACCCAGCTGGCCATTGTCGAGGGGACTTATTCTTGGCAGCAGGAGACGCACGCCTGAACGTATTCCCTGACGTCACGGGCCATCTGTGGCCACCAGTATGTCCTCGCCAGAAACTCAGAAGTCCTTTTTGTCCCAAAATGTCCACCCACCCTGGACGAATGTGCCCAAGAGAGTACTTCCGGTCGCAAATTGGTGGGCACAAAAGTCTTGTCCGGAGGCACAGACTCAAGCGAAACCGGAGCCACCGTTCTTAAGCTTTCTGTGGGGATAATAAGCTGAGGCTCCTCCTCCACCTCCTCAGAGGACACCACGGAGTGGGATAGAGTGTCTGCGTGAATGTTCTTCTCACCGGAGAGGAAATGGAGGGTGAAATGGAACCGGGAGAAAAACAAGGACCATCTGGCCTGACGGGAATTTAGCCGCTGGGCTGTCTGCAAATACACCAAGTTCTTGTGGTCCGTGAATACTTGGAAGGGGAAGCGAGCCCCCTCCAGAAGATGTCTCCACTCAGAGAAGGCCAACTTCATAGCCAGTAACTCCCTGTCCCCGATGGAATAATTCCTCTCTGCTGGTGTAAAGGTCTTGGAAAAGAAGAAGCAGGGATGCTTCCGACCCTGGGCATCCTTTTGAAAAAGGACTGCTCCAGCACCTACAGAAGAGGCATCCACCTCTAAGATAAACGGTTTATCGACATCGGGACAATTTAAGATGGGAGCACTGGCAAAATGCGACTTGATGGAGGAGAACGCCTTGGTGACCTTTTCAGACCACAACTTGGGATTAGCTCCCTTCTTGGTGAGGGCTACCAAGGGAGCTACCAAAGTAGAGAAGTGGGGAATGAATTGGCGATAGTAGTTAATGAACCCCATAAAGCGCTGCACCGCCTTAAGGGAGTGGGGTTCTTGCCAATCCATCACAGCCTGTAGTTTGGTAGGATCCATAGCCAATCCCTGGGTGGAGATGATATAGCCCAGGAAAGGTAGAGACTCCTGCTCAAACATGCACTTTGCAACTTCGCATATAGGGAATTTGCTCGCAAGAGGTCGAAGACCTTGCAGACATCTCTCCGGTGGGAGGCCATATCTGGAGAAAAGATGAGAATGTCATCCAGATAGACTACCACCGAGGTGGTCAACATATCCCGGAAGAAGTCGTTCACAAAGTCTTGGAAAACAGCTGGGGCATTACAGAGCCCAAAGGGCATTACCAGATATTCATAATGCCCATCCCTGGTGTTAAATGCCGTCTTCCATTCGTCCCCCTCACGGATGCAAATCAGGTTATATGTGCCCCGCAGGTCTAGCTTAGTAAATACCCTTGCTCCCCGAAGCCTGTCAAAGAGCTCAGAGATTAGCGGCAAAGAATACTTATTTTTCACGGTGATAGCGTTGAGACCCCTATAATCAATGCACGGACGTAATTCTCCGTTCTTCTTCTGCACAAAGAAGAACCCCACTCCCGTTGGTGACACCGACTTCCTAATGAATCCCCTTGCCAAGTTCTCCTGAATATATTGGGACATGGCCTCTGTCTCAGGAAGAGAGAGGGGATAAACCCTTCCTCTAGGAGGCTCAGCTCCAGGCAAGAGGTCGATAGGACAGTCAAAGGAGCGATGAGGCGGAAGAGTCTCCGCAGCCTTCTTCGAGAATAGTCGGCATAAGACCAATAGACCTTGGGAAGAGGAGAGAGGTCTATGGGTATCTCAGTGGTGTTGACCTGCACGCTGTCCCTAATGCATCTGCCTTTACATAAATTACCCCAACCCAGAATTCTCCCTGAAGACCACTCAATATGGGGAGAGTGGTGGCGGAGCCAGGGTAATCCCAACAAAACCTCATCTATACCCTCAGGGAGGATAAAAAATGATATATTCTCTTGATGGGAAGGAGACATAGACAAGGTGAGTGGGACAGACTGATGGGTGATTTGTGAGGGCAGAATTGCTCCGTTCAACACCCGTACCGATACTGGTTCAGCCAGTAACACCAAAGGCATGGTGTGGCGAGAAGCAAAGGAGGAAGACATAAAATTCCCCTCTGCCCCAGAATCCACACACAGCTTGACGGGTAGGGTAGTAGAACCGTGGGTAATTATCCCCTTGAGGAGCACTTTAGGGGCAAAACTCATGGCGTCCAGTGACATTGTTCCTACGGTTACTGGGCGCGACCGTTTATTCAGCCGCTGTGGACATCGGTTGGCAAAATGTCCCTGCTGCTGGCAAATATAACAAATCGGGGATGGACGAGTGACCCGAGATTTAGATCCTGCAGGGGCAACCTCTTGAAGGTCGGGCGACTCCCGAGGGGTGGCGAAGGTAGGAGCCAACCGGACACTCTGCCTACACTGGGCACGTTCCAGCCTCCGCTCGTGGAAACGGAGGTCGACGCGGGTGGAAATAGCGATAAGCTTCTCCAGTGTGGCAGGAATCTCCCTGGTAGCCAAGGCGTCTTTCACATGACCCACCAGTCCTCTCCAGAACACGGGAATGAGGACTTTATCTGGCCACTCTAATTCCGAGGCCAGAGTCCGAAATTGGACAGCAAAATGGCTGACCAAAGCCGAACCCTGGGTACTTGCCAGCAGTTTGAGCGCCGTATCGTGGGTGACCTGAGGTCCTAGAAAAACCTTTTTCAGAGCCTCCAGAAAACGAGAAGCGCTCCGCACCACACGGTCGTCGCGCTCCCACAGCGGCGTTGCCCACTCCAACGCTCTGCCCGACAGAAGAGCTATCACAAAGCCCACTTGTGCCCGATCTGTGGGGAAACGTGCAGCCAGAAGCTCGAGATGTATGGAGCACTGACTCACTAATCCCTGGCATTGCTTGCTGTCACCAGCAAACTTGTCTGGAAGCGGGAGGTGGGACAATGTAGGGACAGAGGTGGCAGAGGACAAACTGGCTGCAGCTACGCTAGCAGCCTGAACAGCGACTGCGGTAACATCCACAACTAAGGTTGTGGGCTCAAGAGCCGCCAACTTACCCTCCAGCTGCTGGATGTACAGCTGTAAACGCTGTTCATCCGCCATTTTACTAGCCAGACCCTGGCGCTAATATTATGTTAGGGTCTGCGGAACGCACCAAATATAAGATGTGGAGAGGTACGTTCGCAGCCCGGGTCCACCGAGCAGGCGGAGCCTGCTGCTAGTAAAATGGTGCAAGAAGCGAACTCTGTTATCCCGCAGATTCGCCAAAATAAACGCCGTAACGCGCTGTGGCAATATGTGCTAACTCTGTTAATCCACAGAGCCGCTAGAAGGAGTGCCGCAGCGCTATATGGCGATGTGTGCGAACTCACTTAACACAACTGTGTCGCAAAATAAACACGCTAGGGCGCTGTCTAGCGTTGAAAGCGAACCCTGTTACGTCACAGAGCCGCTGAGACAAACTTCTGTGTCCTGTCAGGCACCCAGGTACACAGTGAACAGGTAAGCGAACATAGAACGTGATCATGCGCTAATGTCCTCGCGGGAGTCACCCGCAATCTATGGCGTCTGAACGCCAGGCCCTGAATACGGCAATCAAACTCCTCACCGGTTATGCCGGCAATCTAGGGCATCTAGGACACCGACCCTGACCAGCTAGCATACCAAACTCCTCACCGATTAAGTCGGTATTCTAGGGGCTTATTTCAGCAGGGCCCTAACCACACACATGCATGACCACACTGACGCTAAGCATATAATGATTGATATTAGCGCATGGCGGCCCAGCCATGCCACCCTTTTATAGCAACAGCTACAGGACCTGCCAAAAACAAGGACCAATGAGAAACTGTTCCAAACACATGTAGTTTCATGACCTTCCTGGCAGACCAATAGGAGCTGCTGCAGTACCTGAACATGTGACCCCAGATCTCCAATGAGAGATCTTACCCTGGGCATGCTCAGAAGGGGAAACGCAGGACTTCGTCCCAAAGACGTCTGCTCCAGTACTGGCTATAATAGCAGATCCAGGAGAGGCAGCAGCAAGTCTCTGCACAGTATTGAAATGGGCAAGACACTGGGACCGACATCTCTGCTGAGCAGGCTCCACTGCGGCTTGAGATGAATGGAGGACCGCAGCGGGACTGGTTCGAGACTCCCCTTGTGCAGCAGCGGGAACTTGAACCCTAACACACAGCAGTCTGCTTGGCTGGTTAACAAAAATAGGGGATCCCCTCAAAAAAAAATTGCATGGGGGTCCCCCTATTTTTGTTAACCAGCCAAGTAAAAAGCAGACTGCTGTGGCCTGGTATTAAAAGACTGTCAAGGCTCATGAATTTTGGCCTTCAACAGCCTAAAAATACCAGGCTGCAGCAGCCCCACAATAGGCGCATAGAAAGATGCGCCAATTATGGCACTTTACCCGGCTCTTCCCACCTTGCCCTGTAGCGGTGGCAAGCGGGGTAATAAGGGGTTAATGTCACCTTTGATTGAACGGTGACAATAAGCCCGGTTAATAATGGAGAGGCGTCAATAAGACACCGATCCATTATTAATCATAAAGGTTGAAAAATTTTTTAAAAATACACAGCCAGAATAAAGTCTTTTAATGAAATAAAACACTACAGAGTTTTCATTATTTTTATTTCACGCTCATCCTGCAATGCCATCGTTCTCCTGTAAAAAAACAAAAATAACAAACCAACACAAATACTCCCTGTCCAACGCAGTCCAAAATCACGAGTGTCCCACGACGAGTCCAGCTCTGCTACATGTGGATGACAGGCTGAGCCTGACATCCACATAGAGCAGAGCAGCTTACCAGTGCAGATTCGCCGGCGGTGACGTCATCCGGACTGCTGTATTCTCGCGACAGCTGGCCGAGATTACCCAGTACCCGGCAGCACGTGCAGTTATCACGAGAAGCTGCACGTGACCGCCAGAGAGAGGGTGATGGCGGCCATCAAGGAGTCCAGGACGTGACGACCGGGAATCTTCTGCCAGGTAAGTGCTGAGTCCTGACTCCTGACAGACCCGACTGACACTGACAGTGACACTTTCGGGAAGTTCCTGTGTCACGTACTTTGTTCTGTGACACAGGAACTCCCCATAGACTTTAGAGGAAAACTCCGATTCCGGTATCCGATATGCAAAAAATATCGCATCTCAGAATAGGAATTCCAATACAGCGAATATCGGCCGATACCCGAAATTTGCAGTATCGGAATGCTCAACACTAGCCAGCACTAAACAAAAGGCAAATAAAAAAAGGTGTGGCATTTGCAAAGTTCCACAGTCTTCTAAACAGTGGACCCTGGAAAAGTGGCAGAAGGTGGATTTCTCTGATGAATCTTCAGTGGAATTACACCACAGCCGCCGCAAATACTGGAGGAGACCTACTGGAATCCATATGGATTAAAAATACACCCAGAAAACAGTTAAATTTGGTGGTGGAAAGATCATGGTCTGGGGTTACATTCAGTATGGGGGTGTGCAAAACATTTGCAAGGTGGAAGGCAATATCAATAGCCTAAAATATCAAAAGGAATTACCTACCTCTTACATTCCAAATCATAAAAGGGGTCAAATTCTGCAGCAGGATGGTGCTCCATCTCATATATCCATGTCTATAACAAAGTTCCTCCAGGCAAAAAAGATCAAGGTGCTCAAGGACTGGCCAGCCCAGTCACCAGACATGAACATCATTGAGCATGTTTGGGGTAGGATGAAAGAGGAAGCTTGGAAGACAAAACCAAAGAATCTAGATGAACTCTGGGAGGCATGTAAGACTGCATTCTTTGCTATTCCTGATGACTTCATTAATAAATTGTATGAATCATTGTTGAACCGCATGGATGCAGTCCTTCAAGCTCATAGAAGTCACACAAAATATTAAATATGACTCTAATAGCACCACAACTTCATTCACCAATGTTATGCAACATATATTTGTATTTTAAGATAATTATTTGTTTGAATATCACATTACTTTCTGTGTGCGACAAAACTTTTGTCTTGCCAAAATCTGACCATTCTATGTTTATTAAATGATCAATATTTCAGCATTGATGCCAATTTATTTTCTTAACCTAAACCAAATTTGGGAGTTTTTCAGCTTTCAAAAGAATAATTTATAAAACCAATGGATGACTTTAACGTCAGGTTATAAGCTTTGATTTACATAACATGGATAAGCGACATAACTTCTGTCAGGGAGTGTATATACATAGCCCCAGTTATCAGTAGCCAGGAATAATTTTTTTTTGCATATTAATCCTAATTATTTAATCCAGAGCACATTTTTTTCTCCATTTGCTTGTTGTGACTGCAGAATACAGCCAGATCCTTTTCATAGTACAGCGTGAAAATCCAGCTATTTTAAAAGGGTTTGCTTGTCCCATCGATCACATCTGAGTGCGCAGAAAATTCTGCCATTTTTGTGGTGCTGTAAATTTGTTTTTCAGTGTCTTATTCAATTTCTTGACACCATTTTGCTGCCAAAAAATATTTAGCTGCCAAAAGAATATTTAACTACAGGGCAGACATTTTACACTGGATTTTGTCCGCAACACAGTTCGCGTATCATTGCGCTGAAAATTGTGCCATTTCAGGTCTCCATAGAATATTTTTTGTTGCGTCTTAGTTTTCTTATTGACAGAATTTTACTAGCCAAAAAAAATACAGCAATCCATAGAAAGAGACAGCACTCTGTTCAGATGGGTTGCAAAAGAGCTACTTTATTGAGCCCATTGATGCAATGTTTTGGTTCAAGGTGTGAACCTTTTTAAAAAAATACAGGCCACATATTTTACAGTGTGGCATCTCCGTCACACGCCTCATCTCTCTGTGGGCTAAAAATTGTGGCATTTCAGGCATCCATTCAACTGTTTTTGCTGTGTGTTACCCTAGTTCTTCACAATATTTTGCTCTAAAAAAAATAAAAATACAGGGCACATATTTTACAGTGTAGTATATCAGTGACATTGCTGCTTCATGACTGGTGCTCAAATGCACCAACTACTACTGCCATCATCATCTTCTGCCTAAAAGCAGTTACGGAGCAGATAGAAAGTTTGAGTGGCAGAGAGTGAACGCTTGGGCGGTGTTGTACTCTGTCAGCGGATTTTTAAGGCAAAAAATTCAAGATTAAGTTATGACCGGAAGAGCCAGAGCAAGAGCACGTGAATAGCACGAGGACAGGACCCGAAACCACCGTACCCTGGTGTTCCTAGGACGGATTCAGACAAGCCATCACCTACTAATACTGAACTTTTTGGACGAGGATGTCAAAAAGGAGCCCCTGAAGTTGCTAGACTAGAAGCTAGAGATTTTGACATTTCAGCTGGATTTCAAGATGTGGCAATTGGATAGTGTGGTGGTCGTAGACGTGACTTCCATGATATGGATGTTTCCACTAGACAAGCCATCCAACATGTCATAGAATCAAAATATGTTTTTTCTGGCAACTCTATTGAGCTATGCACAAACAAGACTTCTGTGTTGGACCAATCATTTGGAATGCTTTACCCCAAGAAATTAGGACCAGCCACAACTTTCACTGATTTAGGAGCTCCCATCAAAACAAATTGCTCATAGCAGCCTATCGCATTCTCTAATCAAAGTAATTTTATGTGTAAGTGTGTGTAGCCCATTCACTATGGAGATCTATCCCCCACTCCCTCAAGATGGCTGGACCATCATAGTAAGTAGATACCTGTTCTTTGTATCTCCCCCACATTATTGTAGATTATAAGCTCTCATGAGTAGGGTCGTTTTATTTTGATTTAATTATTGTATTATTGTTATCGTTAATTATGACTCTTGTGTTTGAAACAGCTAAACTGTAAAGCACTGCGGATTATGTTGGTGCCATATAAATAAAGATTATTATTATTATAAACTATGTCAAATTGATTGCTAGACCCCAGTGGGTCTTGTACCAGTAGCATGTTGACTACAGTCCACAGATGTAATCTAGAACCCTGGGGTCAGCTTTACTTTAACAGTATGATGAATTAATAGGAAAAGCACATGGTTTTGATGGAGCTGTTCTTTTCTTGCCAAAGAAACTGAATAAGATCAATGAGGTGGTTAGCCACACATGCAATGGATAAATAGTAAAGATTACAATTAATTTGACAAATGAGTTAACTTACTTCATCAACCTGCTTTCACTTTTACAACATTATATTCCGAAGGCTTCTGAAGATGATGAATTTGAAGCAAATAGGTCTGAATTATTATCATCCAAATGATGTTACAGAAGTCAGAACACAAAACAACATATCTGTGTGCAAGGATTTACCACCTCAATTTTGCAGTATGAGACTAGTATCATGTTGTGCATTTTTAAGGAGAAGCACCGGACTGTGGGCACTTGTACTACGCCGGGTCTGGAACTGCTGAAGCCCTGCAGTCCGGAACTGCAAGTGTCGCAGCCCTGCTCATCCCCGCAGTGCCAACTTATGGACTAGGGACCCAGAGGAAGGTACCGGAGACCGACCGCTGCTGCCATAAGATGGACGGTTGTTTGCTGGATCCCTCTGGAACAGCACCGCGCTGGCCAAAGTCTGCGCCACAGTCCTCCAAGCTTCAGCAGAAGACTGGGAAGCCTTTGACATGATAAGTAATTTAAGGAACTGCCATTATCTCGTTTATTGCCCATTAACTCTACCTATTGCCTGCCCTTGAACTGTTTAACCCTCAGTTAACTGTTTATCTCCCTGCATTGAGTGTCCTCTGTTAAATTAAAACTGTTAACCCTTGCTATACCTCTCTTGCTTCACTGCATCCCCAAACCTGCTTACACATTGATGTGAGACGAGACAAAAGACAAAAAACCTGACTGGCACTTCCAGACTAATGTGAACTAGGTGCAAACCAAAGGGAGCTACCCTCATGTAAAACATCCAAAAAAAGGTATGTTCACATTAGGTTAGGGACTCAACAGAATTGAGACCACCTTGACGATGGTTGTTGAGCTTTAAAATGTTTGGCCAAATGTTTATACTAAGCGTCTCAAATTTTTCCTTATATTCCAAAGCCATATTGCTATTCAAAATTTCATATATTCTATGTTGTCATGATTTAGTATGCTTGAGTGCAGCCTTTTTTTGGATGTTACACATTGATGTGAGCCACAAAGTTCTTTGAAGGTAAACTATTCTGGATGTAATGTACAATTTGCTCTCGAAAATTGGATCACATGCCTTCTATGATGCTTGCAGTAAAAAACTGATTGGACAGATATTTCTTACCAAACACAACAATTGTACATATAGTAGTGATGATATCAACTGGGATTTCACTCCGGAGTCTACTTTCAAGCAGTTAGATGGCTGTGAAATCAGTTTTATCGATTATTACAAAAATCGATATAAAAAGCAGATCACAGACCTGAAACAGCCTGCTCTCATACACAATCCCAGAAAAGCAAGAGGTCCAGGAAAAATGCCAACAGGGCCTATTATTCTGATTCCAGAATTCTGCAGTTTAACAGGTTTAACTGATAGAGGGGGAGCTGATTATTCCGTAATGAAAGAGATAGCAAATCACACTCGACTAGTACCAGAACAGAGAGAAAAACAAGTGTGAACATTTTTGGACCATATTCAAAGAGATGACAAAGTACAGAAAGAACTTCGGGATTACAGACTAAGTTTTGACAGTAAACTTCTGTGCTTCATTGGAGTTTACTGCTGTTTGTAAATAATAATTTTCCCCATTACCTTCAATAAAAAGACTTTTGTTTCGAATTCTCATGGCTGCTTCATGACTGGGGCTCAAATGCGCAAACTACTACCAACATCATCATCTTCTGCCTAGAGGGAGTTACTGTGCAAACATTGTATTGTGGAGTTTCTTGTGTGTGTGTAATTTGAGAAGGAATGACTCTTCTCCAGACAGAAAGCTTGGCCACAATAAGATACATCATACCCTGTCAGGAGTACAACCCTCACCCATACACAACATGAGAATGCCACAATACCCTAGTTAGTGACACAATTTTGCTGTAAAAAATAAAAATAAAGGCCACATATTTTATAGTGTGGCATCTCTGTCACATGCCTCACCTATCTGTGGGTTAAAAATTGTGCCATTTGAGGGCTCCACAAAGATGGTGAGCGGTGATAACACCATAATTAGCGTCACCAGCCCACTTCTCTGTGTTCTGAAACGCTCTCTGCTCACGATCAAAGAGAATGCATTGCAGGCGGAGATTGATGAGACAGGGCAAGGAACCATACAGGGTGTTTACACACAGCCCAGCCGCATCTCATCCCAACTTAGATTAGGTGACAATGAGGAGGAGGAAGAACAGGAGCTACTTTCATGCACTCTAGACTGTACTACAAGCACAACTGTCATACCGTTTGTTCAGCGTGGATGGCCTGAGGACAGGGAGGAGAAGGAGAGCATGGTCAGTTGTCCACTTGTTGAGGCCATTTTGCTTTCTGTCTTGCTGCAGCTATCTTGCCCTCAGTCAATATGGAGTTTCCAGCTTTCATGTTCCCGCCCTGATTCTCTCCCTCTTGCTTCTTAAGCAGCCTCAGCTGAGCAATCAGTGCTTCAGAATCAAGCCTGCAGTGAGCCTGTGACCTGACTCCTGGAAAACCTTGGACTTTGTACTCCAGCTATTTCCTACTGAGGAACTTTGGAACACTTGTGGACTCTGGAAACCTGCTATTTGATAAATCCACGTTTGCATGGAACTACGGTAACAGAGAAGAGATCCTGAACCTGTTGTGGAGAGTTATTGCTGAGCTTAAGTTACTCTGGCCTGCTGTGTCTCCTGCTTCTGTACCTGCAAACTGTGTGACCCTTTTGCCACTTGTATGAAGTAATACAAGTCCTTCTATATCAAACCTGTGTCTCATGTGTTTTCCTCGCACCCAAGCACAAGACGCTATATGAACTGTACACCATACATTACAAGATTCTGAAGCCAAACGTTAGTGTCTGCTGGGTCTGGGAAGGCTGTGTCTGCTGTGACTGTGGATTTCAGATGTCCGGTTATACTTTCTGTGATGACAGTGGTTGTGACTTCTCACAACCATTCCAGGTGAGCACATTCCCTTAATTTTACTCTGCAGTGTTACCACAGGTAAACTATTGTTTTTTTTTTTTTTTTTCTTCTCCTTCCAGTACTCCTGTCTTAAAAGATCTGGAAGATGGAGGCTCGCATAAAGGAGCTTTGCGGAGTGACTGATACAATCCTTGCAGATATACAGACTATAAAGACCCGTTTTGCAAACCTACAGGACCTCACTAATCACAATTTGCAAGTGTTTGGACAAACTACCCAGGATTTACGAGCCAGGATTGAGGTTCTAGAGGAACGAGTCCAGGCTCCTGCCATAACCCCGAGTTCTGGGATTCCCAAGTTACCCCCTTTTCATTTTGGCGGTGAACGTGAGAAATTCAGGGGATTTATTAACCAATGCAATCTTTTTTTTTCTGCACATGCTTCACAATTTCCCACTGAACGATCTAAGGTGCTTACTATAATCATGTTGTTTACCAACAAGGCTTTGATGTGGGCAAACCCTCTGATTGAGACTGAGGATGAATGTTTGGATCATCTTGATGCTTTCATTTCAGCCATGGGGCAGGTGTTTGATGACCCCAATCGAGGTGCAACAGCTGAAGCAGCCATGTTAACTTTGCGCCAAGGTAAGCGCTCAGTAGCCGAATATGCCCTGGATTTCAGGAGATGGGCCCTCGATACCACTTGGGACAGTTCCGCCAAAAAATCTATTTTTCGAAAAGGGTTGTCTCCACTGATTAAGGATGAACTTGCTCGTGCCGACCCTCCCACTGCGTTAGGTGACTTTATTAACTACTGCATCCGTATAGATGCTCGTCTGACTGAACGCAGGCAAGAGAGATGGTTCGAAAGTAATCACACTAACCTTTTCCTACCTTCCTCCCCAGCTAAGGAACCTTTGAGTAGGATCACACGGGAACCTGAACCTGAACCCATGCAGGTGGACTCTTTACAAAGACGGGTTAGTGATGCACGCAAGGAACATCGTTTAAAGGAAAATCTATGTTTCTACTGTGGTAAGTCAGGGCACTTCATTATAAACTGCCCCAGCCGTTCTCGTAAGACTACTGCAGCAGTCATTCACTGTGAGTGTTGCGAGAGGAGATCTGTCAGGTCCGAGCCTCAGGCTCCAGAGAGATCTGCAGCAACAGATATTGATTTCTCGGACTTAAACTCCGTCACTTCTGAGGACGATGACTGTGTAAACACTGCAATTTTTCAAGTTTCCTCAGCGGTGTCCCAGCTGAGTTGTAAGAAAAACAATTCTCATTGCTTCCTTTCCATCAAACTCTGGTTTGACTCAGTGTGGGTGTCTAGCTCTGCTATGATCGACTCAGGGGCAAGTGGAAATTTTATGGATATCTCCTTTGCTCTGAAACAGGGGATACGTTCAGTGAAGAAGGCTACTCCAGTACAGATGGAAACTGTGGATGGCTCCCTGCTGACCTCTGGACCAGTGGATCAGGAAACGGAGCCTTTGAGGGTCCTTATGGGTAAAGATCATCAAGAGAAACTGTCCTTTATGCTTATCTCTTCTCCCCACTTTCCCATTATTCTAGGGCTACCATGGCTGCAGGCTCAGAATCCTACCATTAACTGGGAGACCAAGGAATTACACTTTCCAGAGAAACAGATGAGTCCAGAAGTTTCAGCTTGCTCTGTTCCTAAAGGAACCATGTCAGTCCCTGAACTACCAGCTGTATACCAGGACTATGTGGATTTATGTGACAAGAAGAACGCTGACCAGCTTCCCCCTCACCGTCCATATGATTGTCCAATTGAATTATTGCCTGGAGCAGAGATACCTTTTGGTAAGATCTACCCCCTGGCGGGGCCCGAGCTAAAGGCTTTAAAGGATTACATAGACGAAAATCTAGCCAAGGGCTTCATACGCCCCTCTTCATCTCCTGCAGGTGCACCCATCTTCTTTGTGAAGAAGAAAGATGGAACTCTGAGACCCTGCGTAGACTATAGGGAACTCAATAAGGTTACTATTAGAAACCGTTATCCATTGCCTTTAATCCCTGAGTTATTGGAGAGAGTGCGGCATGCCCAAATTTTCTCTAAACTGGATCTCCGTGGGGCCTATAACTTGGTCCGTATTAGACCTGGGGATGAATGGAAGACTGCATTCAGGTCACGCTATGGACACTTTGAATATCTAGTTATGCCTTTTGGTCTGAGTACCGCCCCAGCCACTTTCCAACACTTGGTGAATGACATCTTCAGGGATCTCCTAGATACATTCGTGGTGATTTATCTGGATGATATTCTAATTTTTTCTAACTCCACAGAGGAACATCATGGACATGTGAGAATGGTCTTAGAACGTCTAAGACAAAACCATCTTTACATCAAACTTGAAAAGTGTGAATTCCATAGGACCGAAATTCAATTTCTGGGTATGTACTGTCTACACAAGGGATTAGTATGGATGGAAGCAAGACCCAAGCCATCAAGGATTGGCCAATTCCTAGAAATGTTAAGGAGGTGCAGCGCTTCATCGGGTTTGCCAACTTCTATAGACGTTTCATTAGGAATTTCTCTGAGGTAGTGTCACCTATCACCCAACTTACCCGGAAAGAGTCTAGGTTCTCCTGGACCCCCAAGCCCAGGAAGCATTTTCCCGTCTAAAGGATAAATTTACCACCGCACCTATCTTAGTACATCCCAACCCCGAACTTGCCTTCATAATAGAGGTGGATGCTTCAGACTGTGCCGTTGGAGCTATACTCTCTCAGAGAACAGGTGAGAAGAATGTCTTGCATCCCTGTGCGTTCTTTTCCCAGCAGTTGTCTTCGGCTGAGAGGAACTACGATGTGGGCAATAGAGAGTTGTTGGCCATTATTGCCGCCTTCAAAGAATGGAGACACCTTCTTCAGGGAGCTGCACAGCAAATAGTCGTCCTGACAGACCATCGTAACCTTGAATTTATCAGGTCGGCTAAGTGCCTGACTCCTCGCCAGGCTCGCTGGAATCTTTTCCTAAACCAATTTAATTTTGTAATTTCTTATAGGCCAGGATCGCGCAATGGAAAGGCTGATGCACTCTCTAGGATTCATTCAGCAGAGACCTGTCCACTTACTCCTCCTAAGGCTATTCTTCCTGACTCTAGATTCCTGGGAGTGATTCATAATCAAGACCTACTTAAGGACATCAAGGAAGCATACCATGCGGATTCCTTGTTGGCACAACCCCCAAGGGACGTAAGTCTTGTCTTTAAGAATGGTGTGTGGATTCAGGGACAACGTCTGTATATACCTGAAACAGTCAGATTGAGAGTATTGCAACTCATCCACGATTCCAAGATAGCTGGGCATAGAGGAATTCTAAAGACACAGTAATTTCTTTCTCGTTTCTTTTGGTGGCCCACTTACAGGAAAGATGTTTTAAACTATGTCACTTCATGTGAAGTCTGTGCAAGATGCAAAACACCTCGCTCCTCACCAACTGGTCTGTTGCAACCCCTTCCCACCCCGTCCCGCCCGTGGGGATCCATTTCTATGGACTTCATTGTGGAGTTACCAACCTCTCAAGGGAAGAACACCATTCTAGTGGTGGTTGATCGTTTAACAAAGGCAGCTCATTTTATCCCTTGGGTCGGCTTACCCACTGCAAAACAGACATCAGATTTGATGATTAAGAATGTGTTTCGCTTACATGGAGTACCGGATGAGGTCATTTCGGATCGAGGGGTGCAATTCACTTCAAGGTTTTGGCAAAATTTCTGTGCCGCATTGGACATTAAAGTAAACCTTTCTTCTGCTTTTCATCCCCAGACTAATGGACAGACAGAACGAACCAATCAGACCCTGGAGCAGTATCTCCGCTGCTTTATCTGCCACCTACAGGATGATTGGGTGGATCTACTTCCACTGGCTGAGTTCTCTTATAACAACTCTCAGAGCGCCTCCACTAAGCAGTCTCCTTTTTACTCCAATCTAGGTTATCATCCTAACATTCTTCCTCGATTTCCCATAGAAACGCCCTTGCCAGCAGTGGCTGAAAGAATCACGTCTTTACAAAAGAATATGGATCTTCTAAAGGAAAATCTGGAATTGGCTCAGGAAAGGTACAAGACAGCAGCAGATAAATTTCGTAAACCTGCACCAGCTTTCAAGGTAGGAGACTTGGTCTGGCTGTCAACCAGAAATCTTAAGTTAAGGATTCCATCGTCTAAGTTGGGACATAAGTACATTGGACCCTATAAAATCAGTAAAATTATAAGTGCTGTTGATTGTCGTCTTCAACTGCCCAGAACTATGAGAATCCACCCTGTCTTTCATGTATCCCTACTAAAGGCTGCAACACCCAATACGTTTCCTGGACGTTCTTCTCCTTGCCCTGACCCAGTGCTAGTCGATGGTCAGGAAGAATTTGTGGTGGAAAGGATTCTAGATTCCAGGTTTTACAGAAATCAGTTACAATATTTGATTAAATGGCAGGGCTACCCAGTGGAGGACAACTCATGGGAACCAGTCGATAACGTTAATGCTCCTAGCTTGCTCCGCCAGTTTCATCAGAGGTACCCAGACAAGCCTGGTCTGAGGTCATCCGGAGGTTGTCCCTAAGGGGGGAGTAATGTAAGGTTCTTTGTACATGTTTCTTGAAACTCAGTTTTTCCGTCTGCCATTTTGCTTTCTGTCTTGCTGCAGCTATCTTGCCCTCAGTCAATATGGAGTTTCCAGCTTTCATGTTCCCGCCCTGATTCTCTTCCTCTTGCTTCTTAAGCAGCCTCAGCTGAGCAATCAGTGCTTCAGAATCAAGCCTGCAGTGAGCCTGTGACCTGACTCCTGGAAAACCTTGGACTTTGTACTCCAGCTATTTCCTACTGAGGAACTTTGGAACACTTGTGGACTCTGGAAACCTGCTATTTGATAAATCCACGTTTGCATGGAACTACGGTAACAGAGAAGAGATCCTGAACCTGTTGTGGAGAGTTATTGCTGAGCTTAAGTTACTCTGGCCTGCTGTGTCTCCTGCTTCTGTACCTGCAAACTGTGTGACCCTTTTGCCACTTGTATGAAGTAATACAAGTCCTTCTATATCAAACCTGTGTCTCATGTGTTTTCCTCGCACCCAAGCACAAGACGCTATATGAACTGTACACCATACATTACATTAACAGTCTGGCACACATGGCTGAGTTTATGTTACGCTGCCTTTCCTGTGACCCTCGCATTCTCTAAACTTTGTCAGTCATTACTAGTTGGTGACACTTCTAGACCCACGCTTCCAGGAGCACTTTCTATATTTTATTCTTTAGGCGGACAGGTCTACTAAAATGTTGCAGTACCAGAGGGCCCTTGTTGCGGAATTATAAAAAAATTTCCCATCTGAAAAAGCTGGCGGCATTGGTCACAGTTCATTGGACAACCAAGTAGTACAGACGAGAGAGACACAACTGTAATATGGCAGAGGCAGGAGAACACTGGCAAAGTTGTGGAAGAGTTTTCTCAGACCCTCACATAGCACAGGCCCTGAGGAGTGGGGTACTCTCACATGAAGTGCAAAGTTTTGGAAGATGCTGAGGTAGTACCTTGCTGACTGTCCCAATGTCCACTGTGATTCCTTTGTGCTTTATAATTATTGGATATCCAAGCTGGACACGTGGCATGAACTGGCTCTGTACGCCTTGGAGGTCTTGGCTTGCCCTGCTGCTACCGTTTTGTCAGCGCGAGTATTTAGTGCTTCTGCTGTAATTCTAACTGATAAACAGATCCACCTGTCAACTAAAAATGCTGACAGGCTGACACTTATGAAAATGAACAAGGGCTAGATTGGGCTAGACTTATGTACACCACCGAATGATAGCAGCGAAACATAAAATGTTATCCAGTGTCTTTTTTGGGAACTTTATTACCATGCACCTCTTCACACCCACACATGAGTATACGCTTCATGATTTTGCCTATTTGCTGTTGTCGTCCTCCTCCTTTTCCTCATCCTCATCATCCAGCACCACTTGATCACCATGGTGACCTTGGTCCGTGATGCAACAGCCACATTATTGTGTTAAACAGTGTTTTTGATGATATTAAAAAATATTTATACATTAGGTTCATGTGTATCCCGCAGGGGGAAATGTTTATCAGTCCATTCATTTAGTCTACGGGCATTACAAGTATAGGAGACCCGCTCCTTTAAACTGGGAAGACATTTTTCGGAGGTCATTCTCCACGTCTCTTTCGACACCACCACTAGATCACCAGGGTGAACTTGTTCCATGATGCAACAGCCACATAATTGTTTTGAAGGGTGTTTATGATGCCTTTATACGGTTGTACAGGAAGAGCAAATATACAGCATAGTCGTGGTATGGCACTGCGCCCTATCAACACTAGAGTTTTTTTTTTTTTAATTACCAGAATTAAATAAAAAATATTAAATGTAGATGAAGGTGATAGAAAACCACGATCTGTGTCTTTCCTCTGTACACATCTCAGTATTTGGATCACTATTAGTGTGAGCTATTTCAATTCACATTTTTCTGTATTCACATTACAGATATCACAACATGCTTCAGACGCAAAGCAATAAGTATTGACTATGATTGAACAGTTCTGGATGACATTTTTACAGTGTGAAACATTAATTAGGCATAAACAATTTATTTGAATAGAACACAGTTGATGCACACTAAGTAATTCCCCCAGCCACTTACTGGAATATGAAGGTCTTGAGATTAATTTGTAGGAATCCAGATATTAAAACTAAAAAACAGAAAATTATTATCTTTTAAGTAGAAACAGATTACTGAAGAAATTTAAACAAGTTATTCAACATTTATTTAGCTCACTTGACAGAACAGTAGAACCATAATCGTGCTGTTTCAGAATACTAGAGCAAGGGGAAAATGGAAATTTTTGATTCAATAATGCAACTGCCCCACAACGATGGTGAACTGTACTACAATGCTGGGGACAGGATTAATTGTCCAATGTCTGATGCCAGAGTCCTTCAAATATCAATTACCTGTTGGTGATCATCAGTGATAAGCAAAAACCAAGAAGAAAAATTAAGGTTTTTCTTTTTTAAAGGAGTCTCTAGGCCCATATGTGAATTGTGAATCTCTCTTATTACAGTCTCCAATTTGTGTTGGCGTCATCAGATCTTAATCTTAAATGCAAGTGGTTGGATGACTGCTGATGACCCTGAGGATTAAAAGCGTGCTTTTAGGATAGTATCAGGATGAAATTCAGCTGGAGGATTTTAAGCAACACTGGAGGAGAAGATTGTGTTTCTTCTAGATTCACCTTCCTTCTTTGATGGGGTGTCACTTAATCATAAAAGTATGGGCTGGTCTGATGTTATCACACTACCATGCAAAGGAAGATTGTATTTCATTGGCTGCTAGTGTTGAGCATTCCGATACCGCAAGTATCGGGTATCGGCCGATATTAGCTGTATCGGAATTCCGATACTTAGTTCCGATATTTTTCATATATCGTATACCGGAATCGGAAGTTCCCATAATTCTTTGAGAGGCAATGTGATTATAGTCAGCCAATGAGGAATCCTAAGAAGTGTGGGCACATCCTGTACTGCTGCGGTCATGTTAACTAATGGCATGGCTGTAATTGGAAGCTGAAATGATGTCAGAATGCAGTATAAAAGGCGCCGCCGCCATTTTAGCGTCACTGTGCTGTGAACTCAGTTAGGGAAAGAACGCTGCTCTGCTGACTCTGAGGAACAGTTAGAGATTGCGATTTAGTATACTGTGCTTTAGGCAGGCTAGTTTACCACCGGCTGTGTAAAGCTTCCTTTTGCCTGCAGTGTTGTTTTAACAGCTCTGCAAGGTGTGTGTGAGTACAGGTGACGCTGCAGTTTGCTCTGTATGCAACGCTGTCTGTAGGCATCTGCACGTGTCACTCACAGACTCTTTTTTTTTCTTCAGTGTAATTCTTGCTGCTCCATGCAATTGAAATAATAGTGTGACGTGCTTCCATCCGTATACAATACCTTGGTTGCAAACACTATAGAAGTCCACAATGGAGCCTTTCACAGCAAGTGAACAGTTGTGTTTCAGTGTTCACTGCAGTCTGTGATTTTTTTTTTTTTTTTTTTTGAGTGCAGATCACGCTCCAGTTACTTCAACTAATGCTGTGTGTACTCTGCTGAGCGTCTGTCACTGGCTCATCCTTGTAATTTTTCAAAAATTGCTGCTGCTTTCTTCTATTTAAAATTTACAAAAATCTATTAGTGTGACGCTCTTCCATCAAAATACAATACATTGCTTGCAAACATAATAGAAGTCCACAAAAAGGCCTTTCACAGCAAATGAACAGTTGTGTTTCAGTGTTCACTGCAGTCTGTGATTTTTTATTATTTTTTTTTAGTGCAGATCACGCTCCAGTTACTTCAACTAATGCTGCGTGTACTCTGCTGAGCGTCTGTCACTGGCTCATCCTTGTAATTTTTCAAAAATTGCTGCTGCTTTCTTCTATTTAAAATTTACAAAAATCTATTAGTGTGACGCTCTTCCATCAAAATACAATACATTGCTTGCAAACATAATAGAAGTCCACAAAAAGGCCTTTCACAGCAAGTGAACAGTTGTGTTTCAGTGTTCACTCTAGTCTGAGCTTTAATTTTTTTGTAGGAGTGTAGATCCCGCTCCACTTACTTCAACCACCGCAGCGTGTACTCTGCTGAGTGTCTGTCACTGCCTCATCCTTGTAATTTTTCAAAAATTGCTGCTGCTTTATTCTATTTTAAATTTACAAAAATCTATTAGTGTGACGCTCTTCCATCAAAATACAATACATTGCTTGCAAACATAATAGAAGTCCACAAAAAGGCCTTTCACAGCAAGTGAACAGTTGTGTTTCAGTGGTCTGAGCTTTAATTTTTTTGTAGGAGTGTAGATCCCGCTCCACTTACTTCAACCACCGCAGCGTGTACTCTGCTGAGTGTCTGTCACTGGCTCATCCTTGTAATTTTTCAAAAATTGCTGCTGCTTTATTCTATTTTAAATTTACAAAAATCTATTAGTGTGACGCTCTTCCAGAGGACAGCGTTTGTTGGCCAGTTGTGAGTCTGCAGCACATGGTTGATTTCATGCTGCAGTGCCTGAGAAACGACCGCCGCATCGGCCACATTCTCACCACGTCAGATTATTGGGTGTACACCCTCCTAGACCCTCGTTACCGGGACAACTTACAAAGCCTCATCACACCGTTGAACCGGGACCGTAAAATGCTGGAGGACCAAGACACACTGTTGAAATCCATAATGTTCTCCATTCCAGCCGAGAGCGCTGCTGCTGCTACTGCTTTACAAAGCAGCTCTGTGCGTCGAGGCATTGTAGACACCTCTGCAACAAGAGGGAGCACAAGCAGCGCCTCTGCACAGGGCAAGAGCTGTATGTTACAAATGTGGCAAAGTTTTGTGACAGCGCCACCAAGGTGTACACCATAGTGATGGGAAATCTAGTTAATTTTGTTGATTAGTTCACCATGAACTAGTTCACTGAAAAGATTAGTTCAAAAGATTAGTTCATTTAGTTCAGTTTTTCTCCACCCTATCCTGTGAGGAGCTGATAGGAAATGCATCATGTGACCTCTGAACTAAATGAACTAGATGAACTGCTGAACAAAATGTTCTATTGAGAATGACTCAGGACAGTCTAGTTCAATCTGATGCCTCTGACTGAGCCCAGCAGTGCCACATAATGATTGTGTATGAGGGGGCTGAGAAGCAGTTCAGCATCCACCATTTTAAGAACAGAACAGGGGTCAGTGTTAAAGATTTTAGCAAGACTGATCTTCTAGGCTAGAGGCATGAACTACACACAGAAACACTCTCTCTTATACACACATATGAGCTGTGTCTGTGTACTGTGTGTGCAATTTCATTTTTTATTAATAATATTATTATTACTGTTATATTTGTATTTGATGTGTGGTATGCCTTGGAGGTGCTGGCTTGCCCTGCTGCCAGTGTATTATCTGAGCGCGTCTTTAGTGCTGCAGGTGGTGTACTAACAGACCGTCGCATGCGACTATCCTCAGACAATGTAGACCGGCTTATTTTTCTGAAAATGAACAAGGCATGGATCTCACCTGAATTTGCCTGTCCGTTTTCAGATTAAATAACTGTTTGCCAACGTTTTCCAAGTCTCCTGTTATGTTCATCTTTCTACCACCTGAACTCTACTCCCTGGGCTACAACACTGCCAGTCACAGGGGAATGATCATTTACAAAACAAAATGTTATCCCCAACAAATAGTAGCGCAACGACTCCAGTGCCCACTTTATCGCCAGGCACTCTCTCTCTACAATGCTGTCTCTGTTTTTTGATGGAGTAAGTTTTCGACTCAGGAAACTAATGGGATGCTCCTCCCCGTTAAGCTCCAGTCCTGAGACAACACGGCACCCATACCTACCTCTGACGCATCAGTCTGGACAATGAATTCTCTTTTGAACTCGGGTGTGCTCAAAACTGGTGACCCACACAGTGCCCCTTTTATTGCCCCTGTTGATGACCCCTTTCTGATTTATTAACCGGCTACACCAGATCAATGGGTATTCTCTCAAACTGGACCTCTAAAATTTTTAATGGCACCAAGGGACTCACTAAATGAGGCTGAGGACTGTATACCTGGCGCATGCGACAAGAGTTACAATACCGTTTAACTTCTTGATAGACCCCCTGCCAGTAAAACCGTTGTATAATTCTGTGTAGGGTTTTCTTTTGGCACAAATGTCACCCTAGTACATGCGCATGCGCTAAGTCCATTACCAACCTCCGATATGACTGCGGTAGCAGCAATTGTTAAAAAATTTCAACATATATTTTATAAACCTGATACAGCAAATCTTGGTTCAGCTCTAATTGTTGAAATACTGTAGCTGCCCCGGGGTGTTGGGGCTCCCCATTGACAACCAGTAAATTTTCACGGGCTAGACTCAACGTAGGGGCCGCGGAGTTGCGCCTTAACAAATTTGTCACCTGTCACATTTAAGTATTACAATTCAGGTCCCGGTGTCAAATCTTCCATCTCCCCAACTAACACTTCGATAGGAGAGGGGTTTTCCTACTCCACCGAAGGCAAAGGTAATACTGCCCACTGCACACATGTGTTATGCATAGTGAGACTGATAGTAGCCAACAAAGTAGCAAACAAAGGCCACTTGTGATCGCCCTATCAGCGTAGGACCAATGCTACTCAAAAGATCTGCCATGATCCTGGACAAAATCTTGATATAATAGTCAATGAGTGAGAATGTACGATAGGATACAGGCAGATGTGAATGTTTGTTTAGTTTTAGTAGCAACTTCATATGTGACATGTTTGAATGGCTGGGCAACCCTCCTGTCTCCAATATATGATTGAAGGTGCATACCAATGTGGACGGGATATCCTCACTCAATAATTTAAATAATTTGGCTGTAAACCCGTCAGGTCCTGGAGCTTTCCCGTATTTAAAGTAACTTATCGCCGCTGTCACTTCCGTCACCTCAATTTGTTTTTTTAAAAGGAGAAGCTGATAGTTTGTGATGGATGGTAACCGTATTCCATCTACAAAGGTGTTACCCTCCGCACTATCCGTATGTTCCACCTTATATAAGTCTGAGTAGTATTCTTGTAGAATGGTGTTTATGGTTCGAGGGTCTGTGTTCATGATCCCATGTTTATTCGTTAACGCTGTAATATGTTGATGACGAATGTGATTTCCTTTCGCTAGTCGTGATAATAGTCTCCCTCATTTGCTAACATAACGATATACATCGGCTCTATAATTGTTATTACTGCTTGTCTCTCGTCGATATACCCATACGTGTAAGTCAGCCTTAGCCTGATTACATCTATTTTTAACCTGTGTTGATGAACTTGTCTTGTTTGCCGTGTACCTATCGCGTAATATCCTGCTAGCCTGCGAGTAGTTTGTCGCGATCTTCTTTTTTAGCGTTGTCTGATAACCTATTAGTTTCCCGCGCATTACTCCCTTCCCTGCTGCCCATAAAAGTTCCGGCCTATCCCTAGTATCTCCATTATCCCTTACATATTAAAAACACCATTGCTTCACGTGATGTCGAAACTTCTCATCCATTAACAAATAGGTCGGGAAGCGCCAAGTTTGGTTTGGCCCCATCTGCACCATATCTGGCAGGGTCACTGATACGGGCGCGTGGTCATATTTAGCTACGTTGTGCACATCTGCCTCTTCCACTCCCCTTAATAGCTCGTGTGCTATCAATATATAATCTATTCTGGACCAAGAGTCATGTGGCGCCGAATAGAATGAATATTCACTGCCATCTGGGTTCAGGTGTGTCAAAATGTCTACAAAGTTACTCGTGTCTAGCAAGGGTTATTATAAACGTGTGTCATGTGATCGCACATTCATTCGAATCGACCTACAGTTCTTCACTGTTTAGATTCACCATATTTAAGTCACCACCGTGGGTGGTTTTAATGCTCTCCTATCGGCCTGATATGCTTGGATACCTGGGATAAATTCAGGAACGTCTCCAAACTCCCTACTCACATGTCAGCGCAGGAACCGTAAGAGGGAACGTGCTTGTTTTGTTGCGCATAGGTGGAGTTTTATACAGTAAATGATTACTGCTGTCTTATTTTTTGCGTCCCAAGGGCAGAATAAGTCTGCGTAACGTTACATTTTACAGACACTCATATAATAGACACACGCTACCCTAACCGTGACACAAGGAAGGTATTGTTGCCGGATAAAGCCGCCATTTTAGTGTCACTGTGCTGTTAATTCTGTTTGGGACAGAACGCTGCTCTGCTGACTCTGAGGGACAGTTAGAGATAGCGATTTTGTGTACTGTGCTTTAGGCAGGCTACTTTACCAACCGCTGTGTACATCTTCCTTTTGCCTTGCAGTGTTTTTTTCACAGGTCTGCAAGGTGTGTGTGTGAGTGCAGGTGACGCGCTGCAGTTTGCTCGGCATACAACGCTGTATGTAGGCATCTGCACATGTCACTCTCACACTCTTTTTTTTTTTTTCTTTAGTGTAATTCTTGCTGCTCAATTCAATTGAAATTATAGTGTGACGTGCTTCCATCCGTATCCAATACATTGGTTGAAAACACTGTAGAAGGACACAAAAAGCCCTTTCACAGCTAAGAGTTGTGTTCACTGTAGTCTGAGATTTTAATTTATTCAATTTTGATCACGCTCAAGTTACTACTTCAAGCAATGCTGCTTGTACTCTGCTGAGCGTGTCTTACTGCCTCATCCTTGTCATTTTTCTGTAATTGGTGTACATGTACATCAAAGTAGTCTTCATTTTGATCGAAATCCAAGCAGGTACCCGGACACTGTATGGCTGCTTTTATACGGTGGACTGGCTCCAACATTCAATAACACTTAAGATGCAATCGGGAACCTTGTCAAGGCCCAATCCTCTTCTCCCTCTGATATAATAATAATAATAATCTTTATTTATATAGCACCAACATATTCCGCAGCGCTTTACACTTTAACAGTTTCAAAACACAAAGTCATAGGTAACAACATTAACAATACAATAATTAAAGTAAATAAGCCGACCCTGCTCGTGAGAGCTTACAATCTACAATGAGGTGGGGGAGATACAAAGTACAGGTGTGTATATATAATGGTGCATTTCCAATGATGGTCCAACCATCTTGAGGGAGTGAGGCATGGATGGAGATAGTGAATGGGCTCCACATACACACTTAAACATAGAACGACTTTGGTTATTGAATGTCATAGGCCACTCTGAACAAATGTGTTTTGAGGGAGCGCCTGAAACCAGGCAAATTGTGGATAGTCCTAATTTCTTGTGGTAGAGCATTCAAGAGGATTTGCGCAGTGCGGGAGAAGTATTGTAGTCGGGAGTGGGAGGTACGGATTACTGAAGAGGTTAGTCGAAAGTCATTTGCAGAGCGCAGCCGTCGGTTAGGACGATAGATAGAAATGAGGGAGGAGATGTAGGGGGGTGCTGCACTGTGGAGAGCTTTGTGGGTGAGAACCAGTACTTTGAATTGGATCCTATAATGAATGTGCAGCCAGTGTAAGGACTGGCGAAGAGCGGACGTGTCCGAGTACCGATTAGCTAGATGGATGACCCTGGCTGCTGCATTAAGCATGGACTGGAGAGGGGATAGTCGAGTAATGGGGAGGCCAAGTAATAGAGCATTGCAGTAGTCCAGGCGGGAGTGGATCAATGCTACAGTGAGGGTTTTTGTTGTTTCCATGGTGAGAAAAGGGCGGATTCTAGAGATGTTCTTTAGGTGTGTAGACGGCAAATATCTAACAAACAGGTCATGCTGGATAGACTTGCACCTACTGCCACTCAGGGTCTTCAGCTCCTTTGTGAGAAACTAATGTTTGGCCAGCCAGTATATCAAATAAAGTTCATGAGAAATGGGAACTGTGGTTGGCTTCACTTTTGGTACTGGCTGGGTGCTAATACCAAACCATGGTGTGGCATTGAATGGATATTCCTGGCTGGTTGGAGACAAGCTCATTCCCACAGAAAAGTACCTGAAAGCTAAGGAGATGGTGGCCTCTTTCAACATGAAGGAGTTTGCTCGTTGTCTAGGAGACCGACCACCCCTGCTGTGTACCTTGTCAACGTTGTGTTGAAGCTTGCAAGGATTAAGAGGTTACAGTGGTAAGTCTGGTTTTTACTAATGATCCTGCTGTGTATTATAGTTTTTATGTTTTAAAAAAAATTATCTTAGGAATGTTAAATAAATTTGTTATTTTTTTGGTTAAATACAATGTATGTTATGAATGTTAAATAATTTTTTTTGTTTTTTTATAAAATAAAATGTATGTTATGAATGTTAAATAACTTTTATTTTTATTTTTTTTTCAGGTATTTGATCTACCGTAGCTAGTTGCTGATCGTTGACTCTACACCCCTCTCCCCAGAATGTTACTCGGGTTATGGGGAGAAAATCACCGCTATTCCAGACTGATTTAATGTTAATGTGTCTGGCTCTTACACAGCACACAGCACTTGATGTTAGTTTATCTTTTTCCTAAATTATTTGTTACACTGCCCTTCTCACATTTTATTTTCACTTTTTTTTTTAAGCACAAGTTTTTTTACACTTCCTTGTTCTGTAAGTAGGCTTAATGGTTAAATGTTTTATACTAGATGTAAATATGTAACATGTAAATTTTAGATTAAGATTTTGCAAATTATTAGGTCCACACCATCAGGCTCTTTCGTCCCCTCTCCCTCAGAGTAGCGGTAATATATCGGACCCCAGGCTCGCCCACACAGTTCCTTGACCACTTCTCTGCCTGGCTGCTGCACTTTCATGTCCTCAAAAGTACCAACCCTTATCCTTGGAGACTTCAACATCCCCATTAACAGCCCTACTTCCACACTCAAAACACATTTGTTCAGAGCGGCCTATCACATTCACTAATCAAAGTCATTCTAAGTGTAACTGTGTGTGTGTGTGTAGCCCATTCACTATCTCCATCCATCCCTCACTCCCTGAAAATGGCTGGACCATCATTGTAAATACACCATTGTATATAAACAACTGTACTTTGGAGCTCCCCCTCCTCATTGTAGATTGTAAGGTCTCACGAGCAGGGGCGGCTTATATTGCTTTAATTATTGTATTGTTAACGTTCACTTATGACTTGTGTTATGAAACTGTTAAACTGTACAGCGCTGCGGAATCTGTTGGCGCTATATAAATAAAGATTATTATAGTAGAGGCCCACTCAGTAGTGGTGAAGTGAACGGCGCAAATTGCGAGTTGATTGCGACTGATGCAGCTGATACTCCATTACTGCTGGCTGCTGCTCACACAACCGCTCCAACATATGTAACGTGGAATTCCACCTGGTGGGTACGTCACATATGATGCGATGTTCAGGAAGGCAAAATCTGCGTTGCAGAGCTGCAATGCGCGATCTGGCCATGGTGGAACGTCGCAAGTTAGCGCACTGTAGGCGGACCTTGTGCAGCAGTGAATCAAGATCCGGATAGTCCCTCAAAAAACTGTGGACGACAAAGTTTAGCACATGTGCCAGACATGGTATGTGAGTGACGTTGCCTAGGCCCAGACCTGCCACCAGATTTCGGCCATTGTCACACACTACCAAGCCTGGTGTAATGTATGTGGTACAGTTCATATAGCGTCTTGTGCTTGGGTGCGATGAAAATACTTGAGACACAGGTTGATAAAGAAAGTCTTGTATTGCTTCATACAAATTGGCAAAAATAAACACACAGGTTGCAAACACAGAAGCAGGAGACACAGCAGGCCAGAGTAATCTAAGCTCAGCAATAACTCTCCACAACAGATTCAGATCTTCTTCTCTGTTACCGCAAGTCCATGCAAACGTGAGGCTCTCAAGAGCAGAGTTCAGAGTCCACAAGTGCTTCAGAGTTCCTCAGTAGGAATGGCTGGAGTACAAGGTCCAAGGCTTCAGGAGTCAGAACACAGGTTCACTGCAGGCTAGATTCTGAAGCACTGATTGCTCAGCTGTGACTGTTTAAGAAGCAAACGGAGAGAATCAGGGCGGGAACATGCAAGCTGGAAAACTCCATTTTGACTGAGGGCAAGATAGCTGCAGCAAAACAGAAAGCAAAATGGCCGACGAACAAACTGAGTTTCAGAAACAGATACACAGAACCTTACATTACTCCCCCCTTAGGGACAACCTCCGGATGACCTCAGACCAGGCTTGTGTGGGTACCTCTGATGAAACTGACGGAGCAAGCGAGGAGCATTAACGTTATTGACTGGCTCCCATGAGTTGTCCTCCACTGGGTAGCCCTGCCATTTAATCAGATATTGTAACTGATTTCTATACAACCTGGAATCTAAAATCCTTTCCACCACAAATTCTTCCTGACCATCGACTAGCACTGGGTCAGGGCAAGGAGAAGAACGTCCAGGAAACGTATTGGGTGTCGCAGCCTTTAGTAGGGATACATGAAAGACAGGGTGGATTCTCATAGTTCTGGGCAATTGAAGACGACAAGCAACGGCACTTATAATCTTACTGATTTTATAGGGTCCAATGTACTTATGTCCCAACTTAGACGATGGAATCCTTAACTTAAGATTTCTGGTTGACAGCCAGACCAGGTCTCCTACCTTAAAAGCTGGTGCAGGTTTACGAAATTTATCTGCTGCCTTCTTGTACCTTTCCTGAGCCGATTCCAGATTCTCCTTTAGAAGATCCATATTCTTCTGTAAAGTCGTGACTCTTTCAGCCACTGCTGGCAAAGGCGTCTCTATGGGAAATCGTGGTAGAATGTTAGGATGATAACCTAGATTAGAGTAAAAAGGAGACTGTTTAGTGGAGGCACTCTGAGAGTTGTTGTAAGAGAACTCAGCCAATGGAAGTAGATCCACCCAATCATCCTGTAGGTGGCAGATAAAGCAGCGGAGATACTGCTCCAGGGTTTGATTGGTTCGTTCGGTTTGTCCATTAGTCTGGGGATGAAAAGCAGAAGAAAGGTTTACTTTAATGTCCAATGCTGCACAGAAATTTTGCCAAAACCTAGAAGTGAATTGCACCCCTCGATCCGAAATAACCTCATCCGGTACTCCATGTAAACGAAACACATCTTTAATCATCAAATCTGATGTCTGTTTTGCAGTGGGTAAGCCGACACAAGGGATAAAATGAGCTGCCTTTGTTAAACGGTCAACCACCACTAGAATAGTGTTCTTCCCTTGAGAGGTTGGTAATTCCACAATGAAGTCCATAGAAATGGATCCCCACGGGCGGGACGGGGTGGGAAGAGGCTGTAACAGACCAGTTGGTGAAGAGCGAGGTGTTTTGCATCTTGCACAAACCTCACACGAAGTGACATAGTCCAAAACATCCTTCCTACAAGTGGGCCACCAAAAGAAACGAGAAAGAAATTCCTGTGTCTTTAGAATTCCTCTATGCCCGGCTATTTTGGAATCGTGAATGAGTTGCAATACTCTCAATCTGACTGTTTCAGGTATATACAGACGTTGTCCCAGAATCCACACACCATTCTTAAAGACAAGACTTACGTCCCTTGGGGGTTGAGCCAAAAAAGAATCCGCATGGTATGCTTCCTTGATGTCTTTAATTAGGTCTTGATGATGAATCACTCCTAGGAATCTAGAGTCAGGAAGAATAGTCTTAGGAGGAGTAATTGGACGTGTCTCTGCTGAGTAAATCCTAGAGAGTGCATCAGCCTTTCCATTGCGCGATCCTGGTCTATAAGAAATAATAAAATTAAATTGGTTTAAGAAAAGATTCCAGCGAGCCTGGCGAGGAGTCAGGCACTTAGCCGACCTGATAAACTCAAGATTACGATGGTCTGTCAGAACGACTATTTGCTGTGCAGCTCCTTGAAGAAGGTGTCTCCATTCTTTGAAGGCGGCAATAATGGCCAACAACTCTCTATTGCCCACATCGTAGTTCTTCTCAGCCGAAGACAACTGCTGGGAAAAGAAGGCACAGGGATGCAAGACATTCTTCTCACCTGTTCTCTGAGAGAGTATAGCTCCCACGGCACAGTCTGAAGCATCCACCTCTATTATGAAGGCAAGCTCTGGGTTGGGATGTACTAGGATAGGTGCAGTGGTAAATTTATCTTTTAGACGGGAAAATGCTTCCTGGGCTTGGGGAGTCCAGGAGAACTTAGACTCTTTCCGGGTAAGTTGGGTGATAGGTGACACTACCTCAGAGAAATTTCTAATGAAACGTCTATAGAAGTTTGCAAACCCGATGAAGCGCTGTACCTCCTTCACATTTCTAGGACTTGGCCAATCATTGATGGCTTGGGTTTTACTTCCATCCATACTAATTCCTTGTGTAGACAGTACATACCCCAGAAATTGAATTTCGGTCTTATGGAATTCACACTTTTCAAGCTTGATGTAAAGATGATTTTGTCTTAGACGTTCCAAGACCATTCTCACATGTCCATGATGTTCCTCTGTGGAGTTAGAAAAAATTAAAATATCATCCAAATAAATTACCACGAATGTATCTAGGAGATCCCTGAAGATGTCATTCACCAAGTGTTGGAAAGTGGCTGGGGCGGGGTACTCAGACCAAAAGGCATAACCAGATATTCAAAGTGTCCATAGCGTGACCTGAATGCAGTCTTCCATTCATCCCCAGGTCTAATACGGACTAAGTTATAGGCCCCACGAAGATCTAGTTTAGAAAAAATTTTGGCATGTCGCACTCTCTCCAATAACTCAGGGATTAAAGGCAATGGATAACGGTTTCTAATAGTAACCTTATTGAGTTCCCTATAGTCTACGCATGGTCTCAGGGATCCATCTTTCTTCTTTACAAAGAATATGGGTGCCCCTGCAGGAGATGAAGAGGGGCGTATGAAGCCCTTGGCTAGATTTTCGTCTATGTACTCTTTTAAAGCCTTCAGCTCGGGCCCCGCCAGGGGGTAGATCTTACCAAAAGGTATCTCTGCTCCAGGCAATAATTCAATTGGACAATCATATGGACGGTGAGGAGGAAGCTGGTCAGCGTTCTTCTTGTCACATAAATCCACATAGTCCTGGTATACAGCTGGTAGTTCAGGGACTGACATGGTTCCTTTAGGAACAGAGCAAGCTGAAATTTTTGGACTCATCTGTTTCTCTGGAAAGTGTAATTCCTTGGTCTCCAGTTAATGGTAGGATTCTGAGCCTGCAGCCATGGTAGCCCTAGAATAATGGGAAAGTGAGGAGAAGAGATAAGCATAAAGGACAGTTTCTCTTGATGATCTTTACCCATAAGAACCTTTAAAGGCTCTGTTTCCTGATCCACTGGTCCAGAGGTCAGCAGGGAGCCATCCACAGTTTCCATCTGTACTGGAGTAGCCTTCTTCACTGAACGTATTCCCTGTTTTAGAGCAAAGGAGACATCCATAAAATTTCCACTTGCACCTGAGTCGATCATAGCAGAGCTAGACACCCAGGCTGAGTCAACCCAGAGTTTGATGGAAAGAAAACAGTGAGAATTGTTTTTCTTACAACTCAGCTGGGACACCGCTGAGGAAACTTGAAAGATGGCAGCATTTACACAGTCAACGTCCTCAGAGGTAACGGAGTTTAAGTCCGAGAAATCAAGATCTGTTGCTGCAGCTCTCTCTGGAGCCTGAGGCTCGGACCTGACAGATCCCCTCTCGCAACACTCACAATGAATGAGTGCTGCAGTAGTCTTGCGAGAACGGCTGGGACAGTTAATAATAAAGTGCCCTGACTTACCACAATAAAAACATAGATTCTCCTTAAAACGATGTTCCTTGCGTGCATCACTAACCCGTCGTAGTAAAGAGTCTACCTGCATGGGTTCAGGTTCAGGTTCCCGTGTAATCCTATTCAAAGGTTCCTTAGCTGGAGAGGAAGGTAGGAAAAGGTTAGTACGATTGCTTTCGAACCATCTCTCTTGCCTGCGTTCAGTTAAACGAGTATCAATACGGATGCAGTAGTTAATAAAGTCACCTAACGCAGTGGGAGGGTCGGCACGAGCAAGTTCATCCTTAATCAGTGGGGATAACCCCTTTCGAAAAATAGATTTTTTGGCGGAATTGTCCCAGGTGGTATCAAGGGCCCATCTCCTGAAATCCAAGGCATATTCAGCTACCGAGTGCTTACCTTGGCGCAAAGCTAACATGGCTGCTTCAGCTGTTGCACCTCGATTGGGGTCATCAAACACCTGCCCCATGGCTGAAATAAAATCATCAAGGTGATTCAAACAATCATCCTCAGTCTCAATCAGAGGGTTTGCCCATATCAAAGCCTTGTTGGTAAGCAACATAATTATAGTAAGCACCTTAGATCGTTCAGTAGGAAATTGTGAAGCATGTGCAGAAAAAAAAAGATTGCATTGATTAACAAATCCCCTGAATTTTTCACGTTCACCACCAAAACGAAAAGGGGGCAACTTGGGAATCCCAGAACTCGGGGCCACGGCAGGAGCCTGGACTCGCCCCTCCAGAACCTCAATCCTGGCTCGCAAATCCTGGGTAGTCTGTCCAACCACTTGCAAATTGTGATTATTTAGGTCCTGAAGATTTGTAAAACGGGTCTTTATATTCTGCAAATCTGCAAGGATATTATCAGTCACTCCGCAAAGTTCCTTTATGCGGGCCTCCATTTTCCAGATCTTTTAAGACAGGATACTGGAAGAAGAGAGAGAAAAAAAAAACAATAGTGTTCACCTGTGGCAACACTGAAGAAAGAAAAAACTTTAAGGGAACTGCTCACCTGGAATGGTTGTGAGAAGTCACAACCACTATCATCACAGAAAGCTTTCAACCAGACATCTGATATCCAGAGTTTCAGCAGACAAAAAGAGAAGAGAAAAAAAAAAAAAACAATAGTGTTTACCTGTGATAACACTGCAGAAAAAAAAACTTAAGGGAATTGCTCACCTGGAATGGTTGTGAGAAGTCACAACCACTGTCATCACAGAAAGTACAACCGGACATCCGATATCCACAGTACAGCAGACAAGCCTTTCCAGACCCAGCAGACACTAACGTTTGGCTTCAGAATCTTGTAATGTATGTGGTACAGTTCATATAGCGTCTTGTGCTTGGGTGCGATGAAAATACTTGAGACACAGGTTGATAAAGAAAGTCTTGTATTGCTTCATACAAATTGGCAAAAATAAACACACAGGTTGCAAACACAGAAGCAGGAGACACAGCAGGCCAGAGTAATCTAAGCTCAGCAATAACTCTCCACAACAGATTCAGATCTTCTTCTCTGTTACCGCAAGTCCATGCAAACGTGAGGCTCTCAAGAGCAGAGTTCAGAGTCCACAAGTGCTTCAGAGTTCCTCAGTAGGAATGGCTGGAGTACAGGTCCAAGGCTTCAGGAGTCAGAACACAGGTTCACTGCAGGCTAGATTCTGAAGCACTGATTGCTCAGCTGTGACTGTTTAAGAAGCAAACGGAGAGAATCAGGGCGGGAACATGCAAGCTGGAAAACTCCATTTTGACTGAGGGCAAGATAGCTGCAGCAAAACAGAAAGCAAAATGGCCGACGAACAAACTGAGTTTCAGAAACAGATACACAGAACCTTACACCTGGCTGGAGATTCGCTGGCAAAATACACATGTCGCTCTCTTGCTTTATGGCATTCCAGAGCTGCAGCGCTGTGTGGCTTTGATTCCCCATGGAAATTAATTTCAGGACGGCCTGTTGACGTTTAGCCATGTCTGTGCTCATATCGGTCAACAGGCTCGCTGTCTGGGTGTTATGTTTGACACCAATCTCTCCTTCACCTCCCATATACAATCTGTTGCCCGCTATTGCCGCCTACACCTAAAGAACATCTCTCCCGAATCCAAGACTTCTCCGCGATGCGCCAATACTGTGGAATGCTGTACCCCAAGAAATTAGAACTATCCACAATTTGCATGGTTTCAGGCGCTCCCTCAAAACACATTTGTTCAGAGCGGCCTATCACATTCACTAATCAAAGTCATTCTATGTGTAAGTGTGTGTGTGTAGCCCATTCACTATCTCCATCCATCCCTCACTCCCTCAAAATGGCTGGACCATCATTCTAAATACGCCATTGTATATAAACACCTGTACTTTGTATCTCCCCCACATATTAGTAAATTGTAAGCTCTCACGAGCATGTGTGGATTATATTGCTTTAATTATTGTATTGGTAACGTTGTTACTTATGACTTGTGTTCTGAAACTGTTAAACTGTAAAGCGCTGCGTAATCTGTTGGCGCTATATAACTAAAGATTCTTATTAAGCGTTCACGGGTCCATGTGGAGGTAGACCGTGACGGCTCCTGCAACGATGTTTCTGAGGAACTGGAGAAGGAGGAGTCAATGTGTACAGACTTGATTCCTGCAATCCTTGTAGTTGGCTGAACACGTACAGCGCCACTCGCAAGATCTGTACCCGGCTCCACAACATTGACCCAATGGGCAGTGAGGGAAAGGTATTGTCCCTGGCAATGGGTGTTAGAAGCCTCTTGTTAGGTTTTGTTTCAGTTTGCTGGTCACATGACCTTTTTTCCCTATTTAGTCTGGCTCAGCCCTTCTGGCTTTGCTTGAATTCATTGTATTATCTACTGTTAAGCTAGCCGGGTGCTTAGGTGCCTTAATCAGTCAGTTTTGCTTGATGTTAGGATCGCAAAGTATTTTTTTTTCTGTTTAATTATCCATGCTACAATTTATGTTAGGAGGTGTCCACCTTTTCTCCCAGTCCCTAGATCTTGTAGGGATTCCTCCCTCGCAACTATAGGTCTTCGTTCACACTAGATGAGGACTTTAGCAGGTCTGGTCGCAGGATCAGGTTCCCCGTTACATCGTAGGGATTCAGCTTAGTTGTATTGTAGGGACAGAATTCCCTTCTTTCCTTACTGGTTGTAGCAGATCATAACAATGGGTACTGGTCCACGCATCGGTGGTCAGGTGGACCTTGCTACTGAGGGCGTTTAGTAGCGCATGTTTAATTTTTCCCTCAACATGCTTTTGCAGACCAGGGACGGCTTGCCTGCTGAAATGAAATCGGCTTGGCACATTGTATTGTGGACTGACAATGATATTCAGTTACGGAAACTGTCTGTCTCCACCAGCCTGAATGACAGCATTTCAAGGGACAGGAGTTTTGCAATGCCAGCATTCAGAGCCTGTGCTCGTGCATGGTTTGCGGAGTATGGCCGTCTTTTATTCCATGCCTGTGCTACCGATGGCTGTTTTGTGGCCTGGGAATGTGAGGATGACAGGGAACTTGCTGCTGTGTGTGGAATAACACTTTGTCTCTGGACAACAGTGGCCGAGGTTCTTCCATGGCGATCCTGTGAGGAAGCAGAAGCAGCTGTGTGTGAGCTCGATGAAGAGGCTTCAACACAACCTGAAGATGTAGGTGCTGCTGTAGGTTGGCCTACATCTCCAGTGTGTCTTTGTAACTCAACTACGTGCTTTGTCCGCACATGTTTCCACATATTTGTGGTATTGAGGTGACTGACACTTTTAGCTATTTTTAATTTTTGATTACACAGCTTGCATTTGACATAGCAAATATCATGTGCAAGTGTGTGAAAAAAGGACCACACAGTGCAAGTCCTGGGAGCGCACGTTTTGACTTTTGGAAGACAACTGCTCCGAACAGGTGCCAAACTGGAGGCTACAGGCAACCGAGTCTGCAGCCTAACTCTCCCTCCTGTTTGTACCGTTGGGACAATGTTTTCCTCTATCTTCCTTCTATCACTAACCACTTCTCTAGGCCTCTCCCAGCTTTCAACCAAAGTACTGGTTCTTAGCCACAAAGCTATCCACAGTGCAGCACCCTTCCTACATCTCCTCCCTCATTTCTATCTATCGGCCTAACCGACTGCTGCGCTCTGCAAACGACTTTCGACTAACCTCTGCACTAATATGTACCTCCCACTCCCGACTCCAAGACTTCTCCCGCGCTACGCGAATCCTCTGGAATGCTGTACCCCAAGAAATTAGTACAATCCACAATTTGCATGGTTTCAGGCGCTCCCTCAAAACACATTTGTTCAGAGCGGCCTATCACATTCACTAATCAAAGTCATTCTATGTATTCTGTGTAAGTGTGTATGTGTGTGTGTGTCTCTAGCCCATTCACTATCTCCATCCCTCAGTCCCTTAAGATGGCTGGACCATCATTGTAAATGTACCATTGTATATAAACACCTATACTTTGTATCTCCCCCACCTCATTGTACATTGTAAGCTGTCACGAACAGGGGCGACTTATTTAGCTTAAATTATTGTATTGTTAACATTGTTACTTATAACTTGTGTTCTTAAACTGCAAAACTGTAAAGCGATGCGTAGTATGATGGCGCTATATAAATTAATATTATTATTATTAGGATTCCTCTGAGCTGCTCCCACCACCTTCCTGTTCCTCTCAGCCATGTTGGGTCTTGGACCTCATCATCTCCACTACCCTCTGCCAACACCTGCTGCTGTTGGGTGGTCCGGTCAGCACCATGCTCAACAGAAACTGGCACCTGAGTCTCATCATCATCAGATGCGTTCTGCGGTGTGCTGACCATCGGCACTGTCTCACCCGCCGCTTCAGATTCAGAGAGACACAGCTGTTGCGCATCACTGCATACTCCCTCTTCTTCACATTACAAAATGCTGCTTGGCTGGGCCCCTGTTTGCAAGCGAATAGATTCTGAGAACAGAAGCAGACACTCAGCTGGCTCCTGTACAGAACTCTCTGACTGCCTGGGCAATTTGACAGGCGGTGAAGAGACAGATGGTTGCTCAACAGTGCTGTGGTCCTGAGAGGAGGTGGAAGCAATTGAAGTCGATGCATTGGCTGACATCCAACCAACAACGGCTTCAATTTGTTCTTCCCGCAGTAGGGGGGTACTCCGAGCTCCTACAAAAGTGCGCATAAAGGAACGCTCACGGGGAAAACTGGTGGATGCTGTGTCACTGGGGGCCGCAGCAGCCACAGAATCCCCACGTCCTCTCCCTGAAGAAACTCCACGGCCACGACCACGTGCCTTACTCCCTGCCTTCTTCATCTTGGTAGATTGATAAAGAAAGTCTGAAAAGTTATAAAGCCTAAGTGTGGTTATTTCGCAGAGACTGCAGTGAACACTGCACACAACTGTTCAGTAGGTGTGAAAGGCCCCTTTGTGTACTTCTCTAGTGTTTGCAACAAATGTATTGTATACGGATGGAAGCGCGTCACACTAATAGATTTTATTTATTTGTAATAGAATGGATCAGCAACAATTAGAGAAAAATTTCAAGGATGTGCCAGTGACACACGCTCAGCAGACTACAACCAGCAGTGGTTGAAGAACTAACTGGAGCGTGATCTGCACTCCAAAAAGGAAAACCTCAGACTACAGTGAACACTGCACACAACTGTTCACTACCCAACACGTCTCAGCAGGAAGGCAGTCTGTGCGTTAAAACAAAGGCGCAAGCATACATCCACGTACCCTGTTTATAAAGCTATATAAAAAAAATTATGTAGTAGTGACGCACACTTTATTGAGGTACAGTATTACATCGCCATTCACCATCTGTGGCTATGCAGTCTCATCTATATATACCTTATCTATCCGTTGTCATGCTTGCAAGTCGACAGTCAGGCATAAATAGCAATTTTCACTATGCACTATGCACTTTTTAAAGGTTATGTTTGTTAATAAAAATGATTATTGCCACATATTATGAGTATTACATGATGGAAATTGTATAATTTTGTATAAACTGTTTAGTGACATTATTCAGCAAATGTAACATTTTAGTAATGTCACAGATAACTTGTAATGCTGATGATGTTTTGAAGTCAGACATTCATTGTCTATACAATAAAAATGGTGTACATACTGTTACTTATCCATCATTAATGGATTCAGATATGTACTTGTATGCTTTTATGTACAACCGTATAGCAGATTCCTTAACTAATTTATTTTGTGGTTTGCATTGCTGTTCAACATGTTAATGTATGTGTTTATGTTTGTCAATTCTTTATTTATCTAGATATTAGTTTAAATGAAATCATCATCTTATGGTAGTAAAGGTTATCTTTCTCTTGTTTGAAGTATAGACATTTAAAATTGACAGGTAACAAGGAAATTACTTGATCTAGTATTTAAACATCCTCCTTGACCCTGGGCTCCAACACCGCCAGTTGTTGCCTGTAAGTGCTGTTAGCACAGTCAACACTTGCTCCTGTGTTACTGGGGTTCAGTAATGTCAGCTGTTCCCCTGCTGTGTGTACGTCAAAAAGTCCTGCTGCCTCCACCCTGTACTCTTCTCATCCCTGGGCTCCAACACCGCCAGTTGTTGCCTGGAAGTGCTGTTAGCACAGTCAACACTTGCTCCTGTGTTACTGGGGTTCAGTAATGTCAGCTGTTCCCCTGCTGTGTGAACGGCAAAAAGTCCTGCTGCCTCCAACCGGTTCTCTTCTCATCCCTGGGCTCCAACACCGACAGTTGTTGCTCGGAAGTGTCATTGGCACGGGTACTCACTCCTGCCCAGACTGGTTACAGCACGCCATCTGTTTCCTGTCAGTGTAAATGTCACTTAGCCTTCAATAAGTTGTCCTGTCGTGTTGCGGTGGGTTACCCGACTCTATGGTGCCTGGAGCTTAGGTGCTTCCTATGTGTGCTGCGGGATATGCAAATAAAGGCTGTTTCCGTTGTGACAATAGGACAATCACCCACTGTAGTACTGTGGGATTCGGTAACTGCGGCCGGCTCGAGGCCTGTCAACTTAAATTTCCATGGGTACCTTCTGCTACCCGTCCGGGTTCCAGTACCGTCAGCTGGTTCTCCGTAGTGCCTTTGGCCTAGGTGCCTCCATCTCGGCATCTGAGTTCCGGCAACGTCTGCTGGTCCTTGGTTGTGCTTTGGAGCACAGGTACCTCCTGCTTAGTAACCGTGTCCCAGTAACGTCAGCTGGTCCTCGGTTGTGCCATTGGCTCTTTTTCTTCTGCTGCCCCTCCGGGTTCCAGCACAGTCAGCTGGTCCTCGTTACTTGCATTGGCTCTTGTACCTTCTGCTACCCGTCCGGGTTCCAGTACCGTCAACTGGTTCTCCGCAGTGTCTTTGGCCTAGGTGCCTCCATCTCGGCATCTGAGTTCCGGCAACGTCTGCTGGTCCTTGGTTGTGCTTTGGAGCACAGGTACCTCCTGCTTAGTAACCGTGTCCCAGTAACGTCAGCTGGTCCTCGGTTGTGCCATTGGCTCTTTTTCTTCTGCTGCCCCTCCGGGTTCCAGCACAGTCAGCTGGTCCTCGTTACTTGCATTGGCTCTTGTACCTTCTGCTACCCGTCCGGGTTCCAGTACCGTCAACTGGTTCTCCGCAGTGTCTTTGGCCTAGGTGCCTCCATCTCGGTATCCGAGTTCCAACAACGTCTGCTGGTCCTTGGTAGTGCTTTGGAGCACAGGTACCTCCTGCTTAGTAACCGTATCCCAGTAACATCAGCTGGTACAAGGTTGTGCTAAAAATACAAGATACAGAACAAGAGACACAAGAACAATAAGCAGAAGATCTAAAAGCAGAAGAACATGAAGTATAAGACCAAAATGAAGAGCAAAATATATGCTCTAAATTATACGCAGAAGAAGACTAAGCAGTGTATGGGGGTGAGTCCGTTCCTCCTCATGGTGCCCCTGGTAAATGCCTGATGCTGCAGGCTAAACTGAACACGGACAAATACTGTTGTAATTTAAATCTTTTGTGGCAGCAAGAACGGAACGATGAAAAAATCATACTTTTACAGATTACAAGTACAGGAATCTCTGTCACAAATAAGAATATGATGAAGAAGATGAAGGACTATAATATGAAGAAGAATAATAGTTTAAAAAGAACAATATGAGTAATGTTAACAAAAAGATGAAAAGCAAGAAGTTTTAGAATTAACCTACAAGGCAAGAATGGGGTTTTTTTAATTTCGATATTTTGTTCCCATAGACTTACATTGGACTTCCGGTATCGGTATCGGGTATCGCCGATATTTTTTGGGTATCGGCGATACCATTCCGATTCCGATACTTTTGGATATCGGAAAGTATCGCTCAACTCTATTGGCTGCCCATTAAGATTTCTGTTGTTGAATTTTTTGTAGGCACTAGAGATGAGCGACTTTGCCTCCAGGAGGGTCGAGTCGGGTTTCGGACCACCCGACTTTTCCAAAAGTCGAGTCGAACGAAATCAGCTGACTATCGGCAAAATTTGGAGTTCTGACTGAAACCCGACCCCAATGCAAGTCAATGGGGAATAAAAGTCGGCAGTGAGTGGAGGACAGTAAACACACCTACAGTGCCCATTTCAATGCCAATGACATTAATTCTTATTACTTAAGCTTGTCAACCTTAATTTACTTTATAATAATAGTAACGCATTGAAAACTCGGGGTTATTTGGCTAAAGTTGTGGGGTGGGCAGAGCTGGCTCCAGGTTTTCGCGGGCCCCGGGCTAAAGAGTCTCAGTGGGCCCCTTTAACACATACCACAATTCATGATGCTCCGATATGGCAGAGAAATATAGGTATAGTACAATGCCAAATACTTCACGTCTTGCATTACATGAGTGATATCTATTGTAAATTCTACAATAGCTCAAAAACCGGACAGTATAGTCCTCCATACAGTATTATGGGCACCACATAGTGCGCCATACAGAATAATGAGCCACATATATTGCTCTATACAGAATAATGAGCTCCATATATTGCTCCATACAGAATAATGAGTTCCATATATGATGCTCCATATAGAATAATGGGCCCAATATAATGCTTCATACAGTATAATGAACCACATACTGCATATTGCTCCATACAGAATAATGAGCCCCATATATTGCTCCATACATAATTGGTCCCATATAATGTTCCATACAGTATATGATGAGCTCCATATAATGCTCCAGTATGTGATGGTCCCTATATAATGTGCCATACAGTATAGGATGGTCCCCATAGAGTATAATGAGCCCCACATATTGCTCAATACAGTATAATGAGTCGCATATAAGGCTCCATACAGTATATGATGGGCCCCATATATTGCTCATACAGAATGGGCTCCATATAATACTCCATGCAGCATATGCCCCATATGTGCTCCATATGATGCTTCATATATAAAGGGCCCTATATGATGCTCCAGTGTATGATGAGCCCCATATAATATGGTCCCCATATATAATGCTGCTTATATAATGGACTCTATGTGATGTTCCATATATAATGTGCCCCATATGATGCGGCATACATAATGGGCTGCATATGAAGCTCCAGTATATGATGGGCCCAAAGGATGATGCTCCAGTGTATGAAGGGCCTATATAATGCTCCATATATAATGGGCCCCATATGATGCTCCAGTATATAATGTGTCTCATATATGATGCTCCAGTGTATAATGGGCCCCATATGTGATGCTCCAGTGTATGATGGGCTCCATATATAATGCTCCAGTGTATAATGGGTCCTTTGTATGATGCTTAAGAGTATGATTGGCCCCATATACAATTCTCCAGTGTATAATGCTCCCCATATATTGCTCCAAACATAAAAAAAAATGAAATACGTCTCCTCGCTGGGCACTGCTCTACTTTGGACTCCTCAACGTCGCCATCTTCCAGTTCTCTGCACTGTGCCTGTTCAGGCAGAGGTCGCACAGACGTGAAGTCATCGCGCTCTCTGACCTGAATGTCACTGTCAGGAAAGCGGAAGACGTCATAGCGGTGGAGCAGGGAGAGGTAAGTATTGCAAGTGCTGGGGCCCTGAGCAAGCAGTGGGGCCACTCGTGGGCACCGGCTCTGGCACAGGGCCCCTCATAGTACACTGGTGTCTCTGACGGCGAGTGGGCCCCCTTACCTGCTCAGGGCCCCGGCACTTGCCGGGTGAACCAGGTGCTGACGCCAGCCATGGGGGGGTATAACTCAGTTAGGGAGGTGGAAAAACTGGCATATGTTGAGTTGTAGGCTGGACCTTCAGCAGCTGCAAATGGAGGAAGAGGAGGACAAAGCGAGCCATTTTTCTGGCAACCTATGTGTCATCAGGGGAAGGTGGTACAAAATCCTTTGAAACCCAGGCATGGCTCATTTTAATAAAGGTGAGATCACCTACATTTTGTGTCGACTGCCAGGACCTTCTTTCTGTCAGGATTGATCCAGCAGCACTGAAGACTCTTTCTGATAGCCCACTACCAGCAGGGCAAGTGAGCTCCTGTAAGGCATATTGTGCCAATCCAGGCCAGGTGTCCAGTTTACAGGCCTAGTAGTCAAAGGTAAATGAACTGGGAGGAAGAACATCGATAGAGGAGGAGAAGTAATTTTGAACCATAGTTGATAACTGCTGTCTCTTGTCTGTTGCAATCGATTGAGTATTATCAGTCGTGTGAGAGGTGCTCGAGAAATCAGTCCACAACATGGTCATGAAACCCCTGTTTCCAACGCCACTTTGGCTGTGTGCACCGCGAACACCTCTTCCATGTGCCCAGTACGGCTCGTGGTAGAACCTGCACTGCTGCTGTGTGCTGGGAATGCCTCTAACAAATTGTTTACCAGAGTTGCTTGTTTGTTCGCCAATATTAGCTCTAGGTTTCCTGTGGCATGATATTCTGTAATTTGCCTTTATAGCATGGATCGAGGATGCTGGCCAACCAGTAGTCGTCATCCTTCATAATTTTGGCAATGCGGGGGTCCCTTTTTAGGATCTTCCAGAGAAAATCACACATGTGGGCCAATGTTCCAGGTGTCAATGATGCACTGCCAGTGGTGGAGGAGCACTTTCTGCCAAATCAACATCCCTCCAGTCACGCACAAACCCTGTACCTGACCTTGGCAAGCCAAAATTTTCTCTTGCCCTCTGAGAAGCATCCTCCTCACAAAATAATCATCACCCTCATCCTCCTCCTGATCTTCCCCTTCTTCCTCCACCTCGTTCAGGACAGTTTGCCTTATCAATAGGATTTTGGTCAAAAAGTGTAACACTGCACTCTTCCTCCTATGGGAAAAATTTTCAGGGCTTGCACGCTGTGCTAATTTGACCATCTGGCCAAACTGTCCTGCAACTCCTTTTGTTTTTTTAACACGTTTTTGGACTGCTACGGGCCTGCCAGACAACAGCAGCTGCGATGTCGATGCCTGCTGAGGATCCTCCTCCTCTTCTGAGCTATTGCCAGTGGCACCTTCTTCCCCAATGGATGCCAATCCAGGTCAACAACTGGGTCATCCATCACCTCCTCTTCAATTTCATATGCACATGAGTTTCATCAGGGTCAAAATCTGGCTCAGTAGAGTGCGAGGGCAATGCAGTGCTCTCGGTGAATGTACCAGTAGAATCATATAGCACTGGCTGTGCATCAGTGCACTCCATGTCATATTCATCTTGGACTGGGGAATTCAGAATTTCACTTGATAACTTAGGCATGGTATGTGAAAAGAGCTCCAGGGAGTAATTTGAAGTGTGGCCTGCTGCATCCTTCACTTTTGGTGGAGGTGAAGGACACAAGGAAAGGTGTTGTTCCTGACCAGGAGGCTGCACTGACCACTCAGTGTTTGCACTTTTTGAAACTTCAGAAGAGGAGGTGATAGAGCTGGAGGCTGTTTCGGCAATGTAAGCCAAAACCTGTTCCTGATGCTCCGGCTTTAAAAGCAGTTTACATACTCCCAGAAAAGGGAGCCTTCCAGGCCTTCTGGAGCCAGATGATGACACAGGCTCAACACCTCCTGCCTTAGCTGCCATTGTGCTTTTGGCACTACCAGCAGAGGCACCACCACCACCATCAGTACCAGCTGCCCCCCCCACCCACATCCACGGCCTCTTCCACCATACTTCCTCATGTTTGGGAAAATGTACCAAAAATACCAGCAGATATATGGTACTGTATGAGGAGCGTACAGCTGTATATGGTGTATTGAAAAATTTAAATCTCCTTATATATTTCCGGAGTCACACACAGACGCTCACTCAGTATGGCTTTCACCGTAATACAAACAGCAGATATACTTTCCTGTATCAGAAGCATACAGCTGTATACGGTGTAGGGAAAAATTTAGATCTCCGTATATATTTCAGGAGTCACACACAGATGCTCACTCAGTATGGATTTGACTGTAATAAAAACAGGAGATATACGGTACTGTATCAGAAGCGTACAGCTGTATACGGTGTAGGGAAAAATTTAACTCTCCGTATATATTTACGGAGTCACACACAGACGCTCACTCAGTATGTATTTGACCGTAATAACAGCAGATATACGGTACTGTATGAGGAGCGTACAGCTGTATATGGTGTAGGGGAAAATTAAAATCTCCGTATTTATCTCTGGAGTCACACACAGACGCTCACTTCAGTATGTATTTGACCGTAATACCAGCAGAAATACGGTACTTTATGATGAGCGTGCAGCTGTATTCGGTGTAGGGGAAAATTTAAAGCTCAGTATTTATTTCCGGAGTCACACACACAGATAGTCAGCATGTATTTGTCCATGATACCAGCCGATACACGGTAGTGTGTGAGGAGCGTACAGCTCTATACGGTGTGGGAAAAATGAACGGTTGGTAACTGTGCAGAAAAAAAAGAATAAAAGTATAAAAGCATTAGTGCTGTGTAAAAAGCAGTCTGCACAGCAGTGTACACACAGCAATACAGCTATCAGGCAGCCTAATAACCAGCGCTGCTGCACACAAGAAAATCCTCCCCTGTCACTGCACACTAACTGTACAGCACAATTGCTATCATCACAAGCACAGTTTGTAAGGATGGGGGAGGTAGTATCTGGCAGTGTACGGAGCAGTGTGGGAGCCCCTCAGGGTACAGTGCTGTCACCCTTCCTCTTCTCATTGTATACAGCTGACTTTCAGTATAAATCTGATTTTTGTCACCTCCAAAAATTCTCAGATGACTCCGTGATTGTAGGGGGCATTGTGGGGGGCCGGGGGGAGGAGGAATATAGAAGGGTGGTTTCTGACTTTGTGGATTGGTGTCAGACTAACTGTCTAGAACTAAATGTAAAGAAAACCAAGGAGATGGTGGTGAGTTATAGAAGGAAAAAGGAGGATTACTTACCAATCACCATTGCTGGCCAGGAGGTTGAGATTGTTGAGAGCTACAAATATTTGGGGTTCACCTTGACAGTAAACTCGATTGAAGGTGTCATACAGAAAAGGTTTACAAGAAGGGAATGAGCAGACTGTACTTTCTGCGGAAGCTCAGGTCATTCAATGTGTGCAGTAAAATGCTGGAGATGTTCTACCAGTCCGTTGTAGCAAGCGCCATCTTTTTTGCTATCATTTGCTGGGGCAGTAGTGTGCGAGTAGCTGACGCTAATAAACTCAACAAATTTATCAAGAAGGCAAGCGCAGCTGTTGGCCTCCATCTTGACTCTTTTGAGGAGGTATTGGAGGATAGAATTCAGAAGAAGTGTAGGGCTATAATGAACAATAATACACACCCACTATACGAGCTGTTCTTGAATCAGAAGAGCACATTCAGCAGCCGTCTAATCCTACTAAGGTGCAAGAAGGAGAAATTCAGGAAATCGTTTGTACCTACTGCTATGGGGATGTATAATAATTTCCTAAGGGTGGCAGAAAATAATGACTGATGGCTGGTGTACTAATGTCAATTAACATTGTCTTATATACACCTGAACTACAAACTTTTATTTATTATGTAATGTTGGTACACCTGTGCAAGATTTGTGTCCTAATATTTTATGTACTGCTGTTTGTATTGCTGCTGTAATACTGTAATTTCCCCCCGGGATCAATAAAGTGTATCGTATCGTACATAACTTCTTCTTTCTTTACAGCCCTAACTCTCTCCCTACTGATAAACAGCAACCTCTCCCTACTGTTAAGATCGGCAGAAGTAAAATGTAGGTCGGCGGTCAGGGCTTTTATAGACACTATGACGTCCCCCAAAGCAAGCCAATCACTGCAATGCCCTTCTCTACGATGGTGGTGGACGCTGCACATGTCATATGGTTGCCCACAGTGTACGTCCTTGCTCAGTGGCTGAAAAAAGGCACGACCAAGCATTCTGGGAAATCCGACTTTGGCGCTCGTTTTGCCGACCGCATGGCCGAGTTCACGCTATGGTTGAGTTTCGGTCAGCGAAACCGGACTTTGGCAAAAGTCGGCGACTTTTGATTCTGGCCGACCTGTTTCGCTCAACTCTAGTAGGCACCAACTGCATCTTCTTTTCTAAAAAACACAACCTCTGCAACTCTGGAACTCAACAAGCTGGTACGATTCAAGGCATCGCATACACAGAAAAGCTCCAGGATATCTACCTCTGTGACTCTTGGATGCAAATTATTAATGGTCAATTTTGTGCCTTATAAAGGGCTAAAGACAGACATGTTTGGAGTGGGCCCTACTGATGAATTGTCTTCCTTTGTGACAAGTGTTCGTGACACGTATGCTAGAGACTTTGTGTGCATTGAAGGTGGCGAAGTCTCGTGCTGAGTAGACATAGAAGCTGTTTATGCATCATTCTGTACAACTTTAGTAAGAGGTAAAGTTTGCCCAAGAGAATTTTACTTTCCTGACATTCCCAGCCTTTTTTGCACACTGTTGGCAGCTGTGATCTTCATCTTCTTGGTGGGTATGTGGGAAAATTCCAAGTCGTAATCAATGCCATCATGGTCCATATCTTGTAAAGTGAAAATCTGTTGTTTCCCAGATTAGTGGTTAACTTCGTTTATTGGCATTCGTTTAACAGTATTTGTTACACCTGAAAAACTAAAGTTCGGTTGTAAAATTTGTATGGTATTGGTAATACATATAGATGTAGATGAAGAGCCTCGTGCCATGGGTAAGTTGATAGTTATGGCCGGTGCACTCCTCTTTAAGCATCTCATGAGCATCTTGTACTTCACCGTTTATAGTGACACGTGTGTCTTTGGTAACCAATTTCTCACAGGCATCTTTTATGCCGTGCTTCAGACACGCATCTGTTACATCTACCTTGTGACGGGCATCAAATGCATTCTGGTAATTAGTGGTGGGTAAACGACTAATCATTGTAGGGTGGATCCTGGATCTCATACCTCCTATAGCCCCCTTGTTATTAATCTTGTACGTTCCCATTCCTGCCGACACTATGCCCCTTTTCCTGTTCACTTAATCCAACGAATCATCCGCCATATTTCTGCTAAAAACATGCACTTTCCCAGCAGCAACTGTGAAACCATGTTATTGTTTTCAAGTGTGTTTATGATGCCCATAAAAAAAGTTTACACAGAATGTTGATGTATACTCCACAGGGGGAAATGTTTGTCAGCCCATACACAAGCATAGGAGACCCACTCCTTTGTATTGGGAACATTTTTTATGAGGCCCACCTCCACGTTTCTTCCAAGGGGGATTGGCATGCATGCAAATTTGGGGCACGCCTTGTGTTCACTGCACAGCCAAACAGTATGGTAGACCCAGTTCAAAATAATGAGAACTGTAAGGGTTAGTCAGCTGCTTCAACAATGCAATTCTCAACTTTTGGCTCTTCATTCTCAACACTGCAATTCTCCACTGCAGTTTCTTCATCCAAAAACACTGCAATTCTCTGATGCAAGTTCTTCAGGCTTAACATTGCAATTCACTGTATAGTCAAACAGTATGGTAGTAACAACTTCCTAATAATGAGAAGTTTGGTTTCATGTGGCCATCCACTACATCAGTTCAAAGGGTTATTGGGGTGTGAGTAACTTTGGGGCAAGGCAGACCTAGCATTCAGTGCATAGGCAAACAGTATGGCAGTACCAAATGAAAAATAATGGGAACTTTGATTTCATGTAGCCATCCAGGAGGTTTGTTCAAAGGGTTGTTGGGGTGCGTGTAACTTTGTAGCAAGGCAGGCCTTACATTCAATGCATAGGCAAACAGTGTGGCAGCACCAAATGAATAATTATGGGAACTTTGGTTTTATGTGTACATCCAGTACGTCAGTTCAAAGGGTTATTGTGGTGCGTGTAACTCTGTTTCAATACGGGCCTTGCATTCAATGCATAGGCAAACAGTGTGGCAGTGCCAAATATATAATAATGGGAACTTTGGTTCCATGTGACCATACAGTACATCAGTTTAAAGAGTTATTGGGGTGCATTGTAACTTTGGGGCAGACCAGGCTTTGCATTCAATGCATTGGCAAACAGTATGGTAGTAACACCTTCCTAATAATGAGAAGTTTGGTTTCATGTGGCCATCCACTACATCAGTTCAAAGGGTTATTGGGGTGTGAGTAACTTTGGGGCAGGCCAGGCCTTGCATTCAATGCATTGGAAAACATTATGGGACTACCAAATTGATAATAATGGGAACTTTGGTTTCATGTGGCCATCGAGTACGTCAGTTCAAAGGGTTATTGAGGTGAATGTAACTTTGAGGCAAAGGCTGGCCTTGCATTCAATGCATAGGCAAACAGTGTGGCAGTACCAAATAAATAATAATAGGAACTTTGGTTTCATGTGGCCATTCAGTACGTCACTTCAAAGGGTTATTGTGGTGCGTGTAACTTTGTAGCAAGGCAGGACTTGCATTCAATGCATAGGCAAACAGTGTGGCAGTACCAAATAAATAATTATGGGCACTTTGGTTTCATGTGGACATTCAGTACGTCAGTTCAAAGGGTTATTGGGGTGCGTGTAACTTTGGGGCAGGCCTGGCCTTGCATTCAATGCATTGGCAAACAGTATGGGACTACACCAAATTTATAATAATGGGAATTTTGGATCTATGTGGCCATCCACTACATTGGTTCAAAGGCTTATTGATATGCATGTAACTTTGTGGCAAGGTGGGCATTGCATTCAATGCATAGGAAAACAGTGTGGCAGCATCAAATAAATAATCATGGGAACTTTGGCTTCATGTGGCCATCCAGTGCGTCAGTTCAAAGGGTTATTGTGGTGCGTATAACTTTGGGGCAGGGTAGGCCTTGCATTCCATGCATTGGCAAACAGTATGGCAGTACCAAATGAAAAATAATGGGAACTTTGGTTTGATATAGCCATACAGGAAGACGGTTCAAAGGGTTATTGAGGTGCATGTAAGTCTGTGGCAATACGGGCCTTGCATTCAATGCATAGGCAAACAGTGTGGCAGTGCCAAATAAATAATGGGAAATTTGGTTCCATGTGGCCATATAGTACATCAGTTTAAAGGGTTATTGGGGTGCGTGTAACTTAGGGGCAGGCCAGGCCTTGCATTCAATGCATTGGCAAACATTATGGGACTACCAAATTGATAATAATGGGATCTTTGGTTTCATGTGGCCATCCAGTACATCAGTTCAAAGGGTTAATGAGGTTAATGTAACTTTGTGGCAAGGCAGGCCTTGCATTCAATGCATAGGCAAACAGTGTGGCAGTACCAAATAAATAATAATGGGAACTTTGGTTTCATGTAGCCATCCAAGACGTCGGTTCAAAGGGTTATTGGGTTGAGTGTAACTTTGTGGCAAATCGGGCCTTGCATTCAATGCATAGGCAAACATTGTGGCAGCACCAAATAAATAATAATGGGAACTTTGTTTTCATGTGGCCATCCTGTACGTCACTTCAAAGGTTTATTGTAGTGTGTCTAACTTTGGGCAAGGCAGGCCTTGCATTCCATGCATAGGCAAAGAGTATGGCAGTACCAAATGAAAAATAATAGGAACTTTGGTTTCATGTAGCCATCCAAGATGTCGGTTCAAAGGGTTATTGGGTTGAGTGTAACTTTGTGGCAAATTGGACCTTGCATTCAATGCATAGGCAAACATTGTGGCAGTACCAAATAAATAATAATGGGAACTTTGGTTTCATGTGGCCATCCAGTACTTTTGTTCAAAGTGTTATTGGGGTGCATTGAGCTTTGGAGCAAGGCAGGCCTTACATTCAATTCATAGGCAAACACTATGGGAGACCAACTTTCTTTTAATGGGAACATTTCCTGAGGCCCTCCTGTACGTCTTGTCAAAGAGGTATTGGGGTGCGTCCTCTTTTTTGGCAGCACAGCCACTCACTGCATAGGCAATAACAGTATAGGAGACCCACTGTTTAATAATGGGAACAACAAAGCATGGCCACCTGATGGCCCTTTAAACCCTTTACCCGGAGGGTTGTTTTCACGTTAATGAACGGGCAAATTTTTACAATTCTGACCACTGTCCCTCTATGAGGTTATAACTCTGGAATGCTTCAATGGATCTTGGCGATTCTGAGAATGTTTTCTTGTGATATATTGTACTTCATGGTAGTGGTAATATTTTGTCGATATAACTTGCATTTAATTATAAAAAATTGGAAATGTGGCGAAAATTTAGAAAAGTTTGCAATTTTCAAACTTTGAATTTTTATTCCCTTAAAACAAAAATATGTCACACAAAATAGTTACTAAATAACATTTCCCACATGTCTACTTTACATCAACACAATTTTGGAAATAAAATTTTTTGCTTATTAGGAAGTTATAAGGGATAAAATTTGACCAGTGATTTCTCATTTTTACACCAAAATTTACAAAACCATTTTTTAGGGACCACCTCACATTTGAAGTCACTTTGAGGAGTCTATATGGCAGAAAATACCCAAAAGTGACAGCATTCTAAAAACTGCACCCCTCAAGGTAATCAAAACCACATTCAAGATGTTTATTAACCCTTCAGGTACAGGAATCTTTGAATGTGGAAGGAAAAAATGAACATTTAACTTTTTAGTCATAAAACTGATCTTTTACAAACATATTTTTAATTTCCACAAGGGTAAAAGGAGAAAATTGACAGATACAATTGTTTTTCTATTTCTACTGAGTACGACAATACCCCATATGTGAGGGAAAACCACTGTTTGGGCGCACAACAGGGCTCGGAAGGGAAGGAGCTCCGTTTGACTTTTTCAAACCAAACTTGGCTGGAATTGAGATTGGGCACAATGTCACGTTTGGAGAGCCCCTGATGTGCTAAACAGTGAGAATACCCCAAAAGTGACACTATTTTGGAAACTAGACCCCCTAAGGAACTTATATAGATGTGTGGTGAGCACTTTGAACCCCAAAGTGCTTCACAGAAGTTTATAACGTAGAGCCGTGAAAAAAAAATCATAGTTTTTCCACAAACATGATATTTTAGTCCTGAATTTTTTATTTTCTCAAGGGGTAGAGGAGAAATTGGACCCCAAAAGTTGTTGTCCAATTTGTTCTGAGTACGCTGATACCCCATATGTGGGGGGAACCTCTGTTTGGGCACACGGCAGAGGTTGGAAAGGAAGGAGCGCCATTTGACATTTTCAAAACAAAATTGGCTGGAATTGAGATCGGACGCCATGTTGCGTTTGGAGAGCCCATGATGAGCCTAAACAGTGGAAACCTCCCAATTCTAACTCCAACCCTAACTCCATCACATCCCTAACCCTAATCCCAACCCTTACTATATCCCTAACACAAACTATCCTTAATCTCAACCCTAACCATAACCCTAACCACAAATCTAACCATAACACACCCCTAACACTAACACACCCCTAACCCTAATCCAAACCCTAACCCTAATCCCAACTCTGACCCTAATCCAAACTCTAACCCCAGTTCTAGACCCAGTCTTAACCCTAACCCTAACTTTAGCCCCAACTCTAATTTTAGTACCAACTCTAACCCTAGTTTTAGCCCCAACCCATACCCTAACTTTTGCCCCAAACCTAACCCTAACCCTAATGGGAAAAAAATAAAAAATATAATTTTTTTTATTTTATTATTTTTCCTAACTAAGGGGGAGATAAAGGGGGATTTGATTAACTATTTATAACTGGTTTTTATGTTTGGCAGCTGTCACACTCTAAAAGACACTTTTTATTGCAAAAAACAGTTTTTGCATGACTATATTTTGACAGCTATAATTTTTCCATATTTTGGCCCACAGAGTCATGTGAGGTCTTGTTTTTTGCAAAACGAGTTGACGTTTTTATTGGTTCCATTTTCGGGCATGTGACATTTTTTGATCGCTTTTTCTTCCGATTTTTGGGAGGAAGAAAGAACAAAAACCAGCAATTCAATAATTTATTTTGGGGGAGGCATTTATACCGTACCGCATGTGGTAAAATTGATAAGGCAGTTTTTTTCTTCAGGTCAGTACAATTACAGCGATATCTTATTTATATATTTTTTGCTTTGGCGCTATTATACAATAAAAACTTTTTTAAAGAAAAAAATTATTATTTTTGCATCGCTTTATTCTGAGAGCTGTAACTTTTTTTTTCTTGTGATGGAGCTATATGGTGGCTTGTTTTTTGTAGGACAAGATGACATTTTCAGCGGTACCAAGTATATTTATATCTGTCTTTTTGATCGCGTGCTGTTCCACTTTTTGTTCGGCGATATGATGATAAAGAATTGTTTTTTGCCTTTTTTAATGGTGTTCATTCAAGGGGTTCCCTAGTAGGTCAGTTTTATAGGTCGGGTTGTTACGGACGTGGCGATACTAAATATATGTAGTTTTATTGTTTATTTTTTTTTTAATTCAAATATTTATTTATTGATGGAATAAATTTTGATTTTTTTGATTATTTATTATTATACTATAGGACACTCATTTTCTGCAGGCTGATCTCTTATATGGCAAGCAGATTTGCATGCTATATAAGCTGTCAGTGCTGCACTCTGTGCACACTGACCTTAGAGACTTCCTGACATGCACTGTGCATGACAGGAAGTCTCTGAGCTCTGGTAACCCTGACTCATCATGACGACATCCGGGTTACAATGGGAGCGATTGGGACTAGTGTTGAGCGATACTTCCCGATATCCAGAAATATCGGATCGGATTGGATCAGCCCGATACTCAAAAAGTATCGGTTATCGCCGATTCCGATACCGGAAACCCAATGCAAATCAATGGGACAGAAATATCGTAATAAAAAAAAACTTTCTTTCCTTGTAAACACTAGATATACACACATAGAATGCACATATATATATATATATATATATATATATTATATATATATATATATATATATATTGGCTAATAAGGTAATAGTAATCAATATAACCACAGAAAAAACAAATATGGCAAATAAGTAATAGGAAAATAACAATCAATTGCCCATATTACCTTGTGTCATGATTAGAAGCCGCACACACACAGCTGGGATGGCGTAAGAACGAGCTTTTACGCCATCCCAGTTGTGTGTGTGCGGCTTCTAATCATGACACAAGGTAATATGGGCAAATGATTGTTATTTTCCTATTACTTATTTGCCATATTTGGTTTATTAGTCAGATTTAGATGCACTGTCACTTTATTATGCCGCTGCGTTAACTCACTTCATCTTATTCAGCATGGTGGGTGAAGTTAGTTTCTCTGTTGCTGCAGCCATACATGCTTGCAGCACTCATTCATCTTATTAACACCTTGTATGTCTCCCTTTTACCCTGTCTATTTGTATCTTTTGCTTGAATAAACTTTATCAATTTTGCTATTACCCCTCTTTCTGTGATTATATTGATTACTATTACCTTATTAGCCTAATTTACCACTCCCTTTAGGGACTTTTATATATAGTTCCATTTCATCTGTTTTGTTTTTTTTGTTGTGGCTGGGGGAGATGTCCCGGTTAGCCGCGGTGACTACTTTGTAGGTATATATATATATATATATATATATATATATATATATATACATTTCACTGTGACATATATATATATATATATATATATATATATATATACATATATTTATAGTTCATATACTTCTACATAGTAAAATAGCCGCTGATTCAATTGCCGGGCAATGCCGGCTTTTATGAAATTACAGAACCACAAGAAGTGAAATGACACATAGTTTACATAGAGTTAACCATGTCATTTCATGTAGTTTGATATATTGTTCTCACTAACAATTAATCAGTCTATGTGTGCAAAATTTCACACATGAAGGGGTAATTAAAGGTGTAAATTCGTTGTAAAAAAAACGCCATTTTTTCTGAATTTACACCTTTAATTAACCCCTACATGTGTGAAATTTTTCACACATACACTCATGTAATTGTTAGTGAAAACCATGTATCAAACTACATGAAATGACATGGTTAACTCTATGTAAACCATGTGTCATTTCATGTCGGGTCTGTAATTTCACAAAAGCCGGCAATTGAATTAGCGTCTATTATACTATGTAGAAGTGTATGTACTATAAATATATATATATGTGTCACAATGACGTGTATATATATATATATGAGGTGTAAAATTGTTTAAAAAAAATGCGTGGGCTCCCGCCCTATTTTCTCAACCAGACAGATAAAGCCAGCGAGTGGGGGCAGATAGCAATAGCCCAGAGAGGGACCATTATTTTTAGCCCCCCCGCGGATACTAACATCTGCCCCCAGACACCCCAGAAAAGGCAAATCTATAATTAGATTCGCCCTTTCTGGCACTTAGCCTGTCTATTTCCATTGCCCTATAGCGGTGGCGAATGGGTTAATAATGGGTTAAAGCCACCTTGCTATTGAAAGATTACTTTAAGCCAGGTTAATATTTGAGAGCTGTCAATTAGACAACTATCAATTATTAATCCTATTGAAGTAAATAAAAAAAACACACACATATTAAGAATAAATAATTTTAATGAAATAAAAACACATTTTTTGACCATCTTTTATTGTACTGTTAATCCTCGATTCCCTTGTTCTCCTGAAACAAAAATAAAATAAAATAATAAAGCAACATTATTCTTACCTATACGACGCACAGTCAGGTCCCCCGATGTAATCCTTCTGAAAGGGTTAACGTTTACTGCAGGGACCGCAGCTAATGCTGCCAGCCTCGCAGTAAACCCCCGAATGAATCATCTACTCTCCTGGCTGACAGGAGAGGAAGTGGTTAGCATAATTGATTGCTTCCCACTTTCACTTCAGGTCAGCCAGGGACACCGCACAGCATCATAACAATAAATCAAAAGACAGCGCCTCAGTCAGTGGTGAAAAACAAAAAAAAGGCAGAATAAATGTAAGATTTGTTTTTCACCACTGACTGAGGCGCTGTCTTTTGATTTATTGTTATGGAACCTGCTCCGGGATGGACTTCCTGGTTTTGACGTGCGCCTTCTTTTTGTCTTATATAGACTTTAATCTTAAAAAAATGGAAAAAAAGGAGACAAAGTCCATGTGGAATATTAAAGGAAAACAGGTGTTTGTAATTTATATGTCATGTGTTGTTGAAATAGTTTCCCATAACATCAATGCCAGTAGGGCTCAAAAGAAAAAGGTATACAGAGTATCTATAAGGATTTCAAAGATTCATATGGTTAATTACCTGCAGTGAGGACGATACTCAGAGACTGGTGCTATAAGGCTGTGCACTGAAGTGCGGCTGCTGCTGCTGCTGATGGTCCCCTCACTCTGGTGTAGATAATGTCAAGGTGGTAGCATCTGCCAAGTCTCTGCAGATCACCAACCAGTTGGAAGAACTCCAGTTGGTCCTTTATTCCTCTAGGGTGGTAGCTGATCTCTAAGTACAGAGATAGACTTCTCAATGTCCAGTTCCTGGTACTATGCCCACTTCACCTTGTGCTGCAGATGGCTTGATGGAGAGAAGCATCTTAGTTGTGAAGATGATGAGAAGTGTCACTTTTCTTCTCTTTGGCAGAAGTTGTGGTCCTCGAGAGAAGTCATGGGAGTCCGTTAAGAGGTGTCGGCCTCCAACTTCTCTGCAAAGAGTCCTCGTGCGCTTGAAGAAGAGGGAGTATAAAGGGGGGTACTGTAGTGCTATGTTCGGTACCCCTGCAACGTGTCCTCTTCTCCCTCTATGCAGGGACACCAGCTTACTCACTGTCACACTACCTCGGTGCAGTTCCCGGAGTGCTCCTTCTTCCTGTTACTTCCTGGTCTGTGTGTTTCGTGTGCTCCACTGCTCTTAAAGGGGCTGCACACTCATAGTAAATGCCCTCTGATTGTAGCTGAGAGGCATTTAGTAAAAGTTAGTGCACCTGTAAGATGACAATAGCTGGGAGGCATCTTGTATAAAAGACCCCCTCTCCCCTAGAGAGTCACCAAGCAATGTGTAGAGTCATTAGTCAGTAAGGTGCACTACTAGTGAGTTGTGAGGTCCCCTAGTCCTGGTGTGGCCAGTGTCCACAACCTGTGTCCCTGGTCTTCGTGTCGCTAGTTCTGTGTCTGAAGTTCCCTGGTCCCGGAGTGGCCAGTCCTTTATCAGAAGTCTCCTGTTCTTAGATTGGCTAGTCCTGTATCCAAAGTCCCCTGGTCCCATTCTGAACAGTCTTATATCAGAAGTCTCTGGTCTCAGAATGGCCAGTGTCGAAACCTCATCCATGGTCCCGAAGCATCTAGTCACTGAACTTTTTCCTCTGATCCGTGTGCTGTCAGAGCCTGAACATTGTCCCCTGGTCCATGTGCAGCCAAACCCTGATCCAGTATCCTAGACTGGTGTGTATGAACATAGCCTTAGCCCTAATCAGTGTCAATGTACCAGACCCTTGGTGTTAGCAGACGCAGTACCTGGTTCTGCCCAGAAGTGATACCTGGTGGCTACCTGCTGGCCAGTCTCTCTGCACCATCAGGAACTCCAGTAAACACCAGGCAGTTGCCCCTTCCTGGGCAGACACAGCCCTGTGGTATAGTGGGTCCACAAATCCACATGTGCCACCGCTGGGTGTAATATATACTGTACTCACCAATTGCTGTCTTTTCCAGTTTCCAGTTTCACATTGGTCTGCTTCTTACTCATGTGACTGAAATTCTGACTCGCCAGGTTACACAGAGATTTATATGTGAGTGGAAAATTGCTTTTATATTGTACGTTTGTGAAGAATTATTTGGAGCTCCATAAACTTGTATTGTATAAACATCTTCCAGCTCACACATAAGAAGATTGCATTCAGTGAGTATATTAACTCACTTAAAGGAAATCTGTCAGCAAGTTTTTGCTCCCTCACTCGAGAGGAGAATGATGTAGGAATAGAGACAGTAATTCAAACAATGTATCTGTTAGGTGCCAGGATTTTCCCACTGCACGGGATTGATTCTGGGCACTGTCTGGCTCGGAAAACCCCCATTCAGGTCTGGCCGCTGCAAGTTCTGCTTAACGGGGAAGTCAGACCCAGTGTCTTGCTTGGGCTTATGGTGTGCCTTTGGTTTCTTCTGGCTCTCCAGCCAAGTCTATGGTAACCAGTGTTATACAGGTGCAGCCTCACATTTCGGCGCCTAAGTCCAGAAATCACCTTACTGAGCATGTCCGTGATGTGGCGTCTCCTCATTGGTGCTCTGATGTCATTTGCTCCAGTGATGTGGCAGTTCCGGATTTGCCCATGGGCGATGTTAGTGTGATCATTTGGGAGGGAGGGTGGAACTTTGGGTTTAAAAGGCCCTCAATGGCGCAAGCAAGTGTGCTAGTATCATGTATGGTTGGTATGTGTGAGTGGATACGATACCACTTTGTCTGCACGTGCGTGTGTTTAGCTACCTTCTTAGGCAGGGTTTTTTGGCCCTCGCTTAGCTTAGCACCTGTTTTTGCCACGTGTGCTATTGGCACAGGTCAGTTACAGGGTAAGATCCAGCCATAAGAGCTTTGCTCCCCTGTGATTTCAACAGGATTTTACCCTTTGCTTCTTTTGAATTTTTTCTCTTATCTCAGCATTAGAGTTGAGCGATACTTTCCAATATCCAAAAGTATCGGAATCGGAATGGTATCGCCGATACCATTAAAATATCGGCGATACCCGATACCGATACCGGAAATCCAATGTAAGTCTATGGGAACAAAATATCGTAACTAAAAAAACCTCTTTCTTTCCTTGTAAACACTAAATATACACACATAGAATACATATATATATATACATGTCATTGTGACATATATATACATATATTTATAGTTTATACACTTCTACATAGTAAAATAGCCTCTGATTCAATTGCCGGGTAAAGTCGGCTTTTGTGAAAAGACAGATGCACCCGACATGAAATGACACTTGGTTTACATAGAGTTAACCATGTCTTTTCATGTAGTTTGATATCTGATTTGCACAAACAATTACATGAGTGTAAGTGTGCAAAATTTCACACCTGTAGGGGTTAATTAAAGGTGTAAATTCGTTGTAAAAAAAATGGACTTTTTTGCTACGAATTTACACCTTTAATTAACCCCTACAGGTGTGAAATTTTGCACACTTACACTCATGTAATTGTTTGTGCAAATCAGATATCAAACTATATGAAATGACATGGTTAACTCTATGTAAACCAAGTGTCATTTCATGTTGGGTTCTGCATTTTCACAAAAGCCGGCAATTGAATTAGCGGCTATTATACTATGTAGAAGTGTATGAACTATAAATATATATATATATATATATGTGTCACAAACTCAATGACATGTATATATATATATATATGAGGTGTAAAATTGCTGAAAAAAAATGCGTGGGCTCCCGCCCTATTTTCGCAACCAGACAGACAAAGCCAGTGAGTGGGGGCAGATAATAATAGCCCAGAGAGGGACCATTATTTTTGGCCCCCCCCGGCTACTAAAATCTGCCCCCAGACACCCCAGAAAGGGCAAATCTCTAATTAGATTTGTCCTTTCTGGCACTTTGCCCGTCTATTCCCATTGCCCTGTAGCGGTGGCGAATGGGTTAATAAGAAGTTAAAATGACCTTGCAATTGAAAGGTCACTTTAAGCCAGGTTAATAATTGAGAGCTGTCAATTAGACAACTATCAATTATTAATCCTATTGTATGAAAGAAATATCAAACACACACACTTTAATAAAAAAGAAGTTTAATGAAATAATCACACAGTTTTTGACCATATTTTATTTACCTGCTAAAACCATTTCCTGTAATAAAAATAAAATAATAAAGCAAAATTATTCTTACCTATCCCATGCACAGTCAGGTCCCACGGTGTAATCCTTCAGAAAGGGTTAATGTTTACTGCAGGGACCGCAGCTAATGCTGCAGCCTCACAGTAAACCCCCAAATGAATGAGCTCCTCTCCTGGCTGACAGGAGAGGAAGTGGAAAGCTTAATTGATTGCTTTCCACTTTCACTTCAGGTCAGCCAGGGACACCATCAGTGACGTCAGAGGGAACTGATTAACAAAAATAGGGGTTCCCTTCGAAAAAAAAATGGCGTGGGGTCCCCCCTATTTTTGTTAACCAGCCAGATGAAGCAGACCGCTGAGGCCTGGTTTTTCAGGCTGGTAAGGATCCAATATCCATGGACCTTGCAAGCCTGATAATACCAGGCCACAGCAGTCTGCTTAGCTTGGCTGGTTAACAAAAATAGGGGATCCCGTCGAAAAAAAAACGGCGTAGGGGTCCCCCTATTTTTGTTAACCAGCCAAGTAAAATGCAGACTGCTGCGGCCTGGTATTAAAAGACTGTCAAGGCCCATGGATTTTGGCCCTCAACAGCCTGATAATACCAGGCTACAGCAGCCCCACATTTGGCGCATCAAAAGATGTGCCAATTGTGGCACTTTACCCGGCTCTTCCCACTGCCCTGTAGCGGTGGCAAGTGGGGTAATAAGGGGTTAATGTCACCGTTGATTGCACGGTGACAATAAGCCCGGTTAATAATGGAGAGGTGTCAATAAGACACCGATCCATTATTAATCCCAAAGTTATTAAATGTATAAAAAAAAGACAAAGCAAGAAAAAAGTCTTTTAATGAAATAAAAGAGACAACACAGTTTTCATTAATTTTATTATACACTCATTCCTGCGACGCCATCGATCTCCTGTAAAAAAAGAAAAAAAACAAACCAACAGTATACCACCTGTCCGACGCAGTCCATAGTATCGACTGTCCCACGACGATCCAGCTCTGCTACATCGCAATGACAGGCAGAGCCTGTCATCGCGACGCAGCACAGCTGATTACCTGCTTCCCCTGCGGTGACGTCATCGGACTGACTGCTTTACGGCCGGGATTACCCAGCAGTCACTGCAGTTATCGCGAGAAACTGCATGTGACCGCCGGGGAAAGATGATGGCGGCCATGAAGCAGTCCAGGCTGTGACCGCCGGAGATCTTCTGCCAGGTAAGTGCCGCTGACTCCTGACAGACCCGACCGACGGACACTGACAGTGACAGTGACAATTCCAATTCCGGTATCCGATATGACGAAAATATCGGAACTCGGAATCGGAATTCCGATACAGCCAATATCGGCCGATACCCGATATTTGCAGTATCGGAATGCTCAACCCTACTCAGCATCTGTTTCATTCTGGTGTGCCCTCAACACTGTTCAGTTACAGAGCGAGTTCAATCCGTGTTCATTACCTCTCTGTGAAGCTAACAGAGCTGAGTTTTCCGCGTTCTGCTTATACTGCGTGGCGTTAATGCAGTCTGATTAAAGTGAACGCTTGCTGCCTTGTTCCGTCATTTGTTAAAGGCACTATCACACTTAGCGATCGCACCAGCGATCACGACAATGAAACGACCTGGCGAGATCATTGGTGTGATCGCTATGTGATCGCTAGTTAGCTTTGAAACACAAAGATCTCATCAGAGATCAGCGATCTGTATAACGACCTCTGCTGTCGTTGGAAAAACCTAGTACCGCCTGCGACGCTGGTAAAGTCGTTCATAAAGGGTGTCACACTCAGCGATTCAGGCTCACCAGCGGGACACCAACAACCAAAAAATGGCACAGAACATTCATGAGCGATCAGCAACATCGCAGTGGGGGCCACATCGCCACTACATGTCACACACAGCGACGTCGCTAACGAGATCGCTGCTGCGTCATAAAATCGCTGACGCTTTAGTGATCTCGTTAGCGATCTGGCTTAGTGTGACAGCACCTTAACTCTAACAGGAGATTAAATTCTGCACGGTGGACCCTGTATTTATGATTATTTAATGCAATCCGTCAATCCTAACAGTATCACTTATCATTCCAGCAATATATCACTCTGAAGAGTTCCACTGAAAGGGTTGGAGGGGACAGAGTAATATTTGTACATTTATATGCATTAAGGGTTAATTTGCAAATAAATAGCTTTAACACCTTGTGTAGCCAGGTGACTTGAAGTGCAATTGCATAGAAAAATAAAAGTTGTAATTACTGCTATATATCTCTCTATCTCTCTGAGATACCCCAGCTGTGCAGGGAAGTGATTGCATCACCGCTTAATATACTGGAAGAGCAGATTTATTCACCCCTTAACACTATGAATGACAGCCTTCACCTCTGCCTTTTATTCAGCATGCAGTTGCAATAAAAAGCCACACTAAACACCTGTCCAATGTCCATCTTTTCTCTCTGTCGTCCTCCAATTTTACACTTGCTCAGCTTTCTCTGGGTGACAGCTAACATGTGAAGCTGCAACTCTCCCATCTTTGTCTTAGCGAACTCCATAACCTAGCCCCTTCTGTTAGCCAGTACCACAATAAGATTTCCACAGTGCAACACAGTGCCACTACGGTGAAAAATGCAACTCCTATATTACACTAATTGTTCATCCACAATTTGAGGCACAGCCAGTCAACTACACTTTCTGCAGTTTTGGGAAATATTTTTCTACCTCACCAGCAAAAGATGCAGCATCTCGCACTCAGCACCAGCTGCTTTTTTCCTTCTTCTAACAAATTGTCCCATTGCAGGTATGTGTGTGCATATGGGTAGACCTATAGTTTAAAAGAATTGGGGAAAAGAGAAGCCACCAGAGCCCTGATTTGGGCTAATCATCTGAAACCTATAATCCATGGCTGGCTTTACAAATTATGTTTTCTATGAAATGCTGCAGAGTTTCGAAGTAAAATATCATGAGCTCGTGCACATGGCTGTATTTTTGGTCCAAGTGCAATCTGACACATCAGATCGCATTTGGACTAATGTTATTCTTTGGGGCCAATCACATGTCTGATTTTTTTTCTGACTGAGCCCGTCTGTGGAAAAAAAATGTTTGATCAAGTATTTGAATCATAATTGCCCATGCAAATCAATCATCTAAGTGAATTCCGATTTACATGGACTGACACTATGGAGAAGATGGAGACTTTTTTTTTCATCTTGTCCTCATTGGAGAGATTTGCATCACACTATTATAATTCTTTGATTGAACTCTGACAAGAGTGTGATTAGTGTCATTTGCATAATCATCCCGGATATTCACTCATGTTACTCTAGTCAGACTCATGCTGCCCACTGCTCAAGCATCATGAATAATGTTGGGCGAGTGAATGTTTAGGTTTGCAGGTTCAACTGAACATCTAAAAATAAATACCTGAACCCAAACCTGGACCCCATTTAGATGAATGGGTGGCCTGAACATCTGTTGTTTGCTACGTTGTCTTTTATAAGGTGCCTCAATTACTAACCCAATTGTAAGTTTGGAAATAAACAAACAGCATGAATAAAATAATTTATTTGAAATAAAAATCAACACTATTTTACACATTTATTTAAAAATAAAAAACAAAGTTATACTCACCTTACGCCTAATCCATTGAAGACCTTGTCCCCTGAGCTTTTCTTTTTTTTACAGGTTTCAAGGACGTCAATGGAATAGATGTAAGGTGAGTAGATTTGTGATTTTTTTTTTTATTTTAAATAAAGGATTTTATTCTGACTTTGTGTTTTTTTTTACAATATTATTATGCGGTTAGCAAAGGGGGCATCTTATTGACAAATCTCACAACCATTGCCTTACTTTCCACCACACCAGGGAAAATGGGAAGAGCTGAGCAAAGCTCAAGAATTGACATATCTGATAGATGAGCTTTTTCTGGGGTGGCTGCAGGCTGCTATTTTTAGACTGAAAAAGGTCAATATCCATGGGTCCTTAGCAGTCTGAGAATACCAGCCCCCAGCTATTTGCCTTTGTTTGGCTGTTGTCAAAAATGGGGGGACCCCATTCAGTTTTTAAAAATTATTTATTTAAATAATTAATAAAAAACAATGTGGGTCCCTTCTACTCTTGATAACCAGCTATGATAAAGCTGACAGCTGAGGATTGCAACCCACAGCTGTCAGTTTTGCTTGCACTGGTTGTCAAAAATAGAAGAGACCCCATGTCATTTTAAAAAAATGTTTTGTTTACAGCACATGCACTGGCTGATGAATTCCTTCCATCAGAGGCACCTGTTCATTCTGTTATCAGCAACAGCAGGGGTAGGCTGATGGAAGTACTACACTCTCATCAGCGACGCGTTGGAATGGAGGTAACCTTTTTACCACTGGTCACAGCTGCTGGCTCATTCTGTCATCTGACAGCATGGGAACGGCAGCTGTGTGACCGGCAGTAATGATCTTACCTCCAATAAGAGCCAACGGTGTTTCTCATTCTGTCATGCAGATGGCAGCGTGGGAAACACTCGATGTTAAAACTACCGAAACCAAACAGTAACATGTACTTCCTGAGAAGTCTGTGTTTGGGGTCCATACCTGGACACTAGGTCTTCGGTACAGAACCCTAACTTTACTGTTCAGGTTCGCCCATCTCTAATCATGAATCAGATTATAGGTCCACTTTAATCACTTTTGTTGAATAAGAGCTGATACATAAGTGCTTCATGCTTAAGGTTCATTTTCCAGTTGTCTTATAAGCGGCTTAGTCATTCATTCTTGTTTTGTATAACAGGTATACCTTACTAATGATTGTTAGACAGAGGTACCAGTTTAAAAAATGATAGAAGAATTACACTATATATCCATTATGCTTTTGCTCAATAAACCATAATTCTTTTTCCAATAGAGACTGTTTGTGAACACAATTCAGGAAAGAACATGTGGTAGATTTAGAAAACCTGGTGTGATTGAATTGTCT